>OW388304.1:68951169-69372907 GCA_936450465.1 Gibbula magus
TGGAGATTGTGTGGGTGGAGATTGTGTGGGTAGAGATTGTGTGGGTAGAGATTGTGTGGGTTTAGATTGTGTGGGTAGAGATTGTGTTGGTGGAGATTGTGTGAGTAGAGATTGTGTGGGTTTAGATTGTGTGGGTAGAGATTGTGTGAGTAGAGATTGTGTGGGTTTAGATTGTGTGGGTTTAGATTGTGTGGGTAGAGATTGTGTGAGTAGAGATTGTGTGGGTTTAGATTGTGTGGGTTTAGATTGTGTGGGTAGAGATTGTGTGAGTAGAGATTGTGTGGGTTTAGATTGTGTGGGTTTAGATTGTGTTGGTGGAGATTGTGTGGGTGGAGATTGTGTGAGTAGAGATTGTGTGGGTAGAGATTGTGTGGGTAGAGATTGTGTGGGTTTAGATTGTGTGGGTTTAGATTGTGTGGGTGGAGATTGTGTGGGTAGAGATTGTGTGGGTGGAGATTGTGTGGGTGGAGATTGTGTGGGTGGAGATTGTGTGGGTGGAGATTGTGTGGGTAGAGATTGTGTGGGTGGAGATTGTGTGGGTAGATATTGTGTGGGTAGAGATTGTGTGGGTAGAGATTGTGTGGGTTTAGATTGTGTGGGTTTAGATTGTGTGGGTAGAGATTGTGTGAGTAGAGATTGTGTGGGTTTAGATTGTGTGGGTTTAGATTGTGTTGGTGGAGATTGTGTGGGTGGAGATTGTGTGGGTAGAGATTGTGTGGGTAGAGATTGTGTGGGTAGAGATTGTGTGGGTTTAGATTGTGTGGGTTTAGATTGTGTGGGTAGAGATTGTGTGAGTAGAGATTGTGTGGGTTTAGATTGTGTGGGTGGAGATTGTGTGGGTGGAGATTGTGTGGGTGGAGATTGTGTGGGTGGAGATTGTGTGGGTGGAGATTGTGTGGGTGGAGATTGTGTGGGTAGAGATTGTGTGAGTAGAGATTGTGTGGGTGGAGATTGTGTGGGTAGAGATTGTGTGGGTGGAGATTGTGTGGGTAGAGATTGTGTGGGTAGAGATTGTGTGAGTAGAGATTGTGTGGGTTTAGATTGTGTGGGTTTAGATTGTGTGGGTAGAGATTGTGTGAGTAGAGATTGTGTGGGTTTAGATTGTGTGGGTTTAGATTGTGTTGGTGGAGATTGTGTGGGTGGAGATTGTGTGGGTGGAGATTGTGTGGGTGGAGATTGTGTGGGTAAAGATTGTGTGAGTAGAGATTGTGTGGGTGGAGATTGTGTGGGTGGAGATTGTGTGGGTAGAGATTGTGTGGGTGGAGATTGTGTGGGTAGAGATTGTGTGGGTGGAGATTGTGTGAGTAGAGATTGTGTGGGTGGAGATTGTGTGGGTAGAGATTGTGTGAGTAGAGATTGTGTGGGTTGAGATTGTGTGGGTGGAGATTGTGTGGGTAGAGATTGTGTGGGTAGAGATTGTGTGGGTAGAGATTGTGTGGGTTTAGATTGTGTGGGTTTAGATTGTGTGGGTAGAGATTGTGTGAGTAGAGATTGTGTGGGTTTAGATTGTGTGGGTTTAGATTGTGTGGGTAGAGATTGTGTGAGTAGAGATTGTGTGGGTTTAGATTGTGTGGGTTTAGATTGTGTTGGTGGAGATTGTGTGGGTGGAGATTGTGTGGGTAGAGATTGTGTGGGTGGAGATTGTGTGGGTGGAGATTGTGTGGGTAGAGATTGTGTGGGTAGAGATTGTGTGGGTAGAGATTGTGTGGGTTTAGATTGTGTGGGTTTAGATTGTGTGGGTGGAGATTGTGTGGGTAGAGATTGTGTGGGTGGAGATTGTGTGGGTAGAGATTGTGTGGGTGGAGATTGTGTGGGTGGAGATTGTGTGGGTAGAGATTGTGTGGGTAGAGATTGTGTGGGTGGAGATTGTGTGGGTGGAGATTGTGTGGGTAGAGATTGTGTGGGTAGAGATTGTGTGAGTAGAGATTGTGTGGGTAGAGATTGTGTGGGTGGAGATTGTGTGAGTAGAGATTGTGTGGGTTTAGATTGTGTGGGTGGAGATTGTGTGGGTGGAGATTGTGTGGGTGGAGATTGTGTGGGTAGAGATTGTGTGGGTAGAGATTGTGTGAGTAGAGATTGTGTGGGTAGAGATTGTGTGGGTAGAGATTGTGTGGGTAGAGATTGTGTGGGTAGAGATTGTGTGAGTAGAGATTGTGTGAGTAGAGATTGTGTGGGTAGAGATTGTGTGGGTAGAGATTGTGTGGGTGGAGATTGTGTGAGTAGAGATTGTGTGGGTGGAGATTGTGTGAGTAGAGATTGTGTGGGTAGAGATTGTGTGGGTTTAGATTGTGTGAGTAGAGATTGTGTGAGTAGAGATTGTGTGAGTAGAGATTGTGTGGGTAGAGATTGTGTGGGTAGAGATTGTGTGGGTAGAGATTGTGTGAGTAGAGATTGTGTGAGTAGAGATTGTGTGGGTAGAGATTGTGTGGGTAGAGATTGTGTGGGTGGAGATTGTGTGAGTAGAGATTGTGTGGGTGGAGATTGTGTGAGTAGAGATTGTGTGGGTAGAGATTGTGTGGGTTTAGATTGTGTGGGTTTAGATTGTGTGGGTGGAGATTGTGTGGGTAGAGATTGTGTGGGTAGAGATTGTGTGGGTGGAGATTGTGTGGGTAGAGATTGTGTGGGTAGAGATTGTGTGGGTGGAGATTGTGTGGGTAGAGATTGTGTGGGTGGAGATTGTGTGAGTGGAGATTGTGTGGGTGGAGATTGTGTGGGTAGAGATTGTGTGGGTAGAGATTGTGTGAGTAGAGATTGTGTGGGTGGAGATTGTGTGGGTAGAGATTGTGTGGGTAGAGATTGTGTGGGTAGAGATTGTGTGGGTAGAGATTGTGTGAGTAGAGATTGTGTGGGTGGAGATTGTGTGAGTAGAGATTGTGTGGGTAGAGATTGTGTGGGTAGAGATTGTGTGGGTGGAGATTGTGTGGGTAGAGATTGTGTGGGTGGAGATTGTGTGGGTAGAGATTGTGTGGGTGGAGATTGTGTGAGTGGAGATTGTGTGGGTGGAGATTGTGTGGGTAGAGATTGTGTGGGTAGAGATTGTGTGAGTAGAGATTGTGTGGGTGGAGATTGTGTGGGTAGAGATTGTGTGGGTAGAGATTGTGTGGGTAGAGATTGTGTGGGTAGAGATTGTGTGGGTAGAGATTGTGTGGGTAGAGATTGTGTGGGTAGAGATTGTGTGGGTGGAGATTGTGTGGGTAGAGATTGTGTGGGTAGAGATTGTGTGGGTGGAGATTGTGTGGGTAGAGATTGTGTGGGTAGAGATTGTGTGGGTAGAGATTGTGTGGGTGGAGATTGTGTGGGTGGAGATTGTGTGAGTGGAGATTGTGTGGGTGGAGATTGTGTGGGTAGAGATTGTGTGGGTAGAGATTGTGTGAGTAGAGATTGTGTGGGTGGAGATTGTGTGGGTAGAGATTGTGTGGGTGGAGATTGTGTGGGTAGAGATTGTGTGGGTAGAGATTGTGTGGGTAGAGATTGTGTGGGTTTAGATTGTGTGGGTTTAGATTGTGTGGGTAGAGATTGTGTGAGTAGAGATTGTGTGGGTTTAGATTGTGTGGGTTTAGATTGTGTGGGTAGAGATTGTGTGGGTAGAGATTGTGTGGGTAGAGATTGTGTGAGTAGAGATTGTGTGGGTTTAGATTGTGTGGGTTTAGATTGTGTGGGTAGAGATTGTGTGGGTAGAGATTGTGTGAGTAGAGATTGTGTGGGTAGAGATTGTGTGGGTAGAGATTGTGTGGGTAGAGATTGTGTGGGTAGAGATTGTGTGGGTAGAGATTGTGTGGGTAGAGATTGTGTGGGTGGAGATTGTTGCTCGTGTTCGTGTTTGGGTCCTCAAAGAGACATCAAGGATGTTAGTGTTTCAAATAAATACAAATTTGTGGAAAATATGTAATGGACAATGTAATGCAATTTGGTTTCAAAGAGAAGTACGCCTTTGAGTAGCGCGTGCTTAGTGTATCTGACGTCATATAAACAGAATCCCCTTTATTGCATAAAACGTACTACGCAACAGCAAGCTTCTACAAGTGAAGGCTCGTCTCTCTCGCAAGTTGCCATAACAACCCATGTACTGCACATGCTTCTATTGCAAGTTACCCTTGTCAACCATTACTGAATGTGACGATTGCTTTATAAACAATGTTTCTAAATGTCCTGAGAATATACAAATTATTGCCTGTTTAATGTACTTGTTATTGAGATAAAAGCAGCAAATTATGAATTTTTTTACTCTCATTAATTATAACATTCAAGCAAAATATCTAGTTGGGTAAAAAAATTATTTTAATAGCTGTAGCAAATTCATAATTAAATGAAATGGTAAATAATTCAGCGCCAACAAATATATATTTCAATTTCTTTCATTGCTCATAAACTTTGTTATTCTTTCCTGTCTTTGTATACATTGTGTGAGTAAGACCACAATGATTTGCGCTTGAAAATAATAGACTGGATCTATATTTAGACTGGAAAACACCTTTACTAATAAGTGCAATTTCTCGGCTTATTTTGGGTCGAAAAAAAATTGTGAAAAATCAAGTGTATATATTTAACGTACTAGATAGACTTTTGGCAATTTTCCGATATGTTCATCAACATCCTTGATGGCTCTTTAATAAACTAATAAACCATTGTGTAAACTCGGGAGTTGTTCCGTGAGATATGCATTCTTCATTACAGGATGGCAACATATAGTCCACTGAAAGATACACAAGCAGTCATGTCGCTACACACATTCCCCAACCTTCAGGCATCCTTCCTTCACCAGTACAGGTCACAGCCCACGGCCATGGGACTGTCCCTTTTTGAGTCGCTTCTCACAACAACAGGAGGAACTGAGGGTCTATTCTAACTATTCTACCCAGGCACCCCATGGGGACTAAAGCAGTAATGGAAACCAAATCAAACTTTCCGGTCTCATTTATAAACATTGACAATCGTATTTGAAATCCTATTCAGAGATTGGGTCTCAAATTAAATCGCCATTAGCTGGCCCCTTGTCAGGTAATCTTAATACGTCTTGGTCACCTCCGCCCCCTTCGTGCTTCTCCTCAGTGATTGAGGGACTTTACATTGCCCAGTTTTGTACTTCATTACCACTGTTTCATCTACAAGATTCCTCTCGAAGCTCTAATGGCGACGTGCTGTGCGTATGTACGTGTTTGGAGATATGGAATGGGCAGGTTGTTGAGAATTTGACCTCATGTGAGATTTTATTGACATTGAGATATTAGTTATTAAAAATGCTGATGGAAATAGTTCTCAAAAACAAATAGCAATATGACCTATAACGAATCTACCCTTTTGAAAAATTAGGAAGGTTTGAGGATTGTTCTGGTTACAATCACAAACCATACAATCGTGTAGCGAATCTTGAACACAGAGGTAAATATGATACCGGCGACTACTACTTGAGACTCCCGTCATTTCAGATCGATGTTAACATACTTAGCTGGAGGAAATGGATATCACAGGAGTCCAGAAATGGCATCACAGTAAACAGCTCCGAGCAGAGTAAACACTTGATCAAACACCGAGACAACCCTGTAAACAGAGAGGTGAAGGGATGGTAAAGGTGACCGGCATGATGCACCATACTCTTTGATTGATTTTATAAGTTTTGAGTAAAACCTTTCAAAACATTTACCTCTAGGTGAGGTGAGGTGAGTTATGTTCTCCCTGCAATCAATATACAACTCCTATTCTCTAAGTATCTGTCCCTGGACAATACCATTGCTTTAGTTGCCGTTCTTTTAACATAACGCTGTGTGTTGATGTGCCTCGCCCTGTGATTAAACCGAACAACAAGGGAGGTAGATATTCTCACGCTGATTAAACCGAACAACAAGGGAGGTAGATATTCTCACGCTGATTAAACCGAACAACAAGGGAGGTAGATATTCTCACGCTGATTAAACCGAACAACAAGGGAGGTAGATATTCTCACGCTGATTAAACCGAACAACAAGGGAGGTAGATATTCTCACGCTGATTAAACCGAACAACAAGGGAGGTAGATATTCTCACGCTGATTAAAACGAACAACAAGGGAGGTAGATATTCTCACGCTGATTAAACCGAACAACAAGGGAGGTAGATATTCTCACGCTGATTAATATTAATGGAGTACTCAGTGATACATGGAAATGGTTCCTGTGAAATGTGCAATCTTCCCACTGTACATCTCTTTCATCTATCCCTGCACAATAGCCTACAGCATTATAGTTTATTTAATTCCGAAATTATTCTTTTGGGAAATGTTTTCATTCTGCAATTAAACCTGCCTCAAAGAAAGGATGAGTTTATTCTCTGAATTGTCCAATACAACGTTATTCCTCGCCGCCGCTAAGCAACGCTCAGTGTAAAGTGTCCCCCTTGAAGTTCCTACTTCTCGGCACCTAATATCCTCTAAATACAAGTGAAGTAATTTCCACTTGAAACGAGACCGAACCATAATGGCCGTGTTCCACAAGTTATTAAATACTCATAGCAAACCAATTATTCATTTACAATGCGCTGAAAATACCCGGGCAGTTTTCAAAAGATTTACTTAAAATTAGATGCAGATCCACTTGGCTAGGATGAGAGCATAAAACGGAATGAAAAGGCAGAAATATGTGAGTGGTCTCTTAGCGATGTTTGTGTTGCACTGAAATCACATTAGATATGTTGTAAGGAGATCCATTAGATACAGCTCAGGTCTCTTAGTTCTAACGTTTGATATAAGACATTAAATTTGAACGGCCTAGATGTGAAGATGTCAGGAGATATAAAATATAGCGATTCAGAAACGTAAAGAAACACGGGGTGAGAAGAGGCATAAGCTGTAAAGGATGATAGGTTGAATAGGGAGAAGAGAAGTAATGAAATCATAATCTGTAAAGGGAGAAACAAATTATATGAAAATTTAAGATGTTCAGGAAGACAGAATGTTATTGAAATATTTATTGAAATAAGTTTATGGAAGCTGTAATGAGAAAGGATGTTATGGAATCATAAGAGGTAAGCTGAGGTGAGGTGAGGTGAGGTGAGGTGAGGTGAGGTGAGCTGGGGTTTAACGCCGCTTTGAAGAGTATTTCACTGATATCGCGGCTGCTAGTATTATGGCAGGGAGAAAGCCCGCAACGCCATGTGGCTATGCATTGTTGTGAAACCTGCGAGCATCGGCTGGAACTAACGAACCATGGATGGTACTGGTAGCATTGCACACAAACCTTATTGTATGTAGAACAGTTCTCTACTACAGACAAAGTTTCATGAATTTGTTTATGTATTACTCTTGTCCATTTTACAGATTATATTTAGCTGAACACAATGAATTGTTGTATGTCTTAACTGACTGATATTCCGGCCTTAGAACTCGTCTGCGAGTAATGATTGACAATGAGATCACGTTTTCATAAAGGTCACAGTGGAATAAATCCATCACAGCCTCATGAATACGTTGTACTTAATAGTCGTGTAACATCTTCATCTGCATAGCATCCATTGAACGTCCAATAATTACATACATGTACGTTTACACTTACACTCAACAGCAAGAGAAACGCCACCATACATAATACTCATTGGTAATTCAATCCACGCGAATAAAAGGCGCCTGAAACAGAGATACATCATGTCTTCAGAAGATAAAGAAACTAGATTTGAAATTTCAAAACATTACGTTTAAAGAAATCGTTGTTTTGAATCTCTTTAACTAGACGATATAGGAAAGTAGAAAAAGGCCTTTCTGACTTGTTTTATAATACAATTTTGCAATACGCGTCAACAAATTTAAGTCCAAGAAAGCTATTAATGTTGATAAGATCTTTTATTGATTTAATTTCTACATTTTATGAATATTTAAGTTAAATGCCAAACTTTCTCGCCAAATAACATTTTGAAAAAGCGATTGAACAGACATCAAAAATAAACTTATTATACTTTAATGTATGAACTTACTGGTAACTCTTTACAAAAACGAATCACAATCGTCTTTCTCCGGTAGCAGTATTTCGGCTTATACACCATTGTAAATTTTGTGACGTTTCTTTTGCGGATGAGTGTAGTCTGATACCATCATAGTTCTTCACAAACGATGTCTAGAGCCAATGGAAGGAGGAATGAGGATATATACTTTTTTAGAGATCATGAGCAGTTAATCACTTGCTTCCATTGGCTTACAAAATATCATGATACTGTGGAAGAAAAATATGTTGGATATGAAACAAGTTATCCATCTTATGTAGCCTTCGAACAACATGCATTCAATATACACAATAATCTAATCGGCGTTATAAATTGCTGTACAGCTTAAATATTTCCCTAAGTTTCGCATAAAACACGTTATTGTTGCCACGTACACGTTAATATAAATTCATAGCCTCATAATGTACATGAAATTGTAAAACGTTTAACATTTTGATCCTGTACATATGAATAACACCTAACTCAAAAGTGAAACGTATTCACATTCACATTCAGTATCACGACTTAATGTCGACAATAATTAAATCATATTTCAGCTCGTTTACTTGATTTATGGAAAGTATATCAGTGGATGTGATTATTTGAATGAACAAATTTGAGACAAAAGACAGAAGGTTACAAAGACAAACATATCATTTTGAAAATGCTTACATTTGATTTATTTGTAGTTATGAAGGGTAATAACATTTCAAGTCTTTGAGGTATATTTTGATACGCAATACCATAGAAAAAAAGGTTTCTGGATAATAACTGTTTTTATTGTGAAGATACACGACGTTTCAGCGTATATGCTTACTCCTTCATCGGGTGGAATGTGGGTATGTAGAAGGGGAAGAATGAGGAAGTCATTTTCCGCTCATAACTCAGACACCCATTGTTCGCATGTCACCACACTAGATACATGTACTCATTAGATGTGTAGATCTGCCGTTTGCATGTTCTCTGCCCTCATTTTCATGAGAAGAATTTCTGGATGACAGTTTCTTTATTCCAAAGGCACATGTTTTTTTTCAAAATAGATGCTCGTGGATATGTGGATGTGTACGAAGGTGAAGAATGGCTGTATGAAGAAGTCATACACTTATTGTTACCAAACCAGATACATATACTCAGCATGTTCTCTATCAGTATGTTCTCTACCCTTATTTTCATAAGAAGATTTTCTGGATAACAATTTCTCTATTCCAAAACCACACGGTGTTTCTAAATAGATGCTGGTGGTGAAACAAGGTACATTTATACAGAATATAAAACTTACTAGATAACTCAGCTACAGCTAGTTATACAGTTATGTATGCAGTGTCAAATCCAATTACAGTTTCCAAGAAAGAGAATCAGAAGCATTTATGCAGTTGTATCAGTCCTAGCCATTCAAATATTTTACATAGTTCTAGTCCTGTAGTTATTTAGTCAGAAGGGGTCTTGTCTCAAATGTTTCCAAACACAAAGTTATTGTTATGTTTGATGCAGATTGGAGGAGGGCCATGGCTCCATGCTCAATACTGAGACTTCTTCCTCCACCCAATCTTGCATCAAAGAACAATTTCTTTCTGTTAGCGCGTTCGGCTTCGGATCAAGAAGTCCGGAGTTCGAATCCCGCCAGGGGCACGGCAACTTTGTCTGCAGTAGAGAACTGTTCTACACGCAGTAAGGTTTGGGTGCAATGCTACACTGAATATCAGCGTAGTACCACCCATGGTTCGCTAGTTCCAGCCGATGCTCGCATGTTTCACCGCAATGCATAGCCACGTGGCGTTGCGGGCTTTCTCCCTGCCATAATACTAGCAGCCGCGATATCAGTGAAATACTCTTCAAAGCTGCGTTAAACCCCAGCTCACCTCACCTCACCTCACCTCACCTCACCTCACCTCAGCTTACCTCTTATGATTCCATAACATCCTTTCTCATTACAGCTTCCATAAACTTATTTCAATAAATATTTCAATAACATTCTGTCTTCCTGAACATCTTAAATTTTCATATAATTTTCACTAAGACTAAGTAAGACCAACATTCAAAACAATTACGTAGTTATCCGTGTATTGTAAAGTGACATAAATGCATCAGGAAGTTTTATTAGATATACTTTCTTCATTCTAACCAGCCTACATTGTATCAAGTGATCTGAGGTGTGATAGCTCTTGGCTAACATAGCCATGTTATACTTATTGATCTAATTGGATATTCCCTCCCTTGAAGTATTTATCTTGAGTTGCTGCCAATTGAGTTATGACTTCATTATAACTGTTCATTATTGAATCAGGCAAATGCCGCAAGATAGTATACGTTATTGAATCAATTCATTCGAACATGGCACGACTATAGCCATATAAGATAAGCAGTCTGATTAAAATCGACCTTGTTCCGAGGGGGAAAAATGCAAAATAATGCATCTACTGGGATATGAACAGGTTCTGTAGATTCCTCGCCACAAGGTCTGAGAACACCCCGTATAGGCGCGTGTTCCAAACCAGTTTAGCGCAGCCAAAGCCCAGTCAAATAGCTGACCAATCACATCATAGTTTTAAACGGTCTCTTTTTTTTTAAAGCATTCGGAACAGACGACAGGAGATCTGTTTGGAGTTATCTGCCTCTAGCTTCTCGCACCGAAAGCTTTTGTTTGACCTCTTGTGATTGGTTAAGTGAATTGCGTCAGAACACGGAAGTCTACGGGCTGTTATCAGACGGTTTGGCGCGGACACCCCTGAACGATATGAGTTCGTATCCCGGTAGATGCACTATTTTGAAAGTTTTAGTCCTCGGAAAACCTTCGATTTTAATCAGACTGATAAGATAAGATATTTGTTTTTATGGAAGTTGTATGGTCATGTATTGAGTGAGTGAGTGAGTTATTGTTTAACGCCGCTGCAGCAGTATTGTAGCCATTAGCGGCGAGTCATGAATTGAGCACAAAGGGAATACACTGTACAAGTGTAGTCAACAGCATATGGTGATTGGGTCGTGTGAGACCTTTGATATTATCCTGTATGTATTAGGTAGTGTTGTTAGAGTTATTATAAAATAAGGAAAGTGTTGACCTATTTACAGTTAAACTTTGGAATGACTGGCAGTTATTTCAAACTATATCCAGAACTGCCGACATTGACCATCCGAGACTCAGAGAACCTGATCCACCACTGAGAGAGTCATTCTACCAACAGTTCCTACTAACCATTCTATAAATAGTTAATACTAACCAATAGTACTCTGCATGTCCTGAACCAATAGCTCGCCACATGTCTTCTTACAAGAGCTCGTCACATGTCTTCTTACAAGAGCTCGTCACATGTCTTCTTACAAGAGCTCGCCACATGTCTTCTTACAAGAGCTCGTCACATGTCTTCTTACAAGAGCTCGTCACATGTCTTCTTACAAGAGCTCGTCACATGTCTTCTTACAAGAGCTCGTAGCATGTCTTCTTACAAGAGCTCGTCACGTGTCTTCTTACAAGAGCTCGTCACATGTCTTCTTACAAGAGCTCATCACATGTCTTCTTACAAGAGCTCGTCACATGTCTTCTTACAAGAGCTCGCCACATGTCTTCTTACAAGAGCTCGTCACATGTCTTCTTACAAGAGCTCGTCACATGTCTTCTTACAAGAGCTCATCACATGTCTTCTTACAAGAGCTCATCACATGTCTTCTTACAAGAGCTCGTAGCATGTCTTCTTACAAGAGCTCATCACATGTCTTCTTACAAGAGCTCATCACATGTCTTCTTACAAGAGCTCGTAGCATGTCTTCTTACAAGAGCTCGCCACATGTCTTCTTACAAGAGCTCATCACATGTCTTCTTACAAGAGCTCATCACATGTCTTCTTACAAGAGCTCGTAGCATGTCTTCTTACAAGAGCTCGTAGCATGTCTTCTTACAAGAGCTCATCACATGTCTTCTTACAAGAGCTCATCACATGTCTTCTTACAAGAGCTCGTCACATGTCTTCTTACAAGAACTCATCACATGTCTTCTTACAAGAGCTCATCACATGTCTTCTTACAAGAGCTCGTCACATGTCTTCTTACAAGAGCTCATCACATGTCTTCTTACAAGAGCTCATCACATGTCTTCTTACAAGAGCTCGTCACATGTCTTCTTACAAGAGCTCGTCACATGTCTTCTTACAAGAGCTCGTCACATGTCTTCTTACAAGAGCTCGTCACGTGTCTTCTTACAAGAGCTCGTCACATGTCTGCTAACAAGAGCTCGTCACGTGTCTGCTAACAAGAGCTCGTCACATGTCTGCTAACAAGAGCTCGTCACATGTCTGCTAACAAGAGCTCGTCACGTGTCTTCTTACAAGAGCTCGTCACATGTCTTCTTACAAGAGCTCGTCACATGTCTTCTTACAAGAGCTCGTCACATGTCTTCTTACAAGAGCTCGTCACATGTCTTCTTACAAGAGCTCGTCACATGTCTTCTTACAAGAGCTCGTCACATGTCTTCTTACAAGAGCTCGTCACATGTCTTCTTACAAGAGCTCGTCACATGTCTTCTTACAAGAGCTCGTCACATGTCTTCTTACAAGAGCTCGCCAAATGTCTTCTTACAAGAGCTCGTCACATGTCTTCTTACAATAGCTCGTCACATGTCTTCTTACAAGAGCTCGTCACATGTCTGCTAACAAGAGCTCGTCACATGTCTTCTTACAAGAGCTCGTCACATGTCTGCTAACAATAGCTCGTCACATGTCTTCTTACAAGAGCTCGTCACATGTCTTCTTACAAGAGCTCGTCACATGTCTGCTAACAAGAGCTTGTCACATGTCTTCTTACAAGAGCTCGTCACATGTCTTCTTACAAGAGCTCGTCACATGTCTGCTTACAATAGCTCGTCACATGTCTTCTTACAAGAGCTCGTCACATGTCTGCTAACAAGAGCTCGTCACATGTCTTCTTACAAGAGCTCGTCACATGTCTTCTTACAAGAGTTCGTCATATGTCTTCTTACAATAGCTCGTCACATGTCTTCTTACAAGAGCTCGTCACATGTCTTCTTACAAGAGCTCGTCACATGTCTGCTAACAAGAGCTCGTCACATGTCTTCTTACAAGAGCTCGTCACATGTCTTCTTACAAGAGCTCGTCACATGTCTTCTTACAAGAGCTCGTCACATGTCTGCTAACAAGAGCTCGTCACATGACTGCTAACAAGAGCTCGTCACATGTCTGCTAACAAGAGCTCGTCACATGTCTGCTAACAAGAGCTCGTCACATGTCTGCTAACAAGAGCTCGTCACATGTCTGCTAACAAGAGCTCGTCACATGTCTTCTTACAAGAGCTCGTCACATGTCTGCTTACAATAGCTCGTCATATGTCTTCTTACAATAGCTCGTCACATGTCTTCTTACAAGAGCTCGTCACATGTCTGCTAACAAGAGCTCGTCACATGTCTGCTAACAAGAGCTCGTCACATGTCTTCTTACAAGAGCTCGTCACATGTCTGCTTACAATAGCTCGTCATATGTCTTCTTACAATAGCTCGTCACATGTCTTCTTACAAGAGCTCGTCACATGTCTTCTTACAAGAGCTCGTCACATGTCTGCTAACAAGAGCTCGTCACATGTCTTCTTACAAGAGCTCGTCACATGTCTTCTTACAAGAGCTCGTCACATGTCTTCTTACAAGAGCTCGTCACATGTCTGCTAACAAGAGCTCGTCACATGACTGCTAACAAGAGCTCGTCACATGTCTGCTAACAAGAGCTCGTCACATGTCTGCTAACAAGAGCTCGTCACATGTCTGCTAACAAGAGCTCGTCACATGTCTGCTAACAAGAGCTCGTCACATGTCTGCTAACAAGAGCTCGTCACATGTCTGCTAACAAGAGCTCGTCACATGTCTGCTAACAAGAGCTCGTCACATGTCTGCTAACAAGAGCTCGTCACATGTCTGCTAACAAGAGCTCGTCACATGTCTTCTTACAAGAGCTCGTCACATGTCTTCTTACAAGAGCTCGTCACATGTCTGCTAACAAGAGCTCGTCACATGTCTTCTTACAAGAGCTCGTCACATGTCTTCTTACAATAGCTCGTCACATGTCTTCTTACAAGAGCTCGTCACATGTCTGCTAACAAGAGCTCGTCACATGTCTGCTAACAAGAGCTCGTCACATGTCTGCTAACAAGAGCTCGTCACATGTTTTCTTACAAGAGCTCGTCACATGTCTTCTTACAAGAGCTCGTCACATGTCTCCTTACAAGAGCTCGTCACATGTCTTCTTACAAGAGCTCGTCACATGTCTGCTAACAAGAGCTCGTCACATGTCTGCTAACAAGAGCTCGTCACATGTCTTCTTACAAGAGCTCGTCACATGTCTTCTTACAAGAGCTCGTCACATGTCTGCTAACAAGAGCTCGTCACATGTCTGCTAACAAGAGCTCGTCACATGTCTGCTAACAAGAGCTCGTCACATGTCTGCTAACAAGAGCTCGTCACATGTCTGCTAACAAGAGCTCGTCACATGTCTGCTTACAAGAGCTCGTCACATGTCTGCTTACAAGAGCTCGTCACATGTCTGCTTACAAGAGCTCGTCACATGTCTTCTTACAAGAGCTCGTCACATGTCTTCTTACAAGAGCTCGTCACGTGTCTGCTAACAAGAGCTCGTCACATGTCTTCTTACAAGAGCTCGTCACATGTCTGCTTACAATAGCTCGTCATATGTCTGCTAACAAGAGCTCGTCACATGTCTGCTAACAAGAGCTCGTCACATGTCTGCTAACAAGAGCTCGTCACATGTCTTCTTACAAGAGCTCGTCACATGTCTGCTTACAAGAGCTCGTCACATGTCTGCTTACAAGAGCTCGTCACATGTCTTCTTACAAGAGCTCGTCACATGTCTTCTTACAAGAGCTCGTCACGTGTCTGCTAACAAGAGCTCGTCACCTGTCTTCTTACAAGAGCTCGTCACATGTCTGCTAACAAGAGCTCGTCACATGTCTGCTAACAAGAGCTCGTCACATGTCTGCTAACAAGAGCTCGTCACATGTCTGCTAACAAGAGCTCGTCACATGTCTTCTTACAAGAGCTCGTCACATGTCTGCTTACAAGAGCTCGTCACATGTCTGCTTACAAGAGCTCGTCACATGTCTGCTAACAAGAGCTCGTCACATGTCTTCTTACAAGAGCTCGCCACATGTCTGCTAACAAGAGCTCGTCACATGTCTTCTTACAAGAGCTCGTCACATGTCTTCTTACAAGAGCTCGTCACGTGTCTGCTAACAAGAGCTCGTCACGTGTCTGCTAACAAGAGCTCGTCACATGTCTGCTAACAAGAGCTCGTCACATGTCTGCTAACAAGAGCTCGTCACATGTCTGCTAACAAGAGCTCGTCACATGTCTGCTTACAAGAGCTCGTCACATGTCTTCTTACAAGAGCTCGTCACATGTCTGCTTACAAGAGCTCGTCACATGTCTGCTTACAAGAGCTCGTCACATGTCTTCTTACAAGAGCTCGTCACATGTCTGCTAACAAGAGCTCGTCACATGTCTGCTAACAAGAGCTCGTCACATGTCTTCTTACAAGAGCTCGTCACATGTCTGCTAACAAGAGCTCGTCACATGTCTTCTTACAAGAGCTCGTCACATGTCTGCTAACAAGAGCTCGTCACATGTCTGCTAACAAGAGCTCGTCACATGTCTGCTAACAAGAGCTCGTCACATGTCTTCTTACAAGAGCTCGTCACATGTCTGCTTACAAGAGCTCGTCACATGTCTTCTTACAAGAGCTCGTCACATGTCTTCTTACAAGAGCTCGTCACGTGTCTTCTTACAAGAGCTCGTCACGTGTCTTCTTACAAGAGCTCGTCACATGTCTGCTTACAAGAGCTCGTCACATGTCTTCTTACAAGAGCTCGCCACATGTCTTCTTACAAGAGCTCGTCACATGTCTTCTTACAAGAGCTCGTCACGTGTCTTCTTACTAGAGCTCGTCACATGTCTCCTTACAAGAGCTCGTAGCATGTCTTCTTACAAGAGCTCGTCACATGTCTTCTTACAAGAGCTCGTCACATGTCTTCTTACAAGAGCTCGTCACGTGTCTTCTTACTAGAGCTCGTCACATGTCTGCTTACAAGAGCTCGTCACATGTCTTCTTACAAGAGCTCGTCACGTGTCTTCTTACTAGAGCTCGTCACATGTCTCCTTACAAGAGCTCGTAGCATGTCTTCTTACAAGAGCTCGTCACATGTCTTCTTACAAGAGCTCGTCACATGTCTTCTTACAAGAGCTCGTCACGTGTCTTCTTACTAGAGCTCGTCACATGTCTGCTTACAAGAGCTCGTCACGTGTCTTCTTACAAGAGCTCGTCACATGTCTGCTTACAAGAGTTCGTCACATGTCTTCTTACAAGAGCTCGTCACGTGTCTTCTTACTAGAGCTCGTCACATGTCTGCTTACAAGAGCTCGTCACGTGTCTTCTTACTAGAGCTCGCCACATGTCTTCTTACAAGAGCTCGCCACATGTCTTCTTACAAGAGCTCGTCACATGTCTTCTTACAAGAGCTCGTCACATGTCTTCTTACAAGAGCTCGTCACGTGTCTTCTTACTAGAGCTCGTCACATGTCTGCTTACAAGAGCTCGTCACGTGTCTTCTTACAAGAGCTCGTCACATGTCTGCTTACAAGAGTTCGTCACATGTCTTCTTACAAGAGCTCGTCACGTGTCTTCTTACAATAGATCGTCACATGTCTTCTTACAAGAGCTCGTCACATGTCTTCTTACAATAGCTCGTCACGTGTCTTCTTACAATAGCTCGCCACATGTCTTCTTACAAGAGCTCGTCACATGTTTTCTTACAAGAGCTCGTCACATGTCTTCTTACAAGAGCTCGTCACGTGTCTTCTTACAAGAGCTCGTCACGTGTCTTCTTACAAGAGCTCGTCACGTGTCTTCTTACTAGAGCTCGTCACATGTCTGCTTACAAGAGCTCGTCACGTGTCTTCTTACAAGAGCTCGTCACATGTCTGCTTACAAGAGTTCGTCACATGTCTTCTTACAAGAGCTCGTCACGTGTCTTCTTACAAGAGCTCGTCACGTGTCTTCTTACAATAGATCGTCACATGTCTTCTTACAAGAGCTCGTCACATGTCTTCTTACAATAGCTCGTCACGTGTCTTCTTAGAATAGCTCGCCACATGTCTTCTTACAAGAGCTCGTCACATGTTTTCTTACAAGAGCTCGTCACATGTCTGCTTACAATAGATCGTCACATGTCTTCTTAAAAGAGCTCGTCACATGTCTTCTTACAAGAGCTCGTCACATGTCTTCTTACAATAGCTCGTCACATGTCTTCTTACAATAGATCGTCACATGTCTTCTTACAAGAGCTCGTCACATGTCTTCTTACAAGAGCTCGTCACGTGTCTTCTTACAAGAGCTCGTCACATGTCTTCTTACAAGAGCTCGTCACGTGTCTTCTTACAAGAGCTCGTCACGTGTCTTCTTACAAGAGCTCGTCACATGTCTTCTTACAAGAGCTCGTCACATGTCTGCTTACAATAGATCGTCACATGTCTTCTTACAAGAGCTCGTCACATGTCTTCTTACAAGAGCTCGTCACATGTCTTCTTACAAGAGCTCGTCACATGTCTGCTTACAAGAGTTCGTCACATGTCTTCTTACAAGAGCTCGTCACGTGTCTTCTTACAAGAGCTCGTCACATGTCTTCTTACAAGAGCTCGTCACATGTCTGCTTACAAGAGTTCGTCACATGTCTTCTTACAAGAGCTCGTCACGTGTCTTCTTACAAGAGCTCGTCACGTGTCTTCTTACAATAGATCGTCACATGTCTTCTTACAAGAGCTCGTCACATGTCTTCTTACAATAGCTCGTCACGTGTCTTCTTACAATAGCTCGCCACATGTCTTCTTACAAGAGCTCGTCACATGTTTTCTTACAAGAGCTCGTCACATGTCTGCTTACAATAGATCGTCACATGTCTTCTTACAAGAGCTCGTCACATGTCTTCTTACAAGAGCTCGTCACATGTCTTCTTACAATAGCTCGTCACATGTCTTCTTACAATAGATCGTCACATGTCTTCTTACAATAGATCGTCACATGTCTTCTTACAAGAGCTCGTCACATGTCTTCTTACAAGAGCTCGTCACGTGTCTTCTTACAAGAGCTCGTCACATGTCTTCTTACAAGAGCTCGTCACATGTCTTCTTACAAGAGCTCGTCACATGTCTTCTTACAAGAGCTCGTCACATGTCTTCTTACAAGAGCTCGTCACATGTCTGCTTACAAGAGCTCGTCACATGTCTTCTTACAAGAGCTCGTCACATGTCTTCTTACAATAGCTCGTCACATGTCTGCTTACAAGAGCTCGTCACGTGTCTTCTTACAAGAGCTCGTCACATGTCTTCTTACAAGAGCTCGTCACATGTCTTCTTACAAGAGCTCGTCACATGTCTTCTTACAAGAGCTCGTCACATGTCTCCTTACAAGAGCTCGTCACATGTCTTCTTACAAGAGCTCGTCACATGTCTTCTTACAAGAGCTCGTCACATGTCTCCTTACAAGAGCTCGTCACATGTCTTCTTACAAGAGCTCGTCACATGTCTTCTTACAAGAGCTCGTCACATGTCTTCTTACAAGAGCTCGTCACATGTCTTCTTACAAGAGCTCGTCACATGTCTGCTTACAAGAGCTCGTCACATGTCTGCTTACAAGAGCTCGTCACATGTCTTCTTACAAGAGCTCGTCACATGTCTTCTTACAATAGCTCGTCACATGTCTTCTTACAATAGATCGTCACATGTCTTCTTACAATAGCTCGTCACATGTCTTCTTACAATAGATCGTCACATGTCTGCTTACAAGAGCTCATCACATGTCTTCTTACAAGAGCTCGTCACATGTCTTCTTACAAGAGCTCGTCACATGTCTTCTTACAAGAGCTCGTCACATGTCTTCTTACAAGAGCTCGTCACATGTCTTCTTACAAGAGCTCGCCACATGTCTTCTTACAAGAGCTCGTCACATGTCTTCTTACAAGAGCTCGTCACATGTCTTCTTACAAGAGCTCGCCACATGTCTTCTTACAAGAGCTCGTCACATGTCTTCTTACAAGAGCTCGTCACATGTCTTCTTACAAGAGCTCGTCACATGTCTTCTTACAAGAGCTCGCCACATGTCTTCTTACAAGAGCTCGCCACATGTCTTCTTACAAGAGCTCGTCACATGTCTTCTTACAAGAGCTCGTCACATGTCTTCTTACAAGAGCTCGTCACATGTTTTCTTACAAGAGCTCGTCACATGTCTTCTTACAAGAGCTCGTCACATGTTTTCTTACAAGAGCTCGTCACGTGTCTTCTTACAAGAGCTCGTCACATGTCTTCTTACAATAGCTCGTCACATGTCTTCTTACAATAGCTCGTCACATGTCTTCTTACAAGAGCTCGCCACATGTCTTCTTACAAGAGCTCGTAGCATGTCTTCTTACAAGAGCTCATCACATGTCTTCTTACAAGAGCTCGTCACATGTCTTCTTACAAGAGCTCGTCACATGTCTTCTTACAATAGCTCGTCACATGTCTTCTTACAAGAGCTCGTCACATGTCTTCTTACAAGAGCTCGTCACATGTCTTCTTACAAGAGCTCGTCACATGTCTTCTTACAAGAGCTCGTCACATGTCTCCTTACAAGAGCTCGTAGCATGTCTTCTTACAAGAGCTCGTCACATGTCTTCTTACAAGAGCTCGTCACATGTCTCCTTACAAGAGCTCTTTACATGTCTTCTTACAAGAGCTCATCACATGTCTTCTTACAAGAGCTCGTCACATGTCTTCTTACAAGAGCTCGTCACATGTCTTCTTACAATAGCTCGTCACATGTCTGCTAACAAGAGCTCGTCACATGTCTTCTTACAATAGATCGTCACATGTCTTCTTACAAGAGCTCGCCACATGTCTTCTTACAATAGATCGTCACATGTCTTCTTACAAGAGCTCGCCACATGTCTTCTTACAAGAGCTCGTCACATGTCTTCTTAAAATAGCTCGTCACATGTCTTCTTACAAGAGCTCGTCACATGTCTTCTTACAAGAGCTCGTCACATGTCTTCTTACAATAGATCGTCACATGTCTTCTTACAAGAGCTCGCCACATGTCTTCTTACAAGAGCTCGTCACATGTCTTCTTAAAATAGCTCGTCACATGTCTTCTTACAAGAGCTCGTCACATGTCTTCTTACAAGAGCTCGTCACATGTCTTCTTACAAGAGCTCGTAGCATGTCTTCTTACAAGAGCTCGTCACATGTCTTCTTACAAGAGCTCGTCACATGTCTTCTTACAAGAGCTCGTCACGTGTCTTCTTACAAGAGCTCGCCACATGTCTTCTTACAAGAGCTCGTCACATGTCTTCTTACAAGAGCTCGCCACATGTCTTCTTACAAGAGCTCGTCACATGTCTTCTTACAAGAGCTCGTCACATGTCTTCTTACAAGAGCTCGTCACATGTTTTCTTACAAGAGCTCGTCACATGTCTTCTTACAAGAGCTCGTCACATGTCTTCTTACAATAGCTCGTCACATGTCTTCTTACAATAGCTCGTCACATGTCTTCTTACAAGAGCTCGCCACATGTCTTCTTACAAGAGCTCGTAGCATGTCTTCTTACAAGAGCTCATCACATGTCTTCTTACAAGAGCTCGTCACATGTCTTCTTACAATAGCTCGTCACATGTCTTCTTACAATAGCTCGTCACATGTCTTCTTACAAGAGCTCGTCACATGTCTTCTTACAAGAGCTCGTCACATGTCTTCTTACAAGAGCTCGTCACATGTCTTCTTACAAGAGCTCGTCACATGTCTCCTTACAAGAGCTCGTAGCATGTCTTCTTACAAGAGCTCGTCACATGTCTTCTTACAAGAGCTCGTCACATGTCTCCTTACAAGAGCTCTTTACATGTCTTCTTACAAGAGCTCATCACATGTCTTCTTACAAGAGCTCGTCACATGTCTTCTTACAAGAGCTCGTCACATGTCTTCTTACAATAGCTCGTCACATGTCTGCTAACAAGAGCTCGTCACATGTCTTCTTACAATAGATCGTCACATGTCTTCTTACAAGAGCTCGCCACATGTCTTCTTACAATAGATCGTCACATGTCTTCTTACAAGAGCTCGCCACATGTCTTCTTACAAGAGCTCGTCACATGTCTTCTTAAAATAGCTCGTCACATGTCTTCTTACAAGAGCTCGTCACATGTCTTCTTACAAGAGCTCGTCACATGTCTTCTTACAATAGATCGTCACATGTCTTCTTACAAGAGCTCGCCACATGTCTTCTTACAAGAGCTCGTCACATGTCTTCTTAAAATAGCTCGTCACATGTCTTCTTACAAGAGCTCGTCACATCTCTTCTTACAAGAGCTCGTCACATGTCTTCTTACAAGAGCTCGTAGCATGTCTTCTTACAAGAGCTCGTCACATGTCTTCTTACAAGAGCTCGTTGCATATCTTCTTACAAGAGCTCGTCACATGTCTTCTTACAAGAGCTCGTAGTATGTCTTCTTAAAATAGCTTGCACATGTCTTCTTACAAGAGCTCGTAGCATGTCTTCTTACAAGAGCTCGTCACATGTCTTCTTACAAGAGCTCGTCACATGTCTTCTTACAAGAGCTCGTTGCATGTCTTCTTACAAGACCTCTTAGTATGTCTTCTTAAAATAGCTCGTCACATGTCTTCTTACAAGAGCTCGTAGCATGTCTTCCTACAAGAGCTCGTCACATGTTTTCTTACAAGAGCTCGTCACATGTCTTCTTACAAGAGCTCGTAGCATGTCTTCTTACAAGAGCTCGTCACATGTTTTCTTACAAGAGCTCGTCACATGTCTGCTTACAAGAGCTCGTCACATGTCTTCTTACAAAGCTCGTCACATGTTTTCTTACAAGATCTCGTCACATGTCTTCTTAAAAGAGCTCGTAGCATGTCTTCTTACAAGCGCTCGTCACATGTCTTCTTACAAGAGCTCGTCTCATTTCTTCTTACAAGAGCTCGTCACATGTCTTCTTACAAGAGCTCGTCACATGTCTTCTTACAAGAGCTCGTCACATGTCTTCTTTTAATATCTCGTCACGTGTCTTCTTACATTAGTCGTTGCAAGTCTTCTACCAACTCCTCGTCACCTGTCTTTAACCCACAGATGTGTTTTACATTGATAACATGTTGTCTGTAGGGTACATATATTCTAGACAGCTACATCCAGCGCTGTTCAAATGTTCGCAATTTTGATTAAAATGTAACTTTTCAATAAACAAGGGCCTGTGTCCTTTATAGTCAAGTATTACTGGTAGATTAGCAGGATTTGGCGGTGATTTGTTATATGTTACGCATTATACATTATTTACATAGGAAGTGCATGTTGCATGAACCTCTCATGATAATACTCTATCCGGGAACCTTGAAAACCAAACAAGTGGTTGGAATGAACTTTGGTCAGTAAGCATACATGTACTTACATGTACAATATCTCTCTTATTATTCATTGGCTCTAGAGCTGGAATCAGGAGAGTGTATATTTCGAATAGTATCCTGCTATATTGTTTACCATGTTATAACGTCCGTTTTCAGGATCTGAGAAATGAATATATTTGTGATATCACATCAATATCTGATAATGTTGCAATTTGGGAAAATGTAATGATGACGGAATACATCTTGATTTGTTTGTACGTTATTGTACACCATTAGGTAAGATTTATTATATGAATGTCTGTTTTGTTAATCTTGTTTAATGTCTAACTGTATATTAATTGACTGTATATGTAGTTTGTGATAAAGTATTGTAACACTTTCAATACTGTTCATCTATATAACACCAGAATGTGAACTAAATTATCTGTTCTCCTTATGAAAGTAGTAGTCCGCTATAGTGTAGACACGACATCTAGTACGTACGTAGTACGTGGTCCTTTGTTACTTCATTTGATGCCAAGGGGTCACACAATTTACCATCTTATAATCCGCTTGTAACAAATAGTCTGTGCACCTGATTGCAACCTTCTTTTCCCTACGTTATGTATAAGAATAAAATAAATGTTTTTAAACTGCAGCCCTGAATGGGGCTACATAATCACATGAACTACAATTAAACTGACCCACGCGTATACATTGGCTGTAGGTATTGATCATAATCGATTTCATTCAACTCATTCATTGCAAGTGGACTTACGACTTCAAAATAAAGTGTCCATTATTAAATGATATAGGTGAGGTGAGGTGAGTTAGGGTTTAACGCCGCTTTGAATAGAATTTCACTTATATCGAGGCTGCCAGTATTATTGCAGGGAGAAAGCACGCAACGCCATGTGGCTATGCACTGCGGTGAAACCTGCGAGCAACAGCTGGAACTGGCGAACCATGAGTGGTACTGCACTGAAGTTCAGTGTAGCATTGCACCAAAACCTTACTGCGTGTAGAACAGTTCTCTACTGCAGACAAAGTTGCCGTGCCCCTGGCGGGATTCGAACCCCGGACCTCTTGATCCGAAGCCGAACGCGCTAACCACTGCTACACTGAATTTCAGCGTATTACCACCCATGGTTCGCTAGTTTGCTAGCAGGTTTCACCGCAGTGCATTGCGGCATGTCGTTGCGGGCTTTCTCCCTGTCATAATACTAGCAGCCGCGATATAAGTGAAATACTCTTGAAAGCGGCAATAAACCACAGCTCACTCACTCACTCTTCATTGGCACTGTCAAAGTTCTTATTCATCTCTGATTATTCGTCAGTAACTCGGTCCATGTTTGTCCGAGATGATTAAAGTAGGAGAAACACAAGCCGATCCATAGGGAGAAACGATCTTATTTACTCTCACTCTGTCCCACCTCCTGAGAAATCACCTGCTTAGAGAACTCCTCTTGGAATGGAATTGGTATGGAATATGAAACAGGACAATAACAGAGACCTTGACACAATTCTAAATCTCCATCACAAGACGTTACCCTCCCACCAAATTTGCATACGACCTGAACAGTATCCTATTTGCATGACAATATCCCGTTACTCTGCATCTGTCAGCAATTTAATTTTTAATCGCGTTTATGCATTGGCAGTCTATCTTTGCAGTTGCAGACATGCTGCGTGATTAAGCCAGTTAATGAATAAATTACATCTAGACGTTAATGAATCATAGCCCGATGAATTCAATCGCTGCATGGAGTAAGATTGAAGCACACAAATTTTGCAATGGTCAAATATGGATGAAGAGGAAATAAAAAATCTCATAAATTGCATAAATTGCTATATATACATGTACATGTATGTCCACCTGTCCTCAAATGTTTCCACCTGTCCTCTAATGTTTCCACCTGCCCTCTAATGTTTGCTCCTGTCCACACATGTTTGCTGCTACCCACTAGTGTTTCACTTACGGGCTAATGTATGCCCCTGTCTACTATTTTCTTGATAACGCCTCTAATCTAACATGTTACATAAAAACAATCTCTATGACATTAGTTGATCCTGTGCATTAACTTTTCTCATGCAAACTGATGACTACTCCTGCCCACGCTTTTTATCAAAATATTGTAAAAACGTTTGAAGTATGTCCCTCTAAGATAGAGTCTAAGATAAATAGGTTTAATTATGTCCCCCCCCCCCCCCCCCCCCCCCCCCCCCCCACACACACACAATATCGAGTAAATAAATGTGGATTAATGAGTCTTACAACATAACCAACATAACAGCACACATATCCTTGTATTGCCCTGATTACTACAACAAAACTTTGACATATGCCGCTCTTCACAATCTCATCCATATCTCTCTCTCTATCCACACATACATGTAGGATATAGCACAACATGGTTCTCATGAAACATCATATACTTATCTTCTCAAGGAAAACATCCACAGTAACAATGTAACACAAGAATCACAATCAATACGTTCCTTATACCAACTATTCGTTCCTCCTGGCTTGAATTACCTCCGCGTCTCTGACTTCTTGATTCCAGCCGGTGCATAGCCACATGGCGTTGCGGGCTTTCTCCCTGCCATAATACTAGCAGCCGCGATATAAGTGAAATAATCTTGAAAGCGGCGTTAAACCCCAACTCACCTCACCTCACCTCACCTGATTCCTTGAATTCTAATGACTTAGTTAGAATGGTTTGATGTCCAAGACAGCCAGGTGTGCTTGTGCTTGTGCTCCTCGCTGAAACTCCCAACACTGAACGTGTGATGGCAGAGTTGTAGGTTTGGAAGTGTACGTTCCTTATTTAATACTATATGTCACACTGTGTATATCACATAGTATTACTGATAATTTGCTTGAAAATATTCTCTGTATTTGTATATATCTTTTTACTATGATTACAGATCTTTTGAACATGAATGTTTCGTTTTATTGATAATCTATCATATATATTATTAGCATATGATTTATCATTGTGTTAATAGTAATGCAGAGAATGTCCAAGATTCTCATGAAGATTACTGCTGCGCACTATCGTGAACTATTGATTTTCATTGTAATATAACATTTTGCTGATTCCCCTAAAGACATATATTTGATATTCATGATCCAATAACATACGGAACTAGAAGAACTGAACTAAATCTACTTGGAAGCAAACCTGCTATCTAATTTAAGATGAGATGAAACAGAGCTTCACCTCTGCATTTCTCACATGCTGTACACTGTAGTAAATAAACATTGCCGAGAGGCATCGATAAAGTAACTATATACATTTCTGATTAAGACAACGTGTCAGGTTTGTAAACAAGTGGTTTCATTTACCAATGAGAGGTGGTCGAAAACTTTGAGATAGTTTCAATTTGTCATGCATAAAATCAGATCATCATGAAACCTATACACTGTTTTTGCATTTACTAGTAATTCATGATTTATACCATGGTTTTTAATGAGAGTGAAATGTAGCACATTTGAATTTGCGAATGCATCCAACGTTAATGTCGAACTTGGCATCACAATGACATATACGAGTACGTATACATGTATAACTGCATCACAATGACATATACGAGTACATGTATAACTGCATCATAATGACATATACGAGTAAATGTATAACTGCATCACAATGACATATACGAGTACATGTATAACTGCATCATAATGACATATACGAGTACATGTATAACTGCATCACAATGACATATACGAGTACATGTATAACTGCATCATAATGACATATACGAGTACATGTATAACTGCATCACAATGACATATACGAGTACATGTATAACTGCATCACAATAACATATACGAGTACATGTATAACTGCATCATAATGACATATACGAGTACATGTATAACTGCATCATAATGACATATACGAGTACATGTATAACTGCATCATAATGACATATACGAGTACATGTATAACTGCATCATAATGGCATATACGAGTACATGTATAACTGCATCATAATGACATATACGAGTACATGTATAACTGCATCACAATGACATATACGAGTACATGTATAACTGCATCATAATGACATATACGAGTACATGTATAACTGCATCATAATGACATATACGAGTACATGTATAACTGCATCATAATGGCATATACGAGTACATGTATAACTGCATCATAATGACATATACGAGTACATGTATAACTGCATCACAATGACATATACGAGTACATGTATAACTGCATCATAATGACATATACGAGTACATGTATAACTGCATCACAATGACATATACGAGTACATGTATAACTGCATCATAATGGCATATACGAGTACAGGTATAACTGCATCACAATGACATATACGAGTACATGTATAACTGCATCATAATGACATGTACGAGTACATGTATAACTGCATCACAATGACATATACGAGTACACGTATAACTGCATCACAATGACATATACGAGTACATGTATAACTGCATCACAATTACATATAGGAATACATGTATAACTGCATCACAATGACATATACGAGTACATGTATAACTGCATCATAATGACATATACGAGTACATGTATAACTGCATCACAATGACATATACGAGTACATGTATAACTGCATCACAATGACATATACGAGTACATGTATAACTGCATCATAATGAATTACGAGTACATGTATAACTGCATCATAATGACATATACGAGTACATGTATAACTGCATCATAATGACATATACGAGTACATGTATAACTGCATCACAATGACATATACGAGTACATGTATAACTGCATCACAATGACATATACGAGTACATGTATAACTGCATCATAATGACATATACGAGTACATGTATAACTGCATCATAATGACATATACGAGTACATGTATAACTGCATCATAATGACATATACGAGTACATGTATAACTGCATCACAATGACATATACGAGTACATGTATAACTGCATCACAATGACATATACGAGTACAGGTATAACTGCATCATAATGACATATACGAGTACATGTATAACTGCATCATAATGACATATACGAGTACATGTATAACTGCATCATAATAACATATACGAGTACATGTATAACTGCATCACAATGACATATACGAGTACATGTATAACTGCATCACAATGACATATACGAGTACATGTATAACTGCATCATAATGGCATATACGAGTACATGAATAACTGCATCACAATGGCATATACGAGTACATGTATAACTGCATCACAATGACATATACGAGTACATGTATAACTGCATCATAATGACATATACGAGTACATGTATAACTGCATCACAATGACATATACGAGTACATGTATAACTGCATCATAATTACATATACGAGTACATGTATAACTGCCTCATAATGACATATACGAGTATATGTATAACTGCATCACAATGACATATACGAGTACATGTATAACTGCATCATAATGACATATACGAGTACATGTATAACTGTATCATAATGACATATACGAGTACATGTATAACTGCATCACAATGGCATATACGAGTACATGTATAACTGCATCACAATGACATATACGAGTACGTATACATGTATAACTGCATCATAATGACATATACGAGTACATGTATAACTGCATCATAATGACATATACGAGTACATGTATAACTGCATCACAATGACATATACGAGTACAGGTATAACTGCATCATAATGGCATATACGAGTACATGTATAACTGCATCACAATGACATATACGAGTACATGTATAACTGCATCACAATGACATATACGAGTACATGTATAACTGCATCATAATGGCATATACGAGTATATGTATAACTGCATCACAATGACATATACGAGAACATGTATAACTGCATCACAATGACATATACGAGTACGTATACATGTATAACTGCATCATAATGACATATACGAGTACATGTATAACTGCATCATAACGACATATACGAGTACATGTATAACTGCATCACAATGACATATACGAGTACAGGTATAACTGCATCACAATGACATATACGAGTACATGTATAACTGCATCACAATGACATATACGAGTACATGTATAACTGCATCACAATGACATATACGAGTACGTATACATGTATAACTGCATCATAATGACATATACGAGTACATGTATAACTGCATCACAATGACATATACGAGTATATGTATAACTGCATCACAATGACATATACGAGTACATGTATAACTGCATCACAATGACATATACGAGTACATGTATAACTGCATCACAATGACATATACGAGTACATGTATAACTGCATCACAATGACATATACGAGTACATGTATAACTGCATCATAATGGCATATACGAGTACATGTATAACTGCATCACAATGACATATACGAGTACATGTATAACTGCATCACAATGACATATACGAGTACATGTATAACTGCATCATAATGACATATACGAGTATATGTATAACTGCATCACAATGACATATACGAGTACATGTATAACTGCATCACAATGACATATACGAGTACGTATACATGTATAACTGCATCATAATGACATATACGAGTACATGTATAACTGCATCATAACGACATATACGAGTACATGTATAACTGCATCACAATGACATATACGAGTACAGGTATAACTGCATCACAATGACATATACGAGTACATGTATAACTGCATCACAATGACATATACGAGTACATGTATAACTGCATCACAATGACATATACGAGTACGTATACATGTATAACTGCATCATAATGACATATACGAGTACATGTATAACTGCATCACAATGACATATACGAGTATATGTATAACTGCATCACAATGACATATACGAGTACATGTATAACTGCATCACAATGACATATACGAGTACATGTATAACTGCATCACAATGACATATACGAGTACGTATACATGTATAACTGCATCATAATGACATATACGAGTACATGTATAACTGCATCATAATGACATATACGAGTACATGTATAACTGCATCACAATGACATATACGAGTACAGGTATAACTGCATCACAATGACATATACGAGTACATGTATAACTGCATCATAATGACATATACGAGTACATGTATAACTGCATCACAATGACATATACGAGTACATGTATAACTGCATCACAATGACATATACGAGTACATGTATAACTGCATCATAATGGCATATACGAGTACATGTACAACTGCATCACAATGGCATATACGAGTACATGTATAACTGCATCATAATGGCATATAGGAGTACATGTATAACTGCATCACAATGGCATATACGAGTTCATGTATAACTGCATCATAATGGCATATACGAGTACATGTATAACTGCATCATAATGACATATACGAGTACAGGTATAACTGTATCATAATGACATATACGAGTACATGTATAACTGCATCACAATGACATATACGAGTACATGTATAACTGCATCACAATGGCATATACGAGTACATGTATAACTGCATCACAATGACATTTACGAGTACCTGTATAACTGCATCACAATGGCATATACGAGTACATGTATAACTGCATCATAATGGCATATACGAGTACATGTATAACTGCATCACAATGACATATACGAGTACATGTATCACTGCATCATAATGGCATATACGAGTACATGTATAACTGCATCATAATGACATATACGAGTACATGTATAACTGCATCATAATGACATATACGAGTACGTATACATGTATAACTGCATCACAATGACATATACGAGTACATGTATAACTGCATCACAATAACATATACGAGTACATGTATAACTGCATCATAATGACATATACGAGTACATGTATAACTGCATCACAATGACATATACGAGTACATGTATAACTGCATCACAATGACATATACGAGTACATGTATAACTGCATCATAATGGCATATACGAGTACATGTATAACTGCATCATAATGACATATACGAGTACAGGTATAACTGTATCATAATGACATATACGAGTACATGTATAACTGCATCACAATGACATATACGAGTACATGTATAACTGCATCACAATGGCATATACGAGTACATGTATAACTGCATCACAATGACATTTACGAGTACCTGTATAACTGCATCACAATGGCATATACGAGTACATGTATAACTGCATCATAATGGCATATACGAGTACATGTATAACTGCATCACAATGACATATACGAGTACATGTATCACTGCATCATAATGGCATATACGAGTACATGTATAACTGCATCATAATGACATATACGAGTACATGTATAACTGCATCATAATGACATATACGAGTACGTATACATGTATAACTGCATCATAATGACATATACGAGTACATGTATAACTGCATCATAATGACATATACGAGTACATGTATAACTGCATCACAATGACATATACGAGTACAGGTATAACTGCATCACAATGACATATACGAGTACATGTATAACTGCATCATAATGACATATACGAGTACATGTATAACTGCATCACAATGACATATACGAGTACATGTATAACTGCATCACAATGACATATACGAGTACATGTATAACTGCATCATAATGGCATATACGAGTACATGTACAACTGCATCACAATGGCATATACGAGTACATGTATAACTGCATCATAATGGCATATAGGAGTACATGTATAACTGCATCACAATGGCATATACGAGTTCATGTATAACTGCATCATAATGGCATATACGAGTACATGTATAACTGCATCATAATGACATATACGAGTACAGGTATAACTGCATCATAATGACATATACGAGTACATGTATAACTGCATCACAATGACATATACGAGTACATGTATAACTGCATCACAATGGCATATACGAGTACATGTATAACTGCATCACAATGACATTTACGAGTACCTGTATAACTGCATCACAATGGCATATACGAGTACATGTATAACTGCATCATAATGGCATATACGAGTACATGTATAACTGCATCACAATGACATATACGAGTACATGTATCACTGCATCATAATGGCATATACGAGTACATGTATAACTGCATCATAATGACATATACGAGTACATGTATAACTGCATCATAATGACATATACGAGTACGTATACATGTATAACTGCATCACAATGACATATACGAGTACATGTATAACTGCATCACAATAACATATACGAGTACATGTATAACTGCATCATAATGACATATACGAGTACATGTATAACTGCATCACAATGACATATACGAGTACATGTATAACTGCATCACAATGACATATACGAGTACATGTATAACTGCATCATAATGGCATATACGAGTACATGTATAACTGCATCATAATGACATATACGAGTACAGGTATAACTGTATCATAATGACATATACGAGTACATGTATAACTGCATCACAATGACATATACGAGTACATGTATAACTGCATCACAATGGCATATACGAGTACATGTATAACTGCATCACAATGACATTTACGAGTACCTGTATAACTGCATCACAATGGCATATACGAGTACATGTATAACTGCATCATAATGGCATATACGAGTACATGTATAACTGCATCACAATGACATATACGAGTACATGTATCACTGCATCATAATGGCATATACGAGTACATGTATAACTGCATCATAATGACATATACGAGTACATGTATAACTGCATCATAATGACATATACGAGTACGTATACATGTATAACTGCATCACAATGACATATACGAGTACATGTATAACTGCATCATAATGACATATACGAGTACATGTATAACTGCATCATAATGACATATACGAGTACGTATACATGTATAACTGCATCACAATGACATATACGAGTACATGTATAACTGCATCACAATAACATATACGAGTACATGTATAACTGCATCATAATGACATATACGAGTACATGTATAACTGCATCACAATGACATATACGAGTACATGTATAACTGCATCACAATTACATATAGGAATACATGTATAACTGCATCACAATGACATATACGAGTACATGTTTAACTGCATCACAATGACATATACGAGTACATGTATAACTGCATCATAATGACATATACGAGTACATGTATAACTGCATCACAATGACATATACGAGTACATGTATAACTGCATCACAATGACATATACGAGTACATGTATAACTGCATCATAATGACATATACGAGTACATGTATAACTGCATCACAATGACATATACGAGTACATGTTTAACTGCATCACAATGACATATACGAGTACAGGTATAACTGCATCATGATGACATATACGAGTACATGTATAACTGCATCCGTCCTCCGATTTCTTTCATGTTTTCAATTAGTGAGCACTTATTCCTGTTCTGAAACCCACATTGAAACTGAAACCCACATTGAAACTGAAACCCACATTGAAACTGAAACCTTTCAGAAAAGAAACGTTAATGAAGTTTACTTTCCCAATTTTAAAACTATTTCTGTTCAACTCAACGATGTTAATGTGTATTTAGATCCTGGACAAAACACCTGGATAAAACACCTGGATAAAACACCAAGCTATCAAGGGAGATAGTACAGAAGCTAATTAATTCCAGCTTCAGAATGGTGGATCAGTGTCTGCAAGTAGTAGATACCAGATCACTGTAAATGCATTACAATCTTGTACTTGCCTCTGACTAGAAGAAAAATCGAATTACTTATTGAATGTTTAACAATGTAATCAAATACCTATTACCAAGATAACTGTATATATATATGTGTGTAATATCTCAAAGTGATGACATTTTTTAGCATGCTAATGGCTGACAATGTTCTGTTCTATTTATTCCTCGGTTTCAAATGTAGTCCTGTTCAACTAAAACGTCATTTAATGACACATACGACAGGCAGACACAGCCATTCATATAGTTCCCGTTGAAGATACACTTTAATTTATTATTTTATATTAATTTAAAAAGATATATAACAGTAACTGATCGCGTTTTTTTAAACAAGATCATTAAACTGAAAAGCCATAACGAGTTTTGACTCGTTATATATCAGAATGCCGACGAGAAGAACACTTCTTTCACATAATTAGGCAATGTTATATTTCTATGAATGAGTTAGCTTTACATTTAGTGAGTTTAAACTATTAAGTAAATATGATGATTCTCATAAATGTTTTACTAAACTCACGTGCAAATGAAACGTCCCAATACAAAATACAAGATATTTCAATCGACGGGCGATAAATGCGACTGAAACAGCGTTATATCATGTCTTCAGAACCCAACAATACTAAATATGAATTATCAAAACATTATCTATTCATAACTCTGAGGAACACAAGTTTTAAGAAATGGTCATCATTTTGGAATCTCCTTAACTAGACGAGATAGAAGCCTAAAAAAGCCAAAACGCGTCAACAATTTTAAATCAAAGGTTATTTATGTCGAGGATATCTTTAATTAATTAAATTTCTAATTTTTCAATGTTTTAAACTTAAATACCAAATATTGTGGGCCAAACACATCTTTAAAAAGCGATTTTAGCACCCCATGAGTATTTGAAGAGATGTGAAAACAAAAGAAGCATACTCTGATGTATAAAATTGTGAATACTTCTATACAAAACATGTGGCGACCAAATACATTCAAAATCTACTTTCTCCGACATCAATATTTCATTTTATACTGTTTTCAAAATGTGGGGACGTTTCTTTTGCACGGGAGTTTATGTATTTGGCATTTATGAACAATATAAATGAAGTATCGTTTTTGTATGTGAAGAGTTTAAAACGTTGTAACGAGGACACATAATGAGATAAGTGAGTCTTGGGTTGACATATCACCTTCTTTGTAGTAAAAATTGACGTATGGGTACTATACGCTAAGAGTGTGATAGGGAAGAGGTCTGTGTTTGGCTTTATGTACGTTTAGTGTTGTACGAACAAGAGTTAGCTTTTTGTTTGACAAGTGTTAAGTATTTGGACCGAATGGTATTTATGTGTATCGTTTAGAAATAGTGTTTGAAAGACATATACCTGTATAGAGGTGAGGTGAGGTGAGTTGTGATTTAACACCGCTTTCAAAAGTATTTCACTTATATCGTGGCTGCTAGTATTACGGCAGGGAGAAATCCCGCAACGCCATGTGGTTATGCACTGCGCTGAAACCTGCTAGCATCGGCTGGAACTGGCGAACCATTTGTGGTACTGCACTGAAATTCAGTGTAGCATTGCACCCAAACCTTACTGCGTGTAGACCAGTTCTCTACTGCAGACAAAGTTGCCGTGCCCCTGGCGGGATTCGAGGTATATGTAATGGACGAAACAAACCTAATGCTCATTCAAAGTCATATTTCGCATTTAAAAAAAGGTTCTATGGCACAGGCGATGACTACGATGAGAAAGCTAAATGATTGCGCTACAAAATGAGCTATAAATTGTCACAATCCAATCATTATTTGAAAAGATATGCGCCAAGACAGTACGTATATCGCTACCTCCAAACATTCAAGCCAAATAACCACTCACGAAAATCAGCGGAAACTCACCTTTTAAAATCGTTTAAAACATATTGAGTGTGTATTACATAACATTTTAAGATATGTAAGGTGAAATTTACATTGAAGAAAACTCTTTATCTCAGGCCGGATAATATAGAATGAACTGTGAGATACAAACATTGTTATAACGTGCGTTGAAAAGCTGCCGTGTTCCCATATTCACTCCCTGGTCTCTGCTGCAGGGTTTCGTGTAGGATATAACATTCATCAGACATCCTTGACCTTTATAGACGGTGCCGACAGGAAGAATACCAATGTCATGCCCCGTCGGGAACTGGCTACATGTGCTTCAGATGAACTCCACGTATCATCAATGTGCCCAATTCTGATTTTGAGAGTTAAAAACAACTTATCTTTGTTGAATGAATGTAAGTTTGCCTGCGATAGCGTATTCGGCTTCGGATTAAGGGGTTCGGGATTCGAATCCCGCCAGGGACACGGCAACTTTTTTTCTGAAGTAGAGAACTGTTCTACATGCAGTAAGCTTTGGATGCAATGCTACACTGAATTTCAGCGTAGAACCACCCATTGTTCGCTGGTTCCAGCCGGTGCTCACACGTTTCACCGCAATACATAGCCACATCGTAATACTAGCAGATTTGACACAGGTGAAATACAGCAGCGTTAAACCAGAATCACTTCACTCGTTTCGTATCATGTATTATTAATTAACTATCAATGTTATGGCATGTATACGGCATTTACGGCCTAGACCATATAATTCGACAACTGGGCCAATACGGGGAAACTGGGCCAATACGGGAAAAACTGGGCCAATACGAGACAAACTGGGCCAATATGAGTCTGAGCATGCGCAGTTGCACATTTGGTGAAAGCCCGAAGCTGTCGCTTCACAACTTTGACCCGTGCTATTTGTTCACTAATCTTGTTAATAATTATTATTTCAATACATATGAGATGTCTAGTGTTGTGCAAATAGAATGAAAAGAAGTTAATTAATAAAATTGTCATTAATTAAGTATTTCCGTATTGGCCCAGTTACTGCGTCTCGGGCCAATACAACAGACCTCGGACCTGTAACTGGGCCAATACGGAAATACTTAATTAATAACATTATAGTATTTTCTATTATCCTGTCATTTTTAAAGCTTAATTGTTACTATCTTTCATGAACACAAATAAATCAATTATTGTTGGCATTTTCAACACGATATCTGTCTTCAAAATCTTTCATTAAAAAATTCGATCCACTTTCAATTTTTCATTTTGAAAGTTATCGTTGAACGAAACATAAATCATGAAAACGAGCTTAAATGCGTTTTATTTAATGTTGACATTAACTATTTCAGAATGGGAATATAGTTCTTTATGGGAAAACCTGCACACAGAAGGAAAATGTTCAAACATTTACAATAACGTTCATGATGATGCTTTAAATTTGGATTTACGTTTAAGTCGAAACAAAATCGTTTTATATGCGAAAAAGGAGGAAATATAGTGTAAGCGGTAAAGCAATTAATTATATGTTTGTTCTTGCAAGTCTTACCATTTTACTACATTTTCTGTATTGGATCATTGTACAGTTTAAGAAACAAAACTTGTTTTTTGTCATCTTCTAATATGTGAAATTGAGGTTTGTGCGTGTACACCGACTGCTTGTGCAATTGTTCATCAAATTAGGTTTGAGATTTGTTCGTGTTTCTTTCGTTAACAGCAACAATACGATTCCATGGTAACAAATCAGTCCGGGCAGATGTGTAGGAGAGTTTTAGAAATAACTCTTGATGATCTGTACAATGTGGAACATCTGGTCGCATCAATTCAGTGAACTAATAATGAGGAGGTTATGTATCCATTGTACTGCACAGAGTCACTGATCACAATCAGCTGAGCAGGATCAGGAGTCTATTAGTTTGTTGATGCATGATGTCCACATGACCCTGGTTACTGTCTCAACTTATCAAGACACATCACCACTGTTTCTCATCGGTAGATGATTAACTGATGTGTACTCACTGTCGATTGTCGCAGTTTGTTTGCTCCACTGTCCATGTCAGTATACACGAGGAGTTCCTGATATGTATTCATTATTACAATGGACTTCAACATGTATTCATTATACGTTTTGGTGTCAAAATCATTAAAAAATTATACACTCTAATTAACGTAACTTATAGCTTCACTTAAAACAGTTACGTAGCAATTAGTTGTTCATGTATTGTGTGTCATAAAAACATCAGAATGTTTTATCGTATGTACTTTCTTCATTCTCAACCAGCCTACATTGTATCACAGTCTGTACAGTGTTGAAGTGATCTGAGGTGTGATAGCTGCAGGGTACGTTATCACGTTATTCCCATTGATTTAATTATATCTTCCATTCCTTGAAGTAGCTTGTATTGTGGCTAAGTGAGTGACGAGTTAATTATAACATGTCATTATTGAATAAGGCAAATGCCTCTAGGCAGGAAACGTTATTGAATCAACTCGTTCGATTCGAACAGGACATGACCATAGGCATATACAATGGCATTACACAATGTGACATTGTAAAATAATAGTAAATAGCATCTGGTGTTTGTGTCATATGACACCTATTGCGGTTGGATAGATATATTGTGTTGTGGAATTGATGTAAATAAAAAAAGCACATTTTTGACTGAATCACAGTTCTATTATATTCCATTATGTATTCAGCAATGCGGACATTGGATATCTAAGACTTGGACAAGCTGATCTACTACTGGGAGAGTTATAATACCAATATCCCCTTTAAACAATTGATCGTTACATGTTTTCTAACAATAGTTCATTACAAGCATCCAACCAATCAACATGTTTATGTCTTCAACAAAGAGCTCGCTACTTGTCTTCTACCGTGGAACATTCTTCTCAACCGTCATTAAAATAACTTAACCATGTCCAAAGAATGCCTTTTAACCAGTTTCAGTTGAGGTTGTTTTCCAACTTACTGACGTCATGTATACATGTATATACTGAGAGCACATGTCATTTACAACCGAAGAAGTGACCCAGTAAAAGAATGCGCGGGTGCTGGTCTGGGACTTGCAGTCGATGGACCGTCCTGGAGACCTCTCTGACAACACAATGAGGACAAGCTTTGACAAGGCACCTCGGGACACGGTATCGGAGGCAAAGGACGCATGTGGTGGAACTAGAGAGCCTCTAGTCACAGAACTGATCAGTCGAGTCTATACCCTTTGTGACATTTATGGAAGGAATGTGAATCGGAGAGTCAGGGGTAGGAATCTGATGCGAAAGCCGCTGAAGAAGAAGGTTGTCCATGAGATCATATCCGCATGCTTTCAAGCATTCCCAACTCATGGACGGCAATCTGAGGCAACAACATCTTGTGTAAACACACTAAACACAAGATACTTGTAACTTATCGACGATAAGGGCAGGCTGAAGTTAGCATGTTATTAGATACGTTATTCGAATAATGAATAGCTAGCCAGTGCTTATTGAATGTAATCAATGAACGAGGTTCTCCACACAATAGTGGCAGTTTTCCACGCCTTAATATATATCTATATTAACTTCTGAGTTCAACTCTGAAGAATGAATAATTATAAGCACCCAGCAGCATATTAAAAAAACCGAATAACGTGCCAGTTAGTTATTCATTATTCGAATAACTAATAACTTGCTAACTTCAGCCTACTGATGTCATGAATATGTTGCTGTGCTTTGTGTTCTGTACATCGATATCCGTGATTTGAAAACTACAACATTTGACATTTCTTTATTCATAACGTATGAGTTATATAACATGATATTTGCTGAAAATATACGGCGGACAATTCCCCCAAATGGTGTGTTTAAGGTTTCGTTATTTTGATTAAATGTAATTATTTCAATGTATAAGGTTACAATACGAAACGTCTGTATCGATCAAGCAGTGTCCTTTACAGTCAATTATCACATGCATATTAGCAGGATCTGGTGGTGATTTGTTATTCATTGTTACACATAATACAGTAATTACACAGGAAGCGGATCCTGCATAGAGGAATGTCTGTTGCAAGAAGTCAGTTAGAATCTCTCTTGGTATAACCCTATCCGGGAACCTCGTACACCAAACAGATCGTTTGAGTGACTTTGGTCAATGATAATAAATGCAATATCTATCTTATCATTAATTGGCTGAAGAGCTGGAGTCAGGGTACTGTATAATTCGAATGGTGTCCTGCGATATGGTTTACCTTGTTTTAACGTCTGTTTAATGAGATGAGTAATGATATGTTTGTGATATATCAATACCGTATATATTTTGTTGACATTTGGGAACACATGATAATGAAACAACTGCTGAAAGGTGGTTCCTGAACATGTTTTGGTAGAATTTAAACTTATTTTCTGACTGACTGTCAGGTCAATTAATTTCAATGGTGTAAACATATTTTATTCAATAAATTGAATGTGGATTGGTAAACAAGCCACAATGGCTTATGTTGAAACCGCTCCATTACATGTATACATAGATACAACAAACATTAATAATAAACAGCATGATGAAAAGGAAAGGAGAGCAAGCAACCGGCGTATATAACAATAATTCATCTATCAAACCTGTGTGTTTTTATAATGAAAGTATGGACATATTTGAGTATCAAAGAGTTTATGAACTTGCTTTTATTAGAAATTCCATTCAAATTGAAGCCGTGCTTGTAAAAATACATTTCATTTCTTATTGCGGCATGATTTCGACAAATAAAGAAATAATATAAAGTGTCTTCATAGGGGGCACCACAAAGGCAGGATGGATCTGCAAATATATGTATGCCGTTCAAACATGTGTGCACTCAAATCACTACACCCAAGTCTGTGGCGAGAATGAGCAATTTGGCAAAACCATGTACCAAATGTAAGGTCAAATATGATGGTCTTGTTGATTTCAGTAGGCTTTTGAAATTGCTTATAAATTCAGCATTCGAGATATTATTAGGTAAATTATTCCAGTGTCTTATTGTATCAGGTAGGAATGAATTATTATATAAGTCACTACGACATCGGAAGGTTCGGATGTTATTACTGTTTCTAAGTCTATATTCACTCAACTGTGATACTCTTTCAGGTAAAAGATGAGATAAATAATCTGGTGCCATGTTATGCATCATTTTGTATAATAATGATAATTTGTTTATTTGTCTACGGTCAGCTAGGGGCGTTGAATTAGTTTCCTTATAAATTAAATTATGACTTGTTCCTCTAACTTCCCCGCAAATTGTCCGTAAGACATCTAAATGTAAATTTTCAATAAGTTGTTCTTGTTCTCTTGTGCAGTTATCCGATATGTGTGAGCAGTAGTCAAATATTGGTAGGTGAGTTGGGGTTAAACGCCGCTTTTAAGAGTATTTCTCTTATATCGCGGCTGCTAGTGTTATGGCAGGGAGAAAGCCCGCAACGCCATGTGGCTATCAATGCGGTGAAACCTGCGAGCATCGGCTGGAACTAGCGAACAATGGGTGGTACTACGCTATAGTATGATGTAGCATTGCACCCAAACCTTACTGCGTGTAGAACAGTTCTCTACTGCAGACAAATTTGCCGTGCCCCTATTGTTACTTGAGACAATTTAAATTTCGGAGATGCATAAAATTAAATCACCTTATTATCCTCCGCTGCGTTCTTAGTAGGGATATCATATGCGTCAGCATGATACGAATTGGAATATGTCACAAACAGGCTATGGACTTTACAGTAAGGGAATATACATGAGAAGCTTGCCAAAATGATACCTCAAGAAACAGTAACTAGATTCTCTTTAATAGTTTGCACAAATCGTCTCCATAGCAACATATGGGGCACAATCAATATAATTGACCTTGACAATATCTTCAAGGTATCATGTGAAAATATGAACACAATTTGAATGGATGCAGTTTCTTTTGACATACTTACTTTTTAATTGTGTGACAATTTGAATAATTCTAAAGATCTGGTCTTCCGGACAATGATATGAACATCAACACAAGAAGTAACTCACTGACATTGTTCGGGTTCTTATTACTCCTGATTATTTGTAATTAACTTGAGACTGATTGTAAGGTTCCCGGAGACGCCATAGCTTACTGGTCCTTGCCTCCTGGGTAATCACCTCTTTCATTATCTTCTTGAGAGTTCAAGGAAGGGTTTGGAAACTTTCACGGGAGGACAATGACAGACCTTGACTCACACCGAACCTCTGTATCTGAGGAAGAAATATGGTGAGACCGACACAATTACGTACAAAACAGGCCGTTGCATGTATCATGAACACCATCTTATTTCCATAACAATATACCATTGCTCTGTCAGCGGTTTCAATGCATCGGGGCTTAAGCATTGGCAGTCTATCTTTGCACTTGCAGACACTAGTAGCTTCAGGAGAGAGTGATCATGACGTCAATGAATAATTCAATGAGCATATTAGTGAATAATAGCTCATTGAATATACATGCTGAATAGAATAAAATTGAGGTAGGGCGAGTCGGGGTTAATCGCCGCTTTCTAGAGTATTCTACTTTCATCACAACTGCTACTATTATGAAAAGGAGAAAGCCCGCAACGTCATGTGGCTATGCATTGCGGTGAAACGTGCGAGCGTCGGCTGGAACTGCTAAACCATGGATGGTACTACACTGAAATTCAGTGTAGTATTCTCTTTAGCATAGCTTTCTCCCTGCCGTAATACTAGCAGCCGCGATATAAGTGAAATACTCTTGAAAGCGGCTTTAAACCCCAGCTCACCTCACCTCACCTTATATATTTAGACAAACTTATATACACTCGACCACAAAGAAACGTCACCACATTTTCAATGCTATAAAAACAAAAAAACTGCTGCCAGAGAAAGACGATTGAGATTGATTTTTATACGGACATGATTTGTAAAGAGGTATCAGCAATTTCATACATTAAAGTATAATATTATTATTTGTCAATGTCTGTTCAAGTTCCAATGTCATTAAAATCGAAACTTTGATTCGCTCCCTAGACTTATTTGCTAATTTGTGTTGTCACACATCTATGATCTGACTGAATCCACGCTGCTACAAATACACGGTACGGTGAATCCTGCCAGCATCGGCTAGAACTAACAACCATGACTGGTACTGCTTTGAAATGTGGCTTCGTGTGCTCATAACAACAAGGGAGCTAACTCTCAATCATATAAATTTAGGAACCAAACATAAAGCGATATAGAAACGAAATATAAAAAAAAAACGAAATAAGAGTAAAAAACATAATCAACAACTATTGTATTGAAGGCAGTATCTGCATAAACAATTCCCGACCTCTATGCCCATTCGTAACCCCATTTCGACCATAAGCTGATGGAATCCACATTCAAAACTGGTTGATGTTTGATATCATAACTTCACGAAGGCCAAAAAATCACTATCCAACAAACGTACGTTGCACATCAAGCAAACTCATATCAAAAGTATCAAACAATTAGTCTACCATCGATATGTTTTACAAAAAGGATTCACAACTTAAATAAAATTATAATTTATCAAAAACATTTTAACTTAAATAAACACTTATCCTTCAAATCACTTCTTGATACTGCTTTGCATCATAAAAGTCTGCCAGGATTATCATTTCTTCGCCTCTCTGTTTACAGGGTTGCCCCGGTGTTTGAACAAGTGTTTACTCTGCTCGGAGCTGTTTACTGTGATGCCATTTCTGGACTCCTGTGATATCAATTTCCTCCAGCTAAGTATGTTTACATCGATCTGAAGTGACTGAAGGTCACACACACACATACATACACACTATGTGTGTGTTCATATTTTCTCAGTATGATATGAAACCATGAATCTACTGCCCTGTTTAAAGGCTTGAGATTAGACCACTTTCTATAATCTAGAGAGGGATAGGAAAAATCACATAAACTGCTGTAGCTTCATTGTTATTTTCGTTGATTTGGGTGGATTTGGGGGGGGGGGGGGGGGGGGGGGGGGATAGCGCAGTGGTTCGGCTTCGGATCAAGAGGTCCGGGTTCGAATTCCGCCAGTGGCATGGCATCTTTGTCTGCAGTAGAGATCTATTCTACACGCAGTAAGGTTTGGGTGCAATGCTACACTGAATTTCAGCGTAGTACCATCCATGGTTCGCAGGTTTCGCCACAATGCATAGCCACATTTCACTGTGGGCTTTCTCCCTGGCATAATACTAGAAGCCGCGATATAAGTGAAATACTCTTGAAAGCGGGGTTAAACCCCAACTCACCTCCAGTCGATGCTCACAGGTTTCACTGTCGTGCAGAGCTACATGTCGTTACAGGTTTTATCCGTGCCATAATACTAGAAGCCCTGCTATTAGTGAAATACTCTTCAAAAGTGGCGTTAAACCCAAAATTACCTCACCTAACCTAGACCACCTGGCTAATCATTTGATAATACCGTAATTACTAAGTGATATAAACTGGAGTAAACTTATTCTTTATGGATGGACATTCTGCCCAACACCACATGATGTTCGTGATGGCTTTCAGAGGGATCACTGAGTTACAATGTCGAATCAGCACCTTCTGAAAGTGAGGGTTTAAGGGATGAATGAGATTTATTTCGATTACCCGACACCGTGGACAGCTAATAGTGATTTAATGTGAGAACCAATCTCTGAAAAGGATTTACAACATGACTGACAATGATTACAAATGACCGACCTGAATATTGATGTCTGCTGATTGGTTGTGCTATTGTGTGTAGCATTGGAAGGATATGAATAAGGGTTTTCATCCTCTATAGCTGAATGTATTCATTGAATGAGAACATGGGAGGTCTTGCTGAAACCTAAGAAAGGACACGGAAGTGCACAACGTCCTCCATTGACATAGACTAATCAACGAACTGGAATGAGAAAGAACAAGGATGTTTTTATCATAACTCGCTTTGTAAATTCTCCGTAAATGCAAATGATAAATAAACTCTGCAACTATTTAACTAGTAGTGGAAGGCTACACTGAATTTCAGTGCAATACCACGTATGGTTTGCTAGTTCCATTCGATGTCCGTAGGTTTCATCGTAATAGCCACACTGGTGTTGTGGACTTTTGCCCTGCTACGAACAGCCGCGGTAGAAGTGGAAACCCTTGAAAGCGGTGTAACGCCCCAACTCACCTCACCTATTTAACTGTTATAATAGTGGGAGTTTGTTCTCTTATTCTCCTCAAACCACTGAATAGAGAAGGTGATAGGCAGCACTTAAAACATTTAAAAGCAAAAAACGCGAACACAGCATCACTATGTGCATAGGAATTATTGTTGAGTGAGTTATTGTTTAACGCCACTTGGGCAAACTTATTGTTGAAATAAACTGCCAACTCTTGACTAGTTCATTGTTATTGTTTGTTCAAAGTAATTTCAATCGTGTCCTTTTCACAATTCACCACTCTCCAATGTTGACCGGACGATCGTGTTTGAGCAAGTGTTCACTTTGCCCCCAAACCATGTGCTTGGCTGCTAATACTGTTTCCACTTGTGTAAGTCTTGTAGTCGGATGTGTCTTGAATAATCATTGTCTAATCTTTTGTCTTGACACCTCTCAAGGATGTATGCTAGATTGTTAGTTTATGTTTCCTTTATTGTGGTTATGAAGTTATAAAGGAAGAAAAGGGCGGGAGAGTGCATGGCTAAGCACGATCATAAGACCTGGGGTTCGAATCCCGCCAGGGGCTCGGCAACTTTTACTGCTGTGGAGAACTGTTCTACATGCAGAAAGGTTTAGGTACAATGCTACACTGAATTTCAGCCCAGTACCAATCATAGTTCGCTAGTTCCAGTTCCAGTTTTCAGGTTTCACAGCAATGCATACATTAGTCACCTTGGCGTCGTGGGTTTTCTCCCTGCAATAATACAAGCAGCCGTGATACGAGTGAAGTACTCTTGAAAGCGGCGCTAAATCCCAACTCACCTCAACTCTTATGGGAATTATACACATAGGGGATATAGTCGACTCTGTTTGTTACCATCCTTAAACAAGGACACGTGTTTATTGGTGAGTGAGTTATTGTTTAACGCCACTTGGGCAATATTGTAGCCATTAGCTGTAAGAAATTTGATTAAATTAGATATTTAAAATAATAGCAAAAGCAAACGAAAACAACACGAAGACCGTAAAAAATACCAGCAAATTATCACAATTTGGTTAAAAACTGATTTAGAATAGTTAAAAGTTACAATTTTTCGAAAAGATTTACAGCTTTTAAAAAGTCTAAAACACGCTGTCCGCCAAATTGGCTAAACACTTGAGATATAGTACTATCTGGATTAAAGGTTTCCCTATGTGCTTTGTCCAGTCACGTTGATTTTCCTCCATGCGCTAACGGGACTCTCAAATCTTCCACTTCTGCTGCTGTGTCCTATTCCACTATATGTTTCAATACACTGAGACGCGTAGTAGAGAGGACAGTGTAAGTAGGGCGTGATATTGTTGCATTGAATCCTTTTTCGTTGGTGCCCTATGGAAAGAAAAGGTTCAAACCACATTTTGATTTTAGAAAACATCTCTGGACTTTTTAATGTTGATATTATATTTTCCCCAAAGCGTCGCCATGCCGATATAGTCAGTATCCTGAGTGATCTGGTGTACAGTCCCTGACCATCCATGTATCGACGTAAACACTACAGCTCTCCATGCACTTGATTTAGACTGTAACATGTCGTTGTGGCTTTGTTTTGGTGAGGTGAGGTGAGTTGGTGTTTAACGCCGCTTTCAAGAGTATTTCACTTATATCGCGGCTGCTAGTATTATGGCAGGGAGAAAGCCCGCAATGCCATGTGGCTATGCATTGCGGTGAAACCTGCGAGCATCAGCTAGAACTAGCGAACCATGGGTGGTACTACGCTGAGATTCAGTGTAGCATTGCACCCAAACCTTACTGCGTGTAGAACAGTTCTCTACCTCAGACAAAGTTGCCAGGCCCCTGGCGGGATTCGAACCCCGGACCTCTTGATCCGAAGCCGAACGCGGTAACCACTGCGCTATCCCGCCCCTTTTCTCAAAAAGAAGCTTTTGGTCTCTGACACATGTGATCCGTTATAGCATTTGTGGCTTATAAGGGATAAACTTCTACAGCTAAAAGTTGTATCTATACTTGGCAGTGTGACTTTGTAGCCGTTGATGGCTCCCTTGATAGTGATCCAAGGAGCGAGAGGTAACACTAAGGGTAAGACCTAACATGATCTGGATCATCTTGATTTCTTATCTAAAGAACAGGGTATTGCCGGTTCTCCTTTTGCCAATGCCAATACATCCATTCTTGATAACATCATTTATCTGGTTACACAATCACAGGGGGTAAGCCTGTCCATGCTAAACCGGAAGGTGGCAGTCGTCAACAACCATTTTCTCGACAGACAGTAGTTTTTCAACTGGGGTGGGTCCCGACATTGGTTAGTTTTGAACATTTTACATTGAATGATGTTAATAATATCAACATGTTTAAACTCTTGAATAGCTATAGTTACATTCGCTACATCTGTGGAACATGACATGCAATATAAAGTTTAGAATTTTTAACATTTTTGGAGCCAGTCGATCTTCGTCAGGGAAAACATCCGCGAAAAGGCGACTTTCTACATGAAACAGCAAATCTACATGAATCAAGCCCATATTTTGTGTAATATTAAGTCGAATGTGATAGTCTAGGACTTGCATCAACGTTACAGCTTTCAAAGATTGATCGAAACCGAGATATTAGCAAAAATAAAAACTGTACACAATGATGGTAGTTGCTCCATCACTGTCCAGGTTGTTGAAAAATTAAAAAAATAACTGTCCATGGTAGTTGCCGTGCAGGAAACCATGTTTTACATTGTAGGGGTACTGCATGTAAAGGTGCAACCTGAATTGATTTTAGCTGCTGCCTTTCATACAATTTTTGCGTAAATGTCGAAAAAACAAAAGAATACAAGTTTACATATAAATCCATCGACTATATGTTTAACTACATGTTTTTTTTTATAACAGTGGCATTTAAGTCATTGAAATGTCTTGAAATGTTGTTATCTAGAATAATAATGTAATCATAATTTATTACTATCCCTATCAATGAATTATCCAAAGCACGATGTAATGGATGCTATATTCAACCTAAGACTAGATATGTTTGTAAATATTTGCGCATAGCATTAGTAGATGTTACTGAATGATATGAATTCTAAATTAGGTTTCTGCAATCACAGTTTATTTAATAATATGACTTGTAAATTACTGGGACGTGACCTTAGTTGTGAATGACAAATTAACAAAATATTTTAAGATGCATAAAGCTATTATTTAAATACCTATCTGTTGACTAGACCTACTTTGCCTTACCTCCCAGGGGTAATGCTATTTCAACCTTAATACAGACGAACTTGAAGAATGGATGAGGGGTGCGTAAAATCCCTTATCCAAGGGCCGGTAAGTCTAGATGGTCTCGTGACGTCACTACCGGTTCATATCACTCTCCTAAAAGTTGCAGAGCAAGGCAGACGTGTTTTGTTCTGTGACTGGGGTTTTAGCGACTTGTGTTGCTAACTTGCTATTTTTCTCTTGTTAGTTCAAGAGATATCATCAACGTTGTTCTTCGTTAGTGCAGGTTGTGTTTACAATCTGTTTTTTCAAGTAGGTGTTAGATTTCAAGGGGCCTTGTTGACATGTGCTAGCTAGCGACCATCCGGAGTAGGTGGATTGCATGCGCCGCACGTGCAGCTCGTGATTCTTTGTTTTCTCTCACCTGACTGTTGGGTGTTTGACTTGCGTAGGGTAAAGGAGCAGTGGTATCTCTCCTACGCGGGTGACTCGCTTCGCTTGTCATCCGCTTTTGCTTGGTCATTCGCCATTCGTTCCGGGTTCTGACTGTTAGGTGTTTGTCTTGCGTATGGTAGAGGAGTAGTGGCATCTCTCCTAATCGTTTGACTCGCTTCGCTGGCCATTCGCTTTCGCTTGTCACGCGCTTTCGGTCTGTACTTTAGTGTTAACTGTGGGTTGTTGACTTGCGTACGGTAAAGGAGCTAGTGGAATCACTCCTAATTCGCTTGTCATACGCCTGTCGGTTGTACTCTAGTGCTAACTGTTAAGTGTTTGTCTTGCGTATCGTAGAGGAGTAGTGGTATCTCTCCTAATTCGTTTGGCTTGCTTCGTTTGTCATTCGCTCTCGCTTGTCATACGCTTATCGGTCTGTACCTTAGGGAACTGTGGGTTTGACTTGCGTAAGGTAAAGGAGCAGTGGTATCTCTCCTACGCGGGTGACTCGCCTCGCTTGTCATTCGCTTGTCGCTTGTCATTCGCCTGCGGTCCGTACTAAAGTGCTTCGCGTCTCGCTTGGCTTCTCGCCTCGCCTGTCACTGGCTCGCTAGTTGTTCGCCTTAGGTGAGTCACTAGCTTGGTTAAGGAGCAGTGGATACACTCCTCGTCAGTGACTCGCGTTGCCCGTTGCTAGCTTTCGCCTACCATTCGCCTTAGGTCGATTCTACGTGACTCACCCTTAGGGTGATTCACTTTGGTTCAAGTGACTCGCTACGCCAGTCACTTAGGGTTTGGTTCGACTTAGGTCGATTATACGTGACTCACCCTTAGGGTGACTCACTTTGGTTCAAGTGACTCGCTTCGCCAGTCACTTAGGGTTTGGTTCGACTTAGGTCGATTATACGTGACTCACCCTTAGGGTGACTCACTTTGGTTCAAGTGACTCGCTACGCCAGTCGCTTAAGGTTTGGTTCACGCACGAATGTTATGTGAATAAAGATTGATTTATCTTGTAAGTGTTTAGCCTATTTTTTGGTTTGGCTTGTTCGTCTTTGTTTACCTTGGCGGGTGGTTACTTGATTTTGACTTTGTGCTCTTCGAGTTCAGAGTTTTTGTTGCGACGCCGTGTAGGTGACTCGACTGTCTCTACCTTCGCTTACGTTACGCGTTTTATCGTTACCGTTCGCCATGTACTCCGCCTTCTGCACGAACTGCGGAGGCAGGAAGTCCGCCTCTAAGGATCCGCACTTGTTATGCAGAAAGTGCAAGGACCTTTGCGAAGAGGATTACCGTTGCGACGAGTGCGCTCCTCTCTCCGAATCGGAGTTCCACGCGTACGTTTCCGCCATACGCAAGTCGGTGGCCGATAGGGCTGCGTCACAGAAGCGTACGTCGTCAGCTCAACGTAGGGAGGTGTCTCCCATTCGTCATCCGTCTCCGGTGGAGGATGTAGACATTGTCCTCACGGAACGGGCGGATGTATTCGACAGGGAATCGGACCTGTCCGAACCCGCTGGGGGGTCGAAGTTACGCTCCCCCCCTCCGCCGTCGTGTTCCGGTTCTCGTTCGCGGACTCACCCGTTGTCCCCTCCTTCGCCGGACCAACGGTTGTCTCCGCTTAGACTTAAGGTGGGCGGACCCGCTACGCCCAAGAGCAAGAAGAAGAAGTCCAAGAAGGCTAGGTTCGACAAGGTCGATCCTTCCCTCCTTCTGGCATCCGTCAAGGATATGGTCTCTTCCTTGCTCGATGCGCGTTTGGGTCCGCGGAACTTACCTACTCACACTACGACTACGCAATCGTGTGAGCCCTATGCGGATGACGTACCTCAGGGTGCGCGTTCCTCGTCCGCTAGGGCCTCCGCACCCGCGACTCCTTCGCGTACCCCTCGCACCCCGGAGCGGCGTGTCACGGTGATGTCACCCTTATGTGACTCCTCGCCGGACTCACCGGAACGTGACACCCGCTACGTGGACGTGTCGAACCCTCCGTTCATCAGTATAGAAACGGAGGCGGAGGGTACGGGATCGTCGGAGGATCCTCCAGTGGTTGACGCAATAGCTATGCTATCCGAAGTGGCTTCGTTCGCGGACGTTCCACTTAGCCAAGTCAGCGTGACGGGTCCGCGCACGTCGGCGGCCAGGAGGGCTTCCTTTGGCCCCGATGGCGAGGTACCTCCCGCGCGTCTTGCCCTTCCACCTCATAGGCTTCTGTTGGAGGCCACCGAGGATATGGAGCAAGTCGTATCATCTGCGATGCCCAATCGTTTGCTTCCGCCTTTGGTGGTGCCGGACAAGCGCAGACGGCGTCTGCCCTTGTATCCGGTCCCTTTTCAGCTTGTTCCGCCTCCCCTTGATCAGGGGGCGTCCCGGTTGTTTACCACCAACCTGCTTCACCGCGTGTCTGAGGCACAGTTCTCTCATCTTGACAGGGAGGCGCGTTCGGTGTTAGGCTTGGGGAACAACGTGGCTTTCACATGTCAGGCGATGCTGGCTTGTGCTAAGCAGGCGGGCATGGAGGCGGGGGACCCGGTGTTGTTCAAAGCGTTTGGTGATGTGGCTGCGGACCTTGCGCAGATCATGTTGTCAGCGTCGCGAATTTCATCGAGTATAACAGTGCTTCGCAGAGACAATTTCCTCTACCGGTCAGGTCTCAACCCCGATCATAAGAACTTCCTTCGACATGCCCCTGCTCACGCTGAAACTCTGTTTGGTGGTCGTATCCCGGAGGTTTTGAGAGCACGACAGGAGGCCCAACAGCAAGACCTCACTAATCGGCTCGTCACGCAGAGGCAAACGACACCAAAGCGTCCGCAGACCAATTTTCGTCAGGGGCAAGGCCAGGGCAGTGGCCAACCTTCCCCCAAGAAAGCGAAAACGGACTTTCGGCGGGGAGGTCGTGGCCGTGGATCCACGGGTCAGTCCCCCAAGTCCCCCCGGCCTGGCGCCGGAGGTCGTACCCCGCAAAAGAAGTGGAGGAAGTGACTCGTGGTCACCCCCGCTGCTCCCTCCTTCACTCGTTCCGGTGTCGGAGGGCTTGGTGGGGGGTCGCCTCCAAGACTTTGTCAGCAACTGGGTACAGTTAGGGTTAGACCCTTACGTGTGTCGGATTCTGGGTCAGGGGTTCCGCATTCCCGTCTCGTCTCCGCCGCCCCTCACCTGTACTCCAATGGAGCGTCCCTTAGCAGGGGACCGGCTCAAATTGACTTTGGAACAGGTGGAGATATTAATCTCCAAACGGGCGGTGCAGGAGGTCCTGACCCCGCATCTAACGCCGGGGTTTTACTCCCCAGTGTTCGTAATACCCAAAAGGAACTCGAAAAAATGGCGGCTAATTCACGATTTGAAGGTGTTCAACCGCTCCTTCCTCGTTCGGCCGCCATATTTTCGACTCTTGACGCTTCCCTCAGTGATGCGGTCCTTGGAGCGCTCAGACTGCATGGTGTCTCTCGATCTACAGGATGCGTACCTGCACGTGCCGATTCACTATCGGGACCGCAGGTACCTCCGCTTCATCCTGGACGGCAGACATTTTCAGTGGTGCGTGCTCCCGTTCGGGATCTCGTCCGCCCCCTGGTTATTCACACGGGTGACTCAGCCCATCGTCCAATTCCTTCACCAATGCGACATTCAGTTCCTAATGTACTTGGACGATGGGATCGCTCACGACCGCTCCCCGGTCGTTCTCGAGGCGCAGCTCAGGTTCACGATGGACCTGTTCCGTCGTCTGGGGTGGCTAGTGAACTAAGAGAAGTCGGACTTGGTTCCGGCAAATCGTCTGAAGTTCCTAGGGGCTATCCTAGACACCCGGCTGTTCCGCGGTTTCGTCACGAGGGAGCGGATGGCTCGTTACGATCGCCTTATGGCTCGACGCCTCGCTCTCCCTACGTCAGTGGCAAAGAGTGTTGGGGTTATTAACGTCAGCTCAGGACCTGACCCGCAGGGGGAGGTTGTTCCTTCGCCCGTTACAGGTGTTCCTGAATCCCCACATCAGGGAGACGCGTTGTCGTCACGACATAGTCTTAACCCCAGACCTACATCGGTTCCTAGCTTGGTGGCGGGTAGACGAGAGTGTGTTCGCAGGCGTTCCACTTCGTCCTCGCCCCCCCTCAGCTCACCTGTTTGTAGACGCCTCCACCCAAGGGTGGGGAGCGCACATGAGTCACGAACAGGTGGCGGGAGTTTGGTCCCCATCAGAGCGGAACCTACACATCAACGTCCTCGAGTTGGACGCAGTACGTCTTGCCATTCAGCACTGGCAGGTCCCCTTGAGGGGCCAGTGCCTGCTAGTACACACGGACAGTTCGACGGCTGCTTGGTCGATAAACAAGCAGGGGTCCACCAAGGCACAGTCTCTGCTACGCGTGTCACTCCAGCTCTTCGAGTTGGTGGACGAGGTGGACCTGGACATTCGAGCGGTCCACATTCCGGGTGCCAAGAACGTCTTGGCGGACGCGTTGTCACGTCCGGATGCCCCTCCCCCAACGGAGTGGCAACTGAATCCGGTGGTTTTCAGGGGGTTGTGTCTCCAGTTCGGCACCCCGCTGATAGATCTGTTCGCGACGTGTCTCAACCACCAATTGCCAACCTACATCTCCCCAGTGCCAGACCCGCTAGCGATGGGCTTAGACGCGCTCTTGTTAGGGTGGGAGGGGATGGACGCCTATGCTTTTCCGCCGCCGGCCATCCTCTCCCAAGTTGTAGCCAAGATAGGGGAAACTCGGATTCTTCGTCTCCTGCTGGTCGCCCCTTGGTGGCCAGCCCGGCCGTGGTTCGTTCCTCTCCGTCGGCTCTGTCGGCAGGAACCGGTTCCGATTCAGATACGGAGGGATCTGCTCATCAGCAGGCCAAGCGGAAGGTTACACGAGAACCCTCAGGTGTTCTCCCTTAAAGCTTGGCTTGTATTAAAAGAGGGTTAAGGAGTAGTGGATACTCTAAGTGCGTCGCCAACGCAATAGCTACCTCGCATAGGAAAACCACTAGGAAGCTCTATGATTTCCAGTGGCAGGCCTTCGCCTCGTTCTGTGCTCAGAGGGATTTCATTCCGGCAGAGGCTTCAGTGCCTCAGGTTGCGGAGTACTTGGTGTACCTTCGCAACACTAGACATCTTAAGGCGTCGTCAATTAACACCAACATGTCGGCCATCCTGTCGGTTCTCAGGAAGAGATCGCCAGGATTGGATGTGTCGGTCCTCAAGGGCCTAATTAAGACCTTCCGTTCGGTGGACGGCAGGTCCAGGCTTCGCCCACCTGAATGGGACTTAGCCATTGTGCTCAACCACCTGCGCTCCGATAGGTATGAACCGCTCTCCGACGTGCCTCTCCTCCCTCTCACCATCAAGGTCATTTTTCTGGTGGCCATGGCCTCTGCAGCGCGGATTTCAGAGATCCATGCGTTGCAGGCGGACCTGCTACGTTTTGAGGTCAGGGAGGGGGGCTCCGCCTCGCTTGGGTTGGCTCCTGATTTTGTCTGTAAGAACCAAGCAGCGGATGAAGCGGGACGTACGTTCTCTATCCCAGCTCTGGGTTCGGTCTCAGATGAGGTGGATCTCTCTTTGTGTCCAGTAAGAGCCTTGAGGGTGTACACGCAGCGTACCCGCAGGCTGAGGGATGGCAGGCGTCGTCTGTTCTTGCCTCACTCACCCAGGAGCACCAAGGAACTAGACAAGCGAGCGTTGGGGGTGTATCTAAGATCGGCGGTAATTGATGCGTACAAGGCCGCTGATTTGCCTCCGCCGTCGCGTTCCAATCCTCATGAGATCCGCGCAGTTTCAGCCACGATGGCGTATCACTGCAACATCGCGGTTTCGGATGTCATGGCAGGGTGTTTTTGGCGTTCATCAGAGGTTTTCGCCAACCATTACCTACGAGATGTCTCCACAGCTGATCTTGAAGGCATCTCTAGGCTGGGTCCACAGGTCTTCGCGCAGACGAAGGTGGTCCCCCCAACCAGACCAAGAAGGGGTCATCCTTCTTAGACGCGTTTGGGACTTATTGTAAATAAACAGGGTTTACATTGCTTACTCTCGTGTCTGTTGGTTTTTTCTTTAACTTCGTTTTGACCCCCCCCCCCCTCCCTGTTGGGGGTTGGGGGGCGGTATGTTGATCGGAAGTTGAGTGGCAGGGTTGTCTCTTCGATCCGCTTAGCGGTAGAGATGGTATCTCCCGGGCTGTGCCTTGTCCTCACCACAGGGTGGAGGACTCGTAGGTTAGCTTACACTCAGGGCTAGTCGCTGGTCTCGTCACTACCATGTATCTACTGACCCGCCTCCTTGCGGTGGGATTCTAGGCAAAGTAGGTCTAGTCAACAGATAGGTATTTAAATAATAGTACGTTTTTGATTAAACGTAATTATTTATACTTACCTGTTGACTAGACCTACGCTCTAGGCCCTCCCATCCTCCCCACTTGGTCTGTCTTGCCTTTGGGACTTTCGGAGAGTGATATGAACCGGTAGTGACGTCACGAGACCATCTAGACTTACCGGCCCTTGGATAAGGGATTTTACGCACCCCTCATCCATTCTTCAAGTTCGTCTGTATTAAGGTTGAAATAGCATTACCCCTGGGAGGTAAGGCAAAGTAGGTCTAGTCAACAGGTAAGTATAAATAATTACGTTTAATCAAAAACGTACTATTTTAAATCCTGGTCATGTAGCTTTACATTTCCAATGAACTGACGGGCAAAATAAAGTATAACACTCACTTGTTTTCGGTTACTTCAATATTTTAAAGAAATGAGATGCATTTGATTATGGCACGATACAATAACACCTTTCGGCAGTAGTTTATGTACACTCTGTATACGACGAAATTTTACCAGAATAGTAAAAAAAACATATTTACTCACGGTAGTAAATATTTGCACCTGCCACTGACTAGGTGCACAATTGCTTAATTGAAACGTTTGCTTACGGCGAATTTTGCTCATATGCGCAACTTTGCTTTGATACTATAGAATATAAATAACAATTGTCCATTTAACAGTTGTAAGCAAGCACCTTCAATATTAAACACCCAGATGACCCAGATGTCTTGATACAAGACAGTAATTTCCGTAGTTGTTGAACGAACTAGTGATTTCCGTAGTCGACAATATAATCACATTTTAAACGTAGTTTTCAGACATTCAAAGACATAAGTTAGAGCATTATTTATTGAAAGCAGTAGAGGGTTCAATGTATATTAACAGTTTCTGCTTTAATACATGATTTGAAAACATGTTGGATCTAACCTTCTTATGAAAATCAAATCCAGTATTTTTGGTTTTCAGAGGAACAAAACGAGGACACTTGCCCTCTTCAGGACAATATAAGTAGTTTTTGCGACCACCTGAATCTCTTAAAGCGTTCAGCATTTAAACAGGGGAGCATGATGTTGATCAATGCCAGAAACTAAACCACTGGTAATGGAGTTGATTTTGTTGCTGAAGCAGCGTAGGCTCAGTTATAGGTTGTTTAAGTGGCATTGCATTGTGACTTTACCCGTCTGTGTATATATGCAGAATACAATTAAAACAATGTGCAGTGTATCAGTCACATCTGAATTCAACGTTTTGTTCTCATTTCAGCTCTTCACGTGAATTCATTGTATGTCCGCCTTATTGCTCCATTGCTGCGCATGCATAATCAAAGCATATCATTTACTTTTGATCTTCATTCAGATGTTCAGCGATTCGAATGTGAACCAGGCTTCAAATGATAGTTAAGAGGTTTGTCACATTTCTATTTACAACAAAAATCAATACATATGAAGTGTGAATCCAGTATATCTCTTGTACAACATAGACTGCAGCGTGATGTACATGATCCAGTAGTCTATGCACTTAAGTTATACATCAATGGTGGCATACTAATCAATGCTTCCAAAGTATACTCATATTGACCCAGCATGTGGTTAAACTAACACGAAAAGTTAAACATGTCAGTCGATCTCTTCAACATAGGTTGACTAGAACTCACGGAGGACGAGAACATGCTGATCTTAACAATCCTTCCAAACCGGAAGTGAATGACGAGAATGGCTTATATGTTGCTCGAGCAGCTTACACATTTAATGACATTTAGTCTGTAATTCAACTTAACGTACTTCAGTTGAAATGAATAAAAACAAATGAAGGGACGAGTTGATTAGTTTAATGAAATAAATTCTTCGACGCAAAGCGATGTGATTGACAGTTACTGCCATGCATTGCACGTGTTCTGGCCATGTTCCTCCATGTGTGCACGTGGGCGTAATGCTTTACTCCTCCACAACCATTTGAATTGGTGCATTACTTAGGCGTAATGCTTTACTCCTCCACAACCATTTGAATTGGAGATGAGCATACTGTTTGGAAAATAGCGGAATACAACAGAGTTTTGATAATTCTACATTGAATATGAACACGCTTTAAATTGATAATTTAATTAATTCCACCCTACAGTTACAACGATTTAATACTAAACAATACCTTGTCGCCTTAACTCGGTAGTGAGTTGTCAATCGATGCATTATGAAATATCATGGCCTGACATGTATACAAAGGTTTTTGGTTATCTCGAATAACGTAATTAGTTAATAGACAGACACAAAACCTGTAAATGGAGCTCACTCTATTCTGATAACAATAGCATCTTGACTTTGGTCTAGATTAGGGATAATTTATACAACATTTTCAAATTTGGTATTGCAGCGATATTGTGAATAATATTTGAGATGTGTTATTCTGCTGTATTCCACTCATTCTCGGATGACATATTGTTTGCTTTAAATTTTTACAATACCGTTTCTCACATGTTTTATTATTGATATTGCAAACTCCATTGAAATTGGGCGGGATAGCGCAGTGGTTAGCGCGTTCGGCTTCGGATCAAGAGTTCCTGGGTTCGAATCCCGCCAGGGGCACGGCAACTTTGTCTGCAGTAGAGAACTGTTCTACACGCAGTAAAATTTGGGTGCAATGCCACACTGAATTTCAGCGTAGTACCACCCAACGTTCGCTAGTTCCAGCCGATGCTCGCAGGTTTCACCCGTTGCATAGCCACATGGCGTTGTGGGCTTTCTCCCTGCCATAATACTAGCAGCCGCGATATAAGTGAAATACTCTTGAAAGCGGCGTTAAACCCCAACTCACCTCACCTCACCTCACCTCACCTCACCTCACCATTGTTAACTTTCGTTTCTCTCTTTCATCATGTCCATATTTCATAGTTATAAAAGTAATTTATTTAGTGCACATTAAATCAGTCTATTTTGTTTAGAAAAATCCAATATGCAAGTATTTCTAGAATTCTCACACTCACTAAGATGTATTCTTGTGGATATAGGTAGAGCACTGAATTATGTTCACAGTAGCAAATCAGATATACCTTATATACCCTTCATTATGGAGTAGATAGCGCAGTGGTGAGCGTCTTCGGCTTCGGATCAAGGGTTCGCAGCCATGGGCACGGCAACTGTAGAGAACCGTTCTACACGCAGTTAGATTTGGGTGAAATGCTTCAATGAATATAAACACAGTACCACCCACTGTTCGCTTGTTCCAGTCGATGCTCACATGTTCCACCGTAATGTGTAGCCACATGGTGTTCTCCCTGCAATAATACGAGCAGCCGTGATTGTTAGTGAACTACTCTTCAAAGCAGCGTTTAACCCCAAATCACCCCGCCACTACATTATGTTACTTCATATCATTATTAAGACGCTTTCTGGATTCTAAAGTAATCAACATATTTAATATATCCCATTATTGTAAGGATCTTGACCTTGAAACTTACGGGTTTCTTTATTCAAATGTTTGTATGCTTATTCATTACATATTTTTCATTGTGTTATCCAAATGTCCAGGCCTGTAGTTCTGCAGATGAGAACATAGTTGCTTGAAGGGATACATAACAGAAGTCCATTTTCAATTGATTATGATCCTATACATGCTTAATATTAATGTGCTTGACAAAAGGGTATCTTCAAATACAAATATATTGCTGTTGCAGAATCAAGACCATGGACTGGGAACACATCATTAATCTTGAAGACATCATCATCTACCTGTATATTCATGTACACTACAATTTAGAAAATGTTCAATGAAGGTAAACAAATCACAAAGCTTGATATGAGTACAGTTGCCTTAAATCAAGGTTGTTTCTCAAGTTTGTCATTTATAATAAAAGTTTATAAAATATATTGTTACGTTAGAGGTTAAAATATATCATTATAAGATCCGATAAGCCGTATCCTTAGAAAACGGTTATCCGTATAAAGTTACAGTCATGTGGAACTCTTCAGTGTGATAGGTAGATTTGTAGGTCTCATGCGAATTTGTGAGTTCATGCTGCAAGATGGTTGACCATTCCATCACTGGATCACATTTAAGATTTTACTCTGAGTATAGCTATGTCAGTCAAATCACTCCAACTACCTTCGAGCAGCCACTTTAGTGTGGACAAAATAAAATGGGCAATCGATGGGAAATGGACTCGCAGGGCTTAACCGATATATATTCGTTTAAGAATTGTTTTTATTGATTCAGAATAGTTATTGAGTCATTGGTAACACTTATTCTAAATTGCCTTTTTTTGTGAGCACTTTATTTCAGTAAGAAAAACGTGCTACAGCGCCATAAGTACGTACTATCTGTCCCTGATGAGGATAATATGAGTATTCTTCCTTACGGTAATATTTTGCACATATTCCATGCAGCACACATAATTGGATTCGATTATTACCATTTAAATGTGTCAGTTGAAGCGGTACATATAGCTAGGAAATGTTACTAAATATTACACGTGTGTAATGTGTGTTGACCACTATGACTTAAGGAACATCAAGTTCTAAAAACTTCTTTAACTTCCCGAAGAGACAGGAAGGGCAGGGAAACAACTATATTTGCGATGAATATTTAAAACCCTTATAACTAAACTTTTCTGACCTTTAAATAATTAAACTTAACTATTTAATGTTGCATAAGATAAAATACATTCTCATAACACTATTGGTATCAAACTGTTGATAAGATATCAGGTAAAAACACACATCAAACGGTTTTTAGAATGTTATATTATTTAGAGGATGAACATACTGTGTTTGGAAATCAGTGGCATATAACGGAATTATTTTAGCTCTAAGTTTAAGTGAAAGTCGAACGCGTAGATGACACTTAAAGTGTAAGCATCGTGAAGTTAAGTCTCAGCTTAGCTAAGAGAGAAAAGTTGAGACCAATGCGAGCATTGCTCTGAATTCTCCGGCTGACAATGCATTTAAGATGGTAGCATTTTGTTAAAATATCGGTAAGGATAAATATTTATTTATGAAGTGAATTAATTTAAGTGCCAAAGAGTGTACAACATAACATTTCATTGCTAGCTTAATTTTGTCGTGTCTGGTGTCACAAAGTACCTATCCATGAATAACAAGATGTTGTCCAAAATTGCGTTTAAGGCCTGACAAACATGTGTTACAGCACAAAGTGAGATATACGTATTCAGCTGTTGAATGTCTGGGTCACTGTGTATGCTGAGTAATGTTTTGAGATTAATAGAAACGGTGGAGATTGAGTTTGTAAACAGCAGCCACAATGCTCTGAGAATAAAAAAACCCGCCAAAAGTATTCCTCTAAGGCTGTTAAAATGTAATGGTAAGTTACATAAAACCAGATCTTGTCTTGTCAGGTCTTGAACTGCCTGATTTCATATGTATGCTTTACGTCATAAATTTCGAAAACTGACATGACTGACAAACTTTTCCTTAAAGGTCGTCCTCTGGCCCATGTTCAGTTTCATATTAACGTCGGTAACTTCTATGAACAATGAACATGATCTATTGCAACTATGGCTTTAGTATTCTCCACAATACTAAATCCAAAAAAATCAATGTTAATAAGGTTATGAAGCAACAAAGTTCATTACCTTATCCCGATTTCCAAAAAAATAGAATCCAAGAATGTCTTCAATTGGTTTCAATACATGAAGACCACTGTCCGGCCTGTAGGCTGTTCCCATGACACAATCAGCATCGTATGACGTTCGACCATATGCAACATCTAATGTTTTAGTCATATCTGTCTGATAGTAACGAATGCCCACCTGGGGGCGTTCCACGAAACAAACAATTAAAGTTCATTCATTAAAACTTTCATTCTAACATGTAACAATACACAAAGGCTGCATTAGAAAAGTAAACATCCTTAACACTAACGTTACCTAAAGTGGTAAAGTGAGAATTTATTTCGTAGAATATGTTTAATGATGACGAATAACAATTATAACACGTTAGCGCCATATATATATGGAAATATAATGGAAATTGTATGCTGACATGCTGACATATATATATATATATATATATATATATTTATATATATATATATATATATATATATATAATGGAAATTGTATGCTGACATGTACTGTACCTCAATAATTTTTTTAATTTTCTAAATTCAAAAACTTGCTCTTTTCTTCACTATAAACTATTATTCCATCTCTTAATAATGTAGAACGTGACAGAAGCTTACTCTTGTTGTGTTTGTGATAAATGTATTATATACCTAAATTTATTAAATGTACATCCATTGTGTTTCATAAAATGTTATTTGGCTTTAATACGGTCCAACTCACCACATGTGCTGTCTACAATACAAATAAATTCACTCAGCTTGCATATTTATCCCCAATCGCCAGATTTATCATAATTACTAGTTTCCAATTAAAATTGAGTAACATAATTATGTATGTGCAGAAACCGAAACTGCACGTCCCATTTACATGCACAGTAGTTATTGGGCCTATTAAATATTCACTAAAAACACTATAGAGTTAACTTAACAACAGCGGTACAGGAAATGTCAATTGTTTATGAAAATTGCATATATAGTACGTTTTTGATTAAACGTAATTATTTATACTTACCTGTTGACTAGACCTACTTTGCCTTACCTCCCAAGGGTAATGCTATTTCAACCTTAATACAGACGAACTTGAAGGGTGGAGAAGGGGTGCGTAAAATCCCTTATCCAAGGGCCGGTAAGTCTAGATGGTCTCGTGACGTCACTACCTGTTCATATCACTCTCCGAAAGTCCCAAAGGCAAGACAGACCAAGTGGGGAGGATGGGAGGGCCTAGAGCGTAGGTCTAGTCAACAGGTAAGTATAAATAATTACGTTTAATCAAAAACGTACTATTATTTAAATACCTATCTGTTGACTAGACCTACTTTGCCTAGAATCCCACCGCAAGGAGGCGGGTCAGTAGCCCTGAGTGTAAGCTAACCTACGAGTCCTCCACCCTGTGGTGAGGACAAGGCACAGCCCGGGAGATACCATCTCTACCGCTAAGCGGATCGAAGAGACAACCCTGCCACTCAACTTCCGATCAACACACCGCCCCCCAACCCCAACAGGGAGGGGGGGGGGTTAAAATGAAGTTAAAGAAAAAACCAACAGACACGAGAGCTAGTAATGTAAACCATGTTTATTTACAATAAGTCTCAAAAGCGTCCAAGAAGGATGACCCCTTCTTGGTCTGGTTGGGGGACCACCTTCGTCTGCGCGAAGACCTGTGGACCCAGCCTAGAGATGCCTTCAAGATCTGCTGTGGAGACATCTCGTAGGTAATGGTAGGCGAAAACCTCTGATGAACGCCAAAAACACCCTGCCATGACATCCAAAAACGCGATGTTGCAGTGATAAGCCATTGTGGCTGAAACTGCTCGGATCTCATGAGGGATGGAACGCGAAGGCGGAGGCAGGTCAGCGGCCTTGTACGCATCAATGACTGCCGACCTTAGATACACCCCCAACGCTCGCTTATCAAGCTCCTTGGTGCTCCTCGGTGAGTGAGGCAAGAAACAGACGACGCCTGCCATCCCTCAGCCTGCGGGTACGCTGCGTGTACACCCTCAAGGCTCTCACCGGACACAGAGAGAGATCTCCTGAGTCAGAACCCAGAACCGTGATAGAGAACGTACGGTCAGCTTCATAAGCTGCCTGGTCCTTACAGACAAAGTCGGGAGCCAACTCAAGAGAGGTCGATCCCCCCCTCCCTGACCTCATAACGTAGAAGGTCCGCCTGCAACGCATGGATTTCCGAAATCCGCGCTGCGGAGGCCATAGGCCCCAGAAAAAACAAACCTTGCATGTGAAAGGGAGAAGGGACACGTCGGAGAGCGGTTCACGTATCGGAGCGAAGGTGGTTGAGCACAATGGCTAAGTCCCACTCAGGTGGACGAAGCCTGGACCTGCCGTCAACCAAACGGAAAGTTTTAATGAGGTCCTTGAGGACCGACACATCCAACCCTGGCGATCTTTTCCTGAGGACAGACAGGATAGCAGACATGTTGGTGTTGATTGATGGCTCGAGCTCACCACCGCGAGACTAGGAGTCTCGCGCTCTACCGACTGAGCTAGCCCGAGACCGCGATGTTACAGTGGTAAGCCATCGTGGCTGACACTGCACGGATCTCATGCGGGTTGGAACGCGAAGGAGGAGGCAGGTCAGTGGCCTTGTACGCATCAATGACCTCAGGTACATCCCCAACACTCGCTTATCTAGCCCTTGGGCTCTCCTAGGCGAGTGAGGCAAGACCAGCCTCAACAGCTGCCTGGTTTTGTAACAGTTCCAGACTTGTTGCAAAATCCAAAACATGGGACGATGAACCAGTTCTTAAATAACAAACTGAAAGAATGCAAAGATTCAGAGGGGTGCCGAACAGGAGACACAACCCCCTGAAGACTGCCACTGCGCTTCCAGGAAGAAGTACCAGACCCTTCGAATGGCCGAAACATACTCCAGGAAGTCTGAAGACGAAAGAATGACACCCTCGTTACACAGGTCCTTGCACTTCATACAAGGCAAGACCTAACAGACTTCCTACCTCCGCAAATGTACAAAATGCAGAGTACATAGTGACGCAAACACCGAGGTAGTAGAGTAACTATGTGACTGATAGCCGAGTCACTGACGAGACCCTCGAGACACTACCAGGTGATTGACAACGAGTCACTGACGCATGTAAGCTAGGGGAGGTGAGTGAAACTCAAATCACTTAACAGGTGAGTGACAGACGAGCCACTGACACGAGTAAGCTAGACGATGTGAGTGACAGGAGATACAGCCGAGTCACTTAGTAGGTGAGTGACAGACGAGACACTGACGCGTGTAATCTAGACGAGGTGAGTGACAGTCGAGTCACTTAGTAGGCGAGTGACAGACGAGCCACTAACGTGTGTAGTCTAGGCCAGGTGAGTGACAGGTGAGTGACGCTCAATTCACTTAACAGATGAGCGACAGGCGCGTCACTAACTTGCGTAAACTAGACGAAGTGAATGACACACGAGTGAGTGAGTGAGTTGGGGTTTAACGCCGCTTCCAAGAGTATTTCACTTATATCGCGGCTGCTAGTATTATGGCAGGGAGAAAGCCCGCAACGCCATGTGGCTATGCACTGCGGTGAAACCTGCGAGCAGCGGCTGGAACTAGCGAACCATGGTTGGTATTACGCTGAAAATCAGAGTAGCATTGCAGCCAAACCTAACTGCGTGTAGAACAGTTCTCTACTGCAGACAAAGTTGCCGTGCCCCTGGCGGGATTCGAACACCGGACCTTTTGATCCGAAGCCGAACGTGCTAACCACTGCGCTATCCCGCCCCTGAATGACACACGAGTCAATGACGCGAAACACCTACATAAGGTAGTGTAAGAACTAATTCCTGACACTAAGAAGCAACACTTCCGATAGCTTAATTACTCCAAAAACACCAACACGCACTCGTCGCAACGAAAATCCTTCTCACACAAGTCCTTACACTTCCTAAACAGCAAGTGAGGATCCTTGATAGTGGACGTCCTACCTCCGCAATTCGTGCAGAAGGCAGAGTACATATTGAAGTAACAACGTGAGTGATAGTCAATCACTGACCCACGCGCGTAAGCTGATGAAGTGAGTGACAGGAGATTGACCCTCAATCAGTTAACACTAACGTGGGCGAGGTGAGTGACAGTAAGGTCACTTACTGACAGGCGCGTGGTGAATGACAGTCGATTCACGACGCGAAACGCAAAGTCTTAGAGTAGTGTAAGAACGAAGTTCTGACATAGGAAGAAAACAACCCTTCTGATAGCTAATTACTCCAAAAACACCCAGAGTGTAAACTCACGAAAACGTAGAACGAAAACGCTTAAGTGAAAACACGCAAGGCGAGACATGAGAGACTATCGAAAGTTTTGAAGGCAGAGGCTCCGAACCCGATACCGGGACGAGTGGAGGAGGGAGCAGAGGGGGTGACCACGAATCACTTCCTCCACTTCTTTTGCGGGGTACGACCTCCGGCGCCAGGCCGGGGGGACTTGGGGGACTGACCCGTAGATCCACGGCCACGACCTCCCCGCCGAAAGTCCGTTTTCGCTTTCTTGGGGGAAGGTTGGCCACTGCCCTGGCCTTGCCCCTGACGAAAACTGGTCTGCGGACGCTTTGGTGTCTTTTGCCTCTGCGTGACGAGCCGATTAGTGAGGTCTTGCTGTTGGGCCTCCTGTCGTGCTCTCAAAACCTCCGGGATACGACCACCAAACAGAGTTTCAGCGTGAGCAGGGGCATGTCGAAGGAAGTTCTTATGATCGGGGTTGAGACCTGACCGGTAGAGGAAATTGTCTCTGCGAAGCACTGTTATACTCGATGAAATTCGCGACGCTGACAACATGATCTGCGCAAGGTCCGCAGCCACATCACCAAACGCTTTGAACAACACCGGGTCCCCCGCCTCCATGCCCGCCTGCTTAGCACAAGCCAGCATCGCCTGACATGTGAAAGCCACGTTGTTCCCCAAGCCTAACACCGAACGCGCCTCCCTGTCAAGATGAGAGAACTGTGCCTCAGACACGCGGTGAAGCAGGTTGGTGGTAAACAACCGAGATGCACCCTGATCAAGGGGAGGCGGAACAAGCTGAAAAGGGACCGGATACAAGGGCAGACGCTGTCTGCGCTTGTCCGGCACAACCAAAGGCGGAAGCAGACGATTGGGCATCGCAGATGATACGACTTGCTCCATATCCTCGGTGGCCTCCAACAGGAGCCTATGAGGTGGAAGGGCAAGACGCGCGGGAGGTACCTCGCCATCAGGGCCAAAGGAAGCCCTCCTGGCCGCCGACGTGCGCGGACCCGTCACGCTGACTTGGCTAAGTGGAACGTCCGCGAACGAAGCCACTTCGGATAGCATAGCTATTGCGTCAACCACTGGAGGACCCTCCGACAACCCTGTACCCTCCGCCTCCGTTTCTATACTGATGAACGGAGGGTTCGACACGTCCACGTAGCGGGTGTCACGTTCCGGTGAGTCCGGCGAGGAGTCACGTAAGGGTGACATCACCGTGACACGCCGCGCAGGGGTGCGAGGGGTACGCAAAGGAGTCGCGGGTGCGGAGGCCCTAGCGGACGAGGAACGCGCACCCTGAGGTACGTCATCCGCATAGGGCTCACACGGTTGCGTAGTCGTAGTGTGAGTGGGTAAGTTCCGCGGACCCAAACGCGCATCGAGCAAGGAAGAGACCATATCCTTGACGGATGCCAGAAGGAGGGACGGATCGACCTTGTCGAACCTAGCCTTCTTGGACTTCTTCTTCTTGCTCTTGGGCGTAGTGGGTCCGCCCACCTTAAGTCTAAGCGGAGATAACCGTTTGTCCGGCGAAGGAGGGGACAACGGGTGAGTCCGCGAACGAGAACCGGAACACGACGGCGGAGGGGGGGGGAGCGTAACTTCGACCCCCCAGCGGGTTCAGACAGGTCCGATTCCCTGTCGAATTCATCCGCCCGTTCCGTGAGGACAATGTCTACATCCTCCAACTGAGACGGATGACGAATGGGAGACAACTCCCTACCTTGAGCTGACAACGTACGCTTCTGTGACGCAGCGTATGGCGGAAACGTACGCGTGGAACTCCGATTCGGAGAGAGGAGCGCACTCGTCGCAACGGTAATCCTCTTCGCAAAGGTCCTTGCACTTTCTACATAACAAGTGCGGATCCTTAGAGGCGGACTTCCTGCCTCCGCAGTTCGTGCAGAAGGCGGAGTACATGGCGAACGGTAACGATAAAACGCGTAACGTAAGCGAAGGTAGAGACAGTCGAGTCACCTACACGGCGTAGCACAAACACGAGTAGTGTAGAGGAGGTGAGTCACACACGTGAAACACCCAAGCGGCGGAGCAAAAGCACAACAACTCTGACGATATGCAATCAAGAGAGTTGAAACAAAAACTCTGAACTCGAAGAGCACAAAGTCAAAAACAAGTAACCACCCGCCAAGGTAAACAAAGACGAACAAGCCAAACCAAAAACTAGGCTAAACACTTACAAGATAATTCAATCTTTATTCACATAACATTCTTGCGTGAACTAAACCTTAAGTGACTGGCGTAGCGAGTCACTTGAACCAAAGTGAATCACCCTAAGGGTGAGTCGCGTAGAATCGACCTAAGGCGAAGCCAAAGGCGAATGGTAGGCGAAAGCTAGCAACGGGCAACGCGAGTCACTGACGAGGAGTGTATCCACTGCTCCTTAACCAAGCTAGTGACTCACCTAAGGCGAACAACTAGCGAAGCCAGTGACAGGCGAGGCGAGAAGCCAAGCGAGACGCGAAGCACTTGAGTACGGACCGCAGGCGAATGACAAGCGACAAGCGAATGACAAGCGAAGCGAGTCACCCGCGTAGGAGAGATACCACTGCTCCTTTACCCTACGCAAGTCAAACCCACAGTTCCCTAAAGTACAGACCGATAAGCGTATGACAAGCGAAAGCGAATGACAAACGAAGCAAGCCAAACGAAATAGGAGAGATACCACTACTCCTCTACCATACGCAAGACAAACACTTAACAGTTAGCACTAGAGTACAACCGACAGGCGTATGACAAGCGAATTAGGAGTGATTCCACTAGCTCCTTTACCGTACGCAAGTCAACAACCCACAGTTAACACTAGAGTACAGACCGAAAGCGAGTGACAAGCGAAAGCGAATGGCCAGCGAAGCAAGTCAAACGATTAGGAGAGATGCCACTACTCCTCTACCATACGCAAGACAAACACCTAACAGTCAGCACTCGGAACGAATGGCGAATGACAAGCGAAAGCGGATGACAAGCGAAGCGAGTCACCCGCGTAGGAGAGATACCACTGCTCCTTTACCCTACGCAAGTCAAACACCCAACAGTCAGGTGAGAGAAAACAAAGAATCACGAGCTGCACGTGCGGCGCATGCAATCCACCTACTCCAGATGGTCGCTAGCTAGCACATGTCAACAAGGCCCCTTGAAAACTAACACCTACTTGAAAACAGATTGCAAACACAACCTGCACTATCGAAGAACAAAGTTGAGGATATCTCTTGAACTAACAAGAGAAAAATAGCAAGTTAGCAACACAAGTCGCTAAAACCCCAGTCACAGAACAAAACACGTCTGCCTTGCTCTGCAACTTTTAGGAGAGTGATATGAACAGGTAGTGACGTCACGAGACCATCTAGACTTACCGGCCCTTGGATAAGGGATTTTACGCACCCCTTCTCCACTCTTCAAGTTCGTCTGTATTAAGGTTGAAATAGCATTACCCTTGGGAGGTAAGGCAAAGTAGGTCTAGTCAACAGATAGGTATTTAAATAATATGAAATATATGAAAACATTATGAAAATGAAAATATATATATGTTTCAATGAAAGCCAAGGAACGGTCTCATAAACATGTGTTGTAACCGCCAATTATGGCTCTATCTCAGTTACGAGTATGTACTTGTTATAATACCTATTAAACGCTAAAAAAAAAAAAAAAAATCCTATCTACTTTATTAAAGTTTCCAGAATTACGATTTACTTAATGAATGCAGCAAGCAAGCTAAGGTCCATTGTCTGGTTTTCGATCATGATCACAACTTTGAATTATTGTTTGTTCGTCATACTGAACTGATTGACCTTAAACTGGTTATTTTCTGTTAAGGTTAGTAATTCAAAATTAAATAACACAAATTATAACATTGGACATATATGTGACCTCATCAACAGGATTTTGATCCTTAACTCAAGACTACTTATTTGTGAATCACTATAACTTGTTGAAATGTTTTTATTATCAGAAGGACATCGTGCCCATTATGCATTCCATTCCATATGGATTAATGGCAAGAAGGGAACATCGTATTATGAGAGGCTGTGTTCAAGAACAAATACTACAGTGAAAAGTGAAACTGCAGACTCTATACAGGGAAATGAAGTGCAACTAATGGCAGATGCGTCTCTACTGTTCCATAGGGTTTAAAGCATGAGTATAGGGTACAGCGTGCGATGACTTCCAATATGTTCAGACCATATCCGTAGTAATGGCTATGAATACCATCAACAGCAATAACAACATATCCTGATAATAAACCAATGTGGCACGGACGCCATACATGTAACTAAATAGTAGCTCTGAATGTGTCCTGATTATTCTGGCTGGGACACTGCACAAATCAGGGATTCATTTTACCTTATATCTTAATAGATCAAATGTTTATTCACTTCGGTGAACATCGTGTTTTAGACTTTTTGAAGGCAATACATCTTTTTAAAAGTTTAATTTTTTCTAAATCGGCTTTTATTAAACCTTGCGATATTTTGCTGATGTTTCTGTAGCCTTCGTGTCGTTTCCTTTAGTATCATATAATATATCACATTATTTAATTAAATGAGATATCTCGCGATACTGGCGAAGCGGCGTTAAACAATAACTCACTCACTCACTCAATGATTATTCTGACTCTTTGAGGTAAAAGAGAAATGGAAGACTGATGGAAGACTAGACAGCATATTAGACAGTGCCTTCGTTTTTTTTTTATAGATAGGCACAATTAGACTTTCTCTGTAACTGACAGCGTAACACCTCTCGGAGATCTCTGTTACTGTTGAAAATACAAGCGCCAGGTCTAATAGAGGAAAAAAGTACAGGAGTCTTTTATATAAGGGACTATACATTACAGCTTTTTCTTTGATCGATGTTTATAGCGGGGATATATAAGCGAGCTGTTTTCACTAATTCACTTATTGGAATAATTTGTTAGATGCAATTCTTTAAAATAGTTTATAGTGATAGAGATTATATAATGTTTCTGTCTTTCCTCAACTTTAAACTTCTAAGAATCCGAACACATAGAAATGATGCTATCACTAAGTTTGACAATCCAATAAGGAACAAGGCATGCAGACTTGGTTTTATAGTGACAAATCCAATTCCAATCCCTTGGTTTACCAGAAATAGACCAAAAACGAATGAATTCAATTATCTGTAGTTGCATTTCAATACGGGGACACAGTCTGAATTCCTATAATAATTTATCCAGAACGATTTAATGCAATTCCATGTCTCACTTCTCTGGTGATTAATTAGATTAAATCTTATCATAGTAGAGCACTGCAATTATGACTTTGAAACTTCTGGATTTTGTTCATCTAAAGAAGATGACTTCAAGTTTTACACAAAATCAACATAGTGTTATCTTAGGAATCAAAATATCTTGTTATCATTACATCCAAATTTCAAAATGTGTATATCTTCCCATGTAAAACCTGCTAGAAAATACATATTGCTTTTAATCATCGTGATGCCAGAAGTGTCTTATCAGATAATATGGTGTGTACATGTTTTTAAAAAGAATGTAAAATATTGAAAAATGTCTCCTTTGACAAGGGCACTCTATTTCTAATACTTAATCAAGAACACCTACTCAATGCAGTTCATTAACATGATGATATTTACCTATATATCAGTGGATATATTTAAGAAATAGATATTGATAATGTGTTTGTTCACTGGCTTATAAACGGTTTGAAAGGTGCAAGTTAAACTTGTTTAAATGCTGGAGCATTTATACAACAGTTTGACTTGAACTTTCAAACCGTTTATCAGCCATTGAACAAACATATTATTGAATCTATTTTGTATATATTCAAACTTTGCAATTTTAGCGATTTTCCATCTGTAAATAATAATAAAAATATCAATACCGTGCATACTAAAACAAATGTTAAGTATTGTCTTAGATCAGGCGCTAAGCCCCGCCCACAAAAATACTGCATGGCTTATGTATTGAAAGAGTTTATTCAGGCCACAGTCCCATGTATAATACACAAAATTCATTTGATGAAATTAACAGATTAGGTGCAATAACTGAAACATCATTACATTTGTTTACAGGTTTTACGTGATATATACATACAATTTACAATAGTGAACAACGTATGTAAACTATTGATATTTTCAGTTTGCAACAGATTAGCTAGAGATGTTTTAGTTTTAGTTAAAGTCTAAACATATTAACGTCTTAATTCGTTATACATAGGGCATAAAAACATAAAATGTAATTCATCTTCTAATACAGTAAGGACAAATCTTAATTCTCTAGGGATATATTTCTTCCGAGGTTTTTCATTATTTTCAGTTCACCTATTCTTAAAAGTGTTAAAAATCGTCTCAAGTCTTTATTACGTAAATATGACAAATATGATTCCATTTTAAAAGATGTTTTCACAGACGAATATAAATCTAAATAAGAATATTCATTTAAAGTGGACATGACATTTTGAGCATTACAATCTACTCTTTGAGAGAATTCTTTTATAAATAAGTCAGCATTGATGATGTTTTGAAACACCCATGCGTAACTAAAACCACATACAGAAATTCGATTTTGCTACCCCATGATCGAAGATCATTTTCGTCAAGTCTTTTCAACAAAAGGTAACATTGTTTCGGGTATCCTTTGTCATTCATATTTTATAATTTGCACCAGAATTTTACACATCTTGAACTTGTTTTACAGAATATATTATGGCGCCCACATTCAGCTAAAACAGCTGCATTAGTTGTGTTAAAACCAACACCAAGAACAAATTTACAAAAATTTTAATGAAAGCTTTCAAACATTTTCCACTTATGAAAAGCCCATATTTCGGAACAGTAAAGTATTATAGGCATTATTTGTGTGTCAAACATTTGAATAAAACAGAAGGAGGGAGATTCTTAAGTGTATAATAGAGTTGTTTGATTGGAATATTCACTTCATTTTCTTTATAAATAGTGTTTGGACTGCTTTAGATCAAGACAGTCTATTGGAGAACAGAATACCCAAATAACTATAATAAGTTGAAGTTGATAATATAATATCGTCCTCTTCAAAATGCCCCGATTACAAAAAACGAGGATCTCTGTTTTGGAAAAGTTAACCCTTAAACCCGATTTTCTACAAAATTTCGATAACACATTTATTTTCTTTAGATAACTAAAACAGTATCTGAAAACAAACAAAGATCATCAGCATAAAACAACAAAAAGAGTTCTTAGCAGTCTGGACCAACAAAAATGCCTCTATCGTAATTCATCACTAATTGTTCTTCAAGTTGGTTTACAAACATACTGAAAGTAAAGGACTCCGTATATAACCCTGTCGAACTCCACTCATTGAGTTGAAATATTCTGTTATAGTAACATTTGATGTCTTAACAGCAGACATTGATTTCTTTTACATATCGCGCACTATTGATAGCATTTTACCACGTATATCATTATGAACCAGAGCATACCATAAAAGTTCTCTATTTACACAATCAAAGGTTATGTGAAAATTGACAAACAAACAGTAAAATCGTCCTTTGGACTTTGACAAATATGGTTGAACTAAAGCTTGCAGAGTAAAAACATTATCAACAGTAGATTAACCAGAGCGATACCCGCTTGACATTCTGGATTTAATTCATGAAGCTCTACAAATTAATTTTAGTCTTTCGTTTAAAATGAAAGTGAATAGTTTCCCATATATATCCATTAAAAAGATGCCTCTATAATTATTAACATCATTCTTACTTCCAATTCTTGTGTAGAGGAAATACAATACTCCGTGACCAATCACAGGGAAAGTTACATAAGCTAAAGATATTATTAAAAAGTACATGTAATTTAAGGTAGTAGAATATTACCTCCGTATTTCCACATTTCAGGAGGAAGCCCGTCAGGGCCACACGCTTTATCAAATTTTAAAGCAGAGGGTGCGAATGTAATTTCTTTTAGACTTATGTCCTTATTCAAAACGTTATTAGAATCATCATCAGTTAATACAGCTTCATTCTGTAATATATATTGTTCAGCAAATGATGCATAATTGTCATGAATAGTTACATCTTTGATATTGAGAGTAGCTTTGAAATAGCCAACCCATTGTGAGCTGCTGATACAAGAGGCAATGGATACTGGTTTACCTCATAATGATTGTAACAATTGTACAATCGAAAATTAATAAAATTCACTTTTTTGCCGACATAATTCTCTATATTTATTACGATTGCGACGAAAATCATATAGATTATCGATGTCATCATGTTATCCTGAACTTATCCAAAGGTATTTACTTCATTTTCTTTCATTCTTTACATTCTTCATCATGCCATTCATGAGTTATTCTTTATTTTGACGCTTTCTTAAAACCATGTCTGCATCCCATCCACTCTTCTGCATACAGTTTGTAAGTGTAGTTGCTGCTAAAGCTGTGTTATTATTTGCAGAATCAATAAAATCATTCATACTAACTGAAATATATTCTTATCGAGACACTCAAGAAACAAGTTGTGAATTAATGGTTTCCACTTATATCTTTCAATTTGATGAACCACTTTTTCACCATTATTATTTACCTGATCAACTAAACAGTTGATAGAACAGACAGGGGAAAGTGATCTGATTCTGTATGTGTGTGAACTTTAAAGTGTACCACTGAATTGAAGATCAGACTTGAACACAGAATATAGTCAACCAGCCTACCTTCATTATGACTATAATACGTAAAACTACCGTTTTCATCCTCATTCAACATATGAATGTCATACGTGCAGCAAAGATTGATCAAATCCTTGCAAAAGGTGTTCACCTCTTTATCATTTGACTTTCGTGGCACATTAAATGAATCACAAGTGTAATTCATGTCACTTGAAATATTTATATATGCATCACTTTCATCATAATCTTGCAAAATATAGTCTTCCAGTAAACCTGTCCTGGCATTAAAATCCCCTGCAATAACAACATCAATATCATCAAACAATAGCTGAACAAGACATGACTCAATGTAATCAATCCCTTTCACGTCACGATTATCAGATTTGTGTGAAGAAGCAATGAAATGAAATGGTTTACCCAGTAAAATATATTTTGTAAAACCGAAGATTTTTGCATCTAAAACTAAAAAGATGCTATCACTAAGGGAAAGGTTAACATACTTAACACCAGCTGTCTGACAAGTAGTAGAACACCTCCTTTATTGTTATATTCCCTTCGATGAATATAAACTAATTATGAATAATATGAATAATATAAATAATATGAATATAAAATGTTTTTATCTTTTGTGTCTTTTGAACAACTACTCCATATCTCAGTCAACCCAACTATGTCAAATGAGTTACAAAACATATCCGACCCGGTCAACCTCTCATCTACGCACCGGTTGCCCTCTGTGACCTAGTGAGGGAGATTCATGACTACCATAACGATATTCACGTGAATCTGACTGGGAGTCTAGCTCCTGTTCACGATACTCACGAGAACCTCATCTTTCAGCTGATCGTGTTTTGGAGATATCTGCCACGCGATTGTTTCTAAATCGTATGTCAAACACCAACTTATCAAATCGAAAACAACACTTTTCACCTTGAGCTCTGTCCATTTCTTCAGCTTCAGCATTTTACGTTTATTTCTGAGTGTAAATGAGAAATCTTCAGACATGCTTATACCACTATTTTTCAAAAGTTTACCGTTATGTTAGATTGCATCTTTAGTATTGTAATCTTTAAACTTCACAATGATGGCTTGGCCATTATTAATATGATGGCATCTCTCAATGTCTACAACAGAATCATCCATTTGCATAGTGTCTCTGATAAGTTCAAGTTTCTCAAATTCGGAAGTGTTACAAGAGTCAGCTGAGGTGAGTTTCAATTGCTTAGAAGCAGATGAACTGTAACATGTTTCTGGTCTTGGTCAATGGTCATGCAAATGCAAGAATTTATTTAGATTTTCATATTTGGCTTTTGTAAATCAACTGGCAATGGGCAGCAATATATGATCAATACAAACTTTTTTGATTGAACCAATTCACTAATTAAATTAAACTAATTAGTATTTTAGTTTATATTTCTGATTAATATAAGCCGTGATATAAGTGAAAAACAATTGAAAGCGGCGTTAAACCCTAAATCACCGCACCTCACCTGATAAGTATATGTCAAGTTAAATGAATTTTCATTAAGCAAACTGCAGACAGACGAAATTTACTAACAAATATATTATAATATTGATTATTGATATAACCTACCAATTGTTATGAATAAATTCTCATAATTCATAATTTCCGACCCCAAATAAAATGCTTATGTATAAAATTATAAGTTATATGCTACCACGTCGATCTACAACACACACCTGAGATAAGTTGACTTTTATACAGTCGACGTTTATTGTGAATTTAGTTATAATAATAATATATATAAGGCAACGCCGTAAAAACCTTTTCACATCTGATATCAAGGGATATAAATTAATTCATGAATACCAGTGAGTTGGACAAAGGGAATTATGAAATGAAGTTTAACAGAATCTCTCACTGGCACAAAGGGACACAGCCTATTAACTAATTAGTATTCTCCAAAATTTGTTTAAGTCATTAAAACTGAAATCTTACGTGCAGACTCCATGTAAATCATAAATATGAACTGTATATTTGTTAAATTGTTACACCTTTGATAACTGCTTCTGCTTATTTCTAATTTATCAACTTCTTCCTTATTTTACTCTATAAAACATACTACCCTTGTCTATCCCTTATGAATCCTGTTTAATTTCCCTGTAGACTTGGTTATGTATATGAGTGTTACACACAGCAGGACGGAATAACTCCACTGGCTCCTGGAGGTGCCCATATCTCTGTGGGAGGGTGAGATGAAAGTACGTGTTCCTACTGGCTTCGGCTAGTGGCATATCCCTTTAGCTCAACTGGTAGAACGCAGGACTGTCACCCGGTGGTGCCGGGTTCAATTCCCACTCGAGATCTCACACACACTTCTGCTACATCTCCATTAATTGTACCTACGATAGTCTGTTTTCTTTGCATTACCTTCCTGGTCCAAGCTGTGCGGAGCTGTACAGCTTGAACATGTGCCGCAGGACCATCGGATCTTGCACAATATGTCGAAAATCCTGAAAGGTACATACATAGAAAACAAAAACTTCTGACAATACTTAACTTCTAACCCTGTGTCAAACATGTGTAAACACATTACAACATGTGGGTTTTTAATGTTTACAATTGATATACCTCTAAATTTACAATTTATAAAAAAAAACTCAACAATCTTTGCCCTCCATCCTCCTCAATGAGCTATCTGCATGTAAAGTGGTAAATAGAGACCCAGGAAAATTTCGGTTCAAGACATTAAGTCATTTTGGATAATACATTGCCAGTCTTTCAAAACTCACCAGGTGGGTTTAACATTAAGTGATTCCATACATTACAATGATGCATACCTGACTTTCCTCAGTACAATTGCGACACATTTTTTCATCAGATCATGTTGTATGTCCTGGTAGTTGGTGCGCACATCCACACACACACACGCTATTAGGGGGCTGCCCCTGATGGAGATGGGGGTCATGGTGGTGGCTGCAGTGTTTGACTTGTCTTTAATCTTCTCCAAATGAGGGGATCTCTCTTGTTATCTTCTGATAACTGATGGAATATATGCTGCAAATACAAAACACACTTACAATTAGACATGTACCGATACAAAACATCTTCACGGTGATAACTACCAGTGATAAGATTGAACATACACAATATACCACAAAGACATACAGTTAATTCTTATATTTAGCACAACATTTCTTGAGTAATTATATTTGAAATCAAATAGCTTTACTTTAGACATCCATTGTACTTATTTTGGAATATCCAGTAAAGTGAATTTTACAATAGTTTCAGTTGGTATAGCGGTATATCTAGATCTGCTCATTCAGTCACGTGCTAGCTGCAAAAGTAAGCTGTACATTTATGTACTTTCTACATCGAAGACTTAAAGGGAACATGACTTGTATGTGATTTACCAGTGCTTGTTGAAATAGTGTCAGGATAAATTTCCCATTTATGGATGTTGACTTTTGAGATATTCAAAATTATCTCACAAATACAGCTGTTTCCACCAATGTATATGCTTCAACAATACGACTAATAATATGCTTAATGTTTGTTTCAGTGAAGGTAATTACATTTTTATTAATTGCATCCCAGCTGTATAAAGCTTTTTCCAAAGAAAACTGAGTGTGAATATCAACTCGTGCATTACTCATCACATAATAATGTGCATCTGCTTAATCGACTATGAAATTAGTTTTAATAGTGTAATGTTTTTGTTATTGGAGGGAATTGTTTTTTGAATGTGTTCTTTACGAATCAACTATCGATTGCAACATGACAGTAATATAGGACCGCATGTGACCCCTTTGAATTGAACCAATTCAATAAAGTGAATTTGTATATATCCTTTTTTTTATTATTAATCATGGTGTGACGAAAGATAAATGTTTAGTTCAGAGTCACGTATATAATGATCTAACTTTCACATGTGTGTACTAGTCTATAGACCTGATTAATTCTCTTGAAAAACGGACATTACAGCTAGCTAGTATTGCATAGTTTGGAGTTTGAACGTAAGCTGTCCCCATATTCTCGACATGTTGGTAACCTTAAGAATTCCTAACTTTGATCGCCAATGTGTTAAGAATGGACTTAAGGAGTTTGTAGGGCAACGAGCGTTTCGGGAATAAGTGATGAATAGGGGGGGGGGGGGGGGGGGGGGGGGGGGGGGGAACGTCCTTTTTTGACAGGTGATTGACGGGTGTGATTGATGGATAATGAATGAGTTTTTTTATAGTCTATTTTTGACAGGGAGGATTGAGGGAGTGATTGATGGTAGATAAATGAGTTTTTATTTCCACCCAAAATAAAGGTCAATGAAAGTGCAGGTGTCCTATTATAAAAGTATCCTATCTTTTAGGACATTACAACATTGTCAACTAGTGCTGACAGGATGAACACTTCAGACATGAGTTCCAAAGATGTGACTGTGACTACCATTCAAGACCGTCATTGTCATCTTGATCTTGGCGACAATGTGTTTGCAACAGCAAAGACATGGCACGATGATGTATACATTGACATCAGAAAGTATGATGTGTACTCCAGTGGTAAGTCTTACCCTGGTATTATGCTGACTCTAAAACACTGGGTTGAACTTCTATTATTTGGAGGAGTTCAGGAAGACAGGTGATTATACACATGTTGGAGCAAATGTGTATGTAACATTAGAAGACCAAGGTGTGGATCTTAGGCAATGGGAACAAGATTATGCTGGTAAACTAGTTCCAACCTCAAAGGGTATTCTACTATCTCAATACCAGTGGAAACGACTGAGAGATTGTTGTGATGTGATGGCAGACTTTGTTCCCGAACTTAAAGAGATGGTATCAAAAGGGTCAGGGAAGAGAAAGTTATCTGATGTGAAATCTGTATCTGATGAACCCATTAAGAAAAAGCAGGAGAGTAATTCCAAGACCGGAAATGAAACTGATAATGATATATCTAATGAACCTGAGGATGTAAGGAAAGAAGAGGAGACTGATGAGACTGAGCAGGTTGAGGAGACTGAGTTGGAAAGAGACTTACGTTTAATCCGTGAAGCAATGGAGTGTGACTACAAACGGTTTGATCAGCAGATGGACTTACTGATTCCAGGATATGGTAGCTCAGTCCAGGGGAAGAAACCTGATCATTATCCTATTGGTTATATTAAAACCACAGCATCTGATGGAAGACCACAATATGAGGTTGCAACACCTTTTAATACAATAGATGAATCGCCGTCAATGTACCTCAATTTAAGGTCACCTCCATTTGATGATGATAATGATGATGCTGATGATTATGATGAAGCTGATGATGGTGACCTTGGTTTAGATAACCATTTTCACAAGGGTCAAAAGGAGCATTTGCAATGTTCGAAATGTAACCCTAATGACTATATAAACTGGTGAAGTTCATTATACTTCTAGACATTGAACTAATAATACTGGTTTTTTATTCGTCTGATACCATGGATGTGTGTGGATGTCCTGATGAGACTTTTTTTTACTGATTGCTGTGCATTGCAACCTAAAAGTGACTGGAGTTTGTTTGAGGAAAGACTAGATTCATTTAAGAACTGGCCAATTCAAATGAAGCAGAGTGCTGAAGATATGGCTCATGCAGGACTCGTGTACCAGAACAGAGGAGACTTGTGTGTATGTTTCGAATGTCAAGTTCGTCTTGAGGGATGGTTGTCTAAGGATGATCCCTGGGTAGAATACAGGAAAAGGTCCCCAGTTTGTCACTATCTTAGAATGGTAGGAAGACCCAGCACAAGGAGTGCTTAGAATAATAAGATGAATATGATGGAAAAAAGACCAAGGAATGATGTTACTCTAATCAACTGAATGTAAAGGATTCATTCAAAACCAATATTACAACTGCTTTTTTTAATGCCTTATAAATATTATGGAATACAAAATTTAACATATTGTTAGTTATCATCGGATTTAATTGCAAGTTATATTTTGGGTCTGTCGACTGCAGTCTACCAAAGGTCAAGAAGTGGTGAAAGCCTTGACAGACTTATGAAAAAGACAAGATCGTATACTTGGTATTTTATCAGACTGATATGGGAACTGAATTCAATATAGATTGACAGAACTTATATAATAGGTCGAGATAATGACTAACCTCATTTGCTTCAGAACATTCAAACTGAATGCATCACCATAAGTCAATAAAAACCATTTGTCCCGGACACTGAAAATGGACTCGTTTTTATATGTTGCAAGTCCAGGGTAAATTGAAACCATATAGTTTTGTGACAAGAGGTGGTGAACAGCAGGGCATCATATCTGTTGACAGAACACTGGAGCTTTATGATCCGGAATGGCCCAAAATTTTGGAAGAAAGGAAACGAAAAGAACAAGCAATGGTCATGCCTTATACTGAGCTATCCAAAATCAACTTTGTCTCTCCCACCCAACAAGTCGTCGAGCAAGCCCAAGCTCAGGAAAAAAGAATACAGGCAAATTCAAAACGGTTAAAGGAAATCAAAGTAAGAGGAGGTCAAAGGAAACGACTGAAAACACGTTTTTAACCATTTACAAATGATATAAAATGCCCCAATGAAGGAATTTCTATTTAGTTGGATATCAAACACTGAGCTGTCAAAATGTACTCCTGTCCAGTGTGTTTCAAGACATATTCTAGGCCAGATAGTCTAAAGCGTCATATGACTATCAAACATGAACAACTGCAACAACAACAACCAACCACCACCATCACCACCACCACCACCACCACCACCACCACCACCACCACCACCACCACCACCACAACCACAACCACAACCACCACCACCACCACAACCACCACCACCACCACCACAACCACCACCACCACCACAACCACAATCACCACCACCACCACCACCACCACCACCACAACCACCACCACCACAACAACAACAACCGAAAGAGGTTTCATTAAGTCACCCCTTCACCATGACCGTTTCCGGGCCAACTGGATCCGGAAAATCATATCTTGTTCGACATATTTTGGAAAGCCTCAAGATTAAGCCTTACCCTCAACGGATCGTATGGCTTTATCGTCGCTGGCAGCCTCTTTACGATGACATTCTACAATCCGTGTATCCTCCTGTAGAGTTTGTTCAAGGTATTCCCATAGATTTGGACCAAGACTACTTTTTCGACACAGGTGTAAGAAATGTCATTGTTCTTGATGATTTGATGTCAACGGCTAGTAAAGATCCCAAAATAACTGACTTGTTTACAGAAGGTTCCCATCATCGCAACCTCTCTGTTATCACTATCAACCAAATCTTATTTTTCAGCAAAAACCCGACGCAGAGACGGAATTCGAATTATTTAATAATGTTGAACAATCCAGTATACCAACAATCCATCATGACCTTAGGTCGTCAAATGTATCCAACCAAATCTCACCTTTTCATGCACAAATTTGAAGAGGCTATGAGCGAAGCCTATGGCCATTTTTATCGATTTAAAACCTGATACATCATTCAAAGAAATGTATGGGCAAGTTGTTGCCTATGTCTTTGACTTGAGGTATGGTTCCAATACCTTGGACATTCTTAACTCTATGGAAGACACAGCTGAAAGTATGGTTGAACAAGTTATTTATTAACTCTACAAGTACAAGCCATGGATCATGGAAATCATAAAAGATGTTGATGACAGTGATGACGAATCTGAAGACGGTAGTGAGGCTGATGATGATGAAGAAGAAGAAGAAGACAAAGTAGCTCAATAGACATTCGTGGTTGTAAAGAAGACTTAGGGAGTGTTCCTAGCCTTAAGTCTTCTCATTGAAACGGGACTAATAAAAATGTTTAATGTTGTATTCTAGTTTATTATTTGTTATTTTCTTATGATACTCATGACATAAACGTTTTGAAATGGTATTGGTTTAAACAGCTATTTTACACACTACAAGGTTTGCATGAAATACTACACTGAATTTCAGTCCAGTGCCAGTTTTAGATTTTTGCATTGTATAAACACTTGGGTGATGAGATCTTTCTTCCTGTAGTAAAAGTACCCAACCCTGATATAAGTGATACATTCACACACTACTGAACAGATGAGTACTTAGTTATTGTTCTATTGAGACAAATTGTAAAATACACGAATAAGTTAACTCTTACAAACACTCTGTTTGTATGCGATTTATGAATATTTCATAAAATAATACTACAATAACATACACACATTGTCTTGAAAAAATACTTTTAATTTATTCCAATTTACCCTGTTAAACATACACCAAAGTCCCATCATGTAACTATGTTAACTTGCCAAACAAATCGAAACAATTCTTACTAACAAACTTTCACTACTTGAAAACTCTTTCAGAGATAATACATCCTCTCTCATATCCCTTAAAGGGTCCGCTAGGTGTAATAGAACCCCATCAACAGTGAAATATATTGACTGCCCAAGTGAGAATCACTCAAGTGTGAAGTGGCGTTTCACCCATACACAGGCTTATGGCCCGGTTACTAATTGGCTCTCATTAACTACTTGACTACTATACTGTTGGTTTGAATAGGATGATCAACTCTTTGAATGACCACTCGGCTGCCTCATTATCTCCTCAACAAATAAGTCATTGGTGATGGCCGGTCATTCTCACACATTTTAATTGTAAAATGAAGATTCCTTAAGGAGAGATGGGACGATGAAACAGAATATTTTAGAATTCGTTTATTTTTTCAAAATAGCAGGTTTATTATGTCTTTTATCCAAAAATGTACGAAAATTTGTGGGTCACCGAACGATTTAAAGAGTTATCGGCATTAATGATAATAGTCCCGTCGGCAAATTACGCCACTTTTGACTGATTTGATGTATTTAGATGAAGCGCTCGCTTTCAACGAATAAGCTCAGAATCCTTTCAAATACATTCCAGTTACATACGGGGATGCATAGCAAGTTTATATTTTGAAAATTAATGACACTGGAAAGAGAAACAAATTAAATTCAGCACTTTTTAATTAAAAACGACATTTTTCTCATCGTTTTTCGCATATTGAACAGGATTTCTCACTGACACACATATTTTAGATATTGCTAAAAATGCAATATCATGTGCACATTTGAATAAACAAACGAATTCAGGAATAAAAATAGGGGGTCACCGGATGTTTTTCATCACTTTAACGTCATTTTTTAAATTACCTTCATAAACGTAAAAACCTAACGTCACGGCAATTTCGATGGTTTCTAGTGTAACTTTGAGGGCCTACCGTGTAATCATTATTGAACATACTATCAATCTATGAGTGCATGATGGAAGAATAACTATCAATTGATTATACCAGGCGATTTAAATTCGCCAGTAACCAAAGATACGTATGTAATTCGAATAACACACACAGTAACATATTTACCGCGAATTTAAGTGACGATAACGTTATGCGGCATGTCGTAAAATGACAGTTAAAAAGGCGTTACGGAAAATATAAACACTTTCCGTTAGTGTATGGATAAGCGTATGCCCCAAACAACATAATCCATATATTTTTGGACTTATTCACTACAATAATTTGTTGTCGCAAAATGTTACCGTAAGCGAGTTCGATTTCTGGGTCCCATCTCTCCTTAAGAAGCTGGTAGCTTCAACTTGTGATGTACACATTAAACAAATATTATATTTGATATTAAATATTTTACACCATTGTGTATTATAAAATATATATGGAAACGAATTATTTAACATAATTGATAAAATATGTAGAGTCTGGTAACTAATATGACATTATTAAAAATTCAACGATTTACAAATGAACATTGTGTGAATAAATGGGCTTTTATAGGTGTTTTTGATAGGGTGTAAAGGTCAACTTTTAGGTTATCTATTTATGTGACAGGTCAAAAGTCCAGCTGCCCACCTGTGATATTTTTTACCAAAAAACAGGATGTTCCTACTTAGGTATATTAGTTGATAATGTTTGTGATGGGCCAAAAGGTCACCTGTCTAAACATTTTCCCAAAAACAGGATGTGACCACTTTAGGTTTATATGTTCATCACATTTTTGTCTCTCATCTTAATGAAAACATGATGGATGTCTTATGTAAAATGATTTTGTCAGCAATATTTAGACCTTACTCTAATAACAAATCCATAACAATATCTCATTCATTTTATCAGTATCACGTTTATCTCATATCACTTGCGTACCCCATAAAGTGACCTTTTTTCTAGTAATGTTAGAGCAAAATCTATTATAACAAACTAAAATGTATGAAAAAACCAAATCACTAATCACTTGTAAATGACATTTTCAGAAAATGGTATTCAGACTTTCAGCAAACTTGTGTGAAGTCTAGGGTATTATAAGTATTCTAATTTAATGAATCTTGTGCCACATCTTTCTTATCAGGGCGCATAAGAACGCATATGTTATTAAGGAAACGGCTGCTGAGTATTAAGTGTATCAGTGTTGCCCTCCCCACGGGTTTGTAAGCAGCTAAATGGCAAATGATAGACTTGATTATTGTCCTTCACTTTGATATTATCATATCAAGCTTTGTGTCCTTTTCTCCCCAAAACTCCTTTTGAATGAATAAATTTACAAATAAATCTACAAATGACATATTGATTTGTTATATGGTATATTTTATCCTTCATTCATGTCACTAACATAGGAGTAAAACATTACATTATTCCACACTTTTAAAACACGTTCTAAGTCACTCTCGGTTTTTAAGACAAATGTTGATTTTATTGTTTTATTATCATATTGTGGTCAGTATGTGTTCCCCAATATGTAGACAGTCTACAACCTCTTTTCTAGAATAGCGCAGACTGAGTGCAAGTCTTTTATTTCAGATTATATATTGAATCAATGAAGGATCTCTATCCAATGTTGATGTGTATGCACGTAAAGAAAACTCATGCTAACTTCTTGCTTATCATAGAGACTGGTCAAACTGAAGGAGTACTTGAGATGTTATATCCTGTTCACATCCGTCGGCATTTCCACAGTTACTGACCACTGGTCAATGAAATCTCGGTTCATTTATCATCAGGCAATCTTATACAATTCTGTCAAATTTTGTAGTATGAAGATGAATTAGTATTGATATGAATTCAAAAACCTTAATCCAACTCATTTTCATTTTCATAGACATTTTCATTCAAGTTATTGATCACGCCTGTCAAATCAAAGTTACCTCAAGTCACATGAGAGGGTACAGGTGACCTAAAGGTCACTTGAACCCCACTAATCAAAGGTCACCTACATATCATGTGTGAGGGTACAGATGAACCCTCCTACCTTAATTAAAGGTCATTTAAAGATCATGTCAAGGCTATTTGAAACAAGATGTGTTTGTTAAACACGGATGCCCCCGGATATACCAAAGTAATGGCCAAGGTTAAAGTTTTCTTAAAATGTTCAATTCGGCAAGGTCAAGATCACAAGGTCAAATATGATGACCTCATCTGAAAGATATCATCACAAGGTATGCAAAAGCCAAGTATGAAAGGCCTAGCTCTGAGCAATCTAAAGTTATGGCCAAGGTTAAAGTTTTTGTGGACAAACACACAGACGACAGACGGACGGACAGACGGACAGACGGACAAGTGAAAAACAATATACCCCCGGAATCTCTGATTCGGTGGCATAAAAACAAAATGACGGAAAAATTCCTATACCCCCAAAGTACATAAATTAGAATGATATTAAGACCATGACATCTTGTTTGGGTCAAAATGTCAATTAAACTTATGACACAAAAGATTAAGTATTGGTCTACTATAGTTTTGTCTCTAAGTTGCTTGGCATATGATATCCTTAGATCAGGAGGTGTGGATTAAAAAATAGTTAAGTTTGGGTGAACTAGAGGTTATTCTCTAAGTTGTTTGACAGCCATTCTCTTTAGAACATGAGGTGTGGATTAAAAAAAGAGTCAAGTTTGGGTGAACTAGAGGTTTTTGTCTAAGTTGATTGACAGCCAGTATGGTTGGATCATGTCATGTGGATTAAAAAAGAGTCAAGTTTGGGTGAACTAGAGGTTTTTGTCTAAGTTGATTGACAGCCGGTATGGTTGGATGATGAGGTGTGGATTAAAAAAAGAGTCAAGTTTGGGTGAACTAGAGGTTTTTCTCTAAGTTGATTGACAACCGGTATGGTTAGCTCATGTGATGTAGATTAAAAAGAGTCATGTTGTGGGATTTTTTAAAAACTCATTCATCTACCGTCAAGCACTCCTTCAATCCCCCCTGTCAAAAATAGACTATAAAAAAACTCATTCATTATACATCAATCACACCCGTCAATCACCTGTCAAAAAAGGACGTGTATGATGATTTGTCATTATTAGTTCATTATTAAGAGGTTATTACATGACAATTTTCCATATCAACCCGAGACTGCCATATCAACCCGAGACTGACGGAGGGCTGATTTGGCAGTCTCGGGTTGATATTACCGGCGAAAGGAAAACTGTCATATCATAACCTTTTTATCATATATCACATCTGTGAGTGTGAAACATATGAAGAAAATGGTAGAACTAGTAAACAGTTTATTGACAATTTTTTTAAACAATAACAATGGAAAACATCATTGTTTTGGTCTGCTGCCTTTCTCTTGTGATTTAGTTCCTCCCGTTTAGCACCCAATATATCTCCTGAATATTGAAAAGTTTTGTCGGTCAAAACATTAACAGGATATTGCTTCGAATATCTACAAAGACTAGACTAAAAGGATTTCAATGTAGCTGATTCATATTCAGTTTTGTCGTGTTTTCCGACATTCAGAAAAAACGTGCTAACAAACTGTCCAAAACCTTGGGCTCAATGTTTTCTTAGGGCGGGATAGCGCAGTGGTTAGCGCTTTCGGCTTCGGATCAAGAGGTCCGGGGATCGAATCCCGCCAGGGGCACGGCAACTTTGTCTGCAGTAGAGAACTGTTCTACACGCAGTAAGGTTTGGGTGCAATGCTACACTGAATTTCATGAAGTTATGTCACGTGTCTCAGGGTAAACATTAGCTGGTGCATTTATTATAACTATCGAGTGAATAACAGCTGGTGATGTATGCTTTTATATTAAACTATTTTGAGATATACAAATAATTCTCCATTGTTTGACAGAGCTGAGTGTGTGAGGAAGTATACAGATGTGGACTGTGATCCTAAGGGGAAGACCAAAATCTTACCCATCGTGCAAGCTTGAGTAACAAAACAGTGATGAAAGAGATTAAAAAATTTAATAATAAAGAATAACTTACTTACTTTAGGATTTTCATTAACTGTTATAGCAGATGGAATGTAAAATCGAATGTAGTTTGAAGATATGAAATTCAAGATACCCTCTCAATATTAGCGTGTTATATTTGGGATCGCACTATCCGCAATAGTACAAACTCTGGTACCTTTTGTTTTAGTCGAGTCACTTGTGGGATTCGAACCCTTCCCACCTATATAATAATGTCTACAATATTTGGGAGTGATGATGTGGAACGAGTTCCTGAGCGGAAGACCAAAATCGCTATCGTGCAAGCTGAGTATAAGCAGTTATTTAAGAGATTAAACGTTGCTGATAACAATACAGTTAAATGTAATTTACGTACAATCCCCGTTTAACAGTTGAATAGTATCTACGGACTAAAAACCTGCCTTTCCATTACAAACTAGTTTGAATTAGGAATCCCTCCCATCTTGATTTGCATTATAGTATAATAGCTCAATGTATGATTTCAGTTGGAAATTCCGCTTTAAGTATGTCACATCGCGTGTTTGATCATTTGGGATGAATATATTCGTTTTGCACAGGATTCACATTTTTTGAGAGCAGAAAAACGTGCAACTGAAAAATATTTGTTTATATCACCATAACTATTTGAGATTGAAATATATTTTTGGAAGATTTGTTATGCCCTATACCAAATGGTAAAAGAACGATTTGTTGCACCCCATGTGTGTTTGAACAAAGATACATTAAAAAAATAGCATACCCTGACGAATGGAACTGTGTATACTTATTTACAAAACATATGCTTATCAAAAACAGTCAACATATGCTTGTCAAAAACATTCAACATCAACTCTATCCGGCAGCAGATTTGTGGTTTTGAATTTTGAATTGAATTTGTACACGGACCTTATTCTGTTATTATCGGTAACAAGTTATTCTACAATTAGATACAATATTATGGAACATCACAGATGGATGAGATCGATGCTGTGCGACTTGCATACCAACTAGCCTACATTTTAAACGCTACCAACAACGAGCAAGATATATAAATCCACAAGTGATAAACATCACATGATATTGTTATTGTCATGTCTCAATAGGCACATTAATCAGAATTTGTAGTTGTTGGGAATATGTTATGTTCATGTTTCTGAAAACCATGCCTTTGAAACTTGTCGTTTTGTAATCTCCTAATCTCAGTAAAAAGGATTGTTTCTCCATTTTTATATGAAACCCTAGAGCCAAGGTCATTATTACATTTGAACATTTTAAACATTCTTTATAACATGATATCTCATGAAAACTTGTACCAGACGTGCTGACCATGTGCACATTCGTGTGTGTAACATATGTGAGCAGCCACATCCTCTCCAATTCCACGGTCACTATAACTCTAAATATATTTTTCTGTAATGCAATTTACAGAATAAGCATCTGATCAAAAGATAAGTCCTTCTGAATAATGTTTTGTTTAATACATGTTTAGCAGCGCGTGACATTACATTGTCAGTGGCAAACACGTTTAAACTTAAGAAATAATAATGAAATAAGATTAACACAACAAAATTTTAAAAAATAAAAATATTTTATGGTGTAATAAATTAAGTTTACATGAATTATAACGTATATAGAAAGTGCACCTGGACTTTATCGATACACATTAAACAAACGATATCTTGCCCACAACCGACATTCAGACACAAACACAGTTGATAAATGGGCGATAGCACGTTTCCCATTTATAATGATAGTGTATGTAAATTCATATTTACTTTTGAGGGTAAAACATCTTATGATGTAAACCAAGTATCCGCAATGGTAATAATGGTGTTGCAGAAAAGAAAAAAAATTGCATGGCGGCCATTTTAATGTGAACACATTTTATTATTTCGATTTACAGAAATGATTCCCATAGCTTTACTGAACCATGTACACTTATGTTTTAACTTGATTTTCCGGAGAGAGAGAGAAGGTTGTTTAATTATTGGCGACATTATTTTACACATACATTTCATCGACTTTTTTGGGCGAAAAAGCGTGCTACTGCCCCTTTAACAAGAAACAAGTTAGTAACTGTGCCAACATTCACTTACAATCGCTATAAATCTACACAAATCAGGAAAAGGAACAAATTCAATTTAGATGAAAACAATAACATTTCCAGTTGTTGCCCCATTCATCGTTGTTGTCCTAAAACAGGCTCCACAAGCTTTTTTGTTATTCCATTTGCGACGTAAACTGAAAACCTTTCAAATTATCATCTGTCTTGATTGTGTTCTGACTTTTTGTTATAAAACGACTTTGATAGAACTGTGTTTACATCTTTAATTTAAATATGTTTTATCTTTGTGACCAATTTTCACTGTCTCATTGACAATGTCAACAAAGTTCGTCAAATGATTCCTTGTTTCTTGTTCGATACGCAGTATACACTTGCAATATTTAGCAGCATTCCACCAATTACATAGCTATATGTACGTTTCCAACTGACACAGTTAAATGGTAATCATCAAATCAAATAGTGTGTGTCTGCTGCAGGGAGTACGTGCAGGATATAATAAACGTCTCCTCTGAACATCACTGACCTTTCATGATATGGCCGTCAGGAGAAGTACAAATATCGGCCTTCATCGAAGACTGGTAATACGTGCTCAAGATGAAATCCCTATTACATGGTTGTCAGCAGTATAACTTGAGAAACTACCTCAAATGAAGGTGTCTGCTTGTGTAGCTTCATTGCTCAGTACACTGTCTTAGTTATATCCGTACTTATTGGACACAATGTTAAATCCATTGCCCTGCGATTTTTTAAATATTACATACAGTTCAAGGTCTTCACGATCATCATTGACCTTTCCAGGAAGAATACAAATATTGGTCCTCATCTTTGCCTGACATCATTATTTGCTAAGATGGAGTCATTGTAACCAGGGTTAATGTTTTGGTGCTGAGATTATTAATTTAATTAAACAATATAATTTTGTAATTTAACATCAACATTAATATACTTTGTCAATGTTCCTGATAAGATACACTATTTCAAGTACGCTAAAGACATATATAGGATTAAAATGAATTGAAAATAAACTAATATCATGCTTGTTTTTACGTGTTTTCATCTGGATTATTACACCCCTTGACATTTGGAACCACTTAAGTTTGAATGTGATGACTCTTACAATAATGAGACTGCGCAAAAATTAATATAGAACCAGAGAGCTTTTACATAAAGTTGATTCTTTTAATCTATCTACCAACAATCTGTGAATTTGAAGTTGATTTGACCCTTAGCGACCCAATTTGCATGAATTGTTAAGGCTTATCTCGTCACAATTGTAATAAGGAACCACTATAGAAACATTTAAATCGACGTTCAAATCTTAAGAATATATACATATTTAATAATAATCTGATATCCGTAACATAGAGCTCCACTTGGTTTTACGATGTCACACTGATCTAAATCAGTCCATTAACTGCGTATAAATACTAGCCCAACCCTTCCGGTGTCCTGCCGCCGTTACTCTTATTAGGGTTACCCCTATGGGCAGGCATTTTTCCAATAGGAATCAAATTTGAACAAAGTCACTAATTAATTCACCAAACACCCTTCTCTCCCATATTTACAACTTAAATGAAACCATTAACGTTTTCCCATTGTTAATTATATGTAATAATTGGGGTCGTATTTATAAAGAGTTTTTTAAAGAAAAACTTTCACACGTAGCTAAACTATACACCTAGAAGTTATTTTATAACTTGCTTTCCAAAGACAGCAATGAACAATAGTCAGCCTAATCAATCACGTGAGAACATTGGAGACAAGAAATTGAAATAAATCTTTGTGAAGAGATTACTGGAGGAGTCAGACTGTGTCCTTGTAATGAAATAAAGCCGCAGTTAACTGCTGAATAAATCCTGTGGAATCTATTTTTGGACTTTTGAAAACTTGGAATTGGATTCATCAATGCAAAATCTAAATTGGTTGAATTTATGTTTAGATCCCTGAGTAATGTTTTTGAATTAATTAGTGATTCAGACGGGTTAGGCAGTGTATTGAAAATGTACTCTAATTTAGACATAGCCAGTGGTCTAATCACAGTAATTTTACCAGTTAGTTTCTCCATGTTCAAAGTAGTGTGTTAATTTCTTCGAATCCTTTTCTTGTGTTAATAAAGTAGGAGTACATTTTATTCCTAAAACTTCAAATTCATTGTTTTGCTATTCTATATTCGAATATTGACAAAGAATATCTCTACTACCTACTTTATATATATATATATATATATATATATATATATATATATATATATATATATATATATATATATATAGATCTGATCTGATCTGATCTGATCTGATCCATCTAAAAATAGTTCAATATCATCAGCATATTGTCCTTGTTTGTATTCTTTATCATCATTTACAATGTCTTTTATCCTATCAATTCCCTACAAGTGTATAATATATTAGTTAAATATGGACTGATAGAGTGGTTACTCCTATAGCAGCGCGTTCTGTGAAGTGTTTTTCAAATATTTGTATTCGTTCCCGCAAGTAATAATAATAATAATAATAATATTGGATATTTCTTATGCGCCATTCCATACACTGATGCATGCTCATGGCGCTACATTACTGAGAGATACAAACAAGTAAAGAAAATAAATATATATACAATATATACAAACAATGATGGAGAATGTACATAGTCAAACATTACAAGCATACAATAATATACTCGGAAGGTGGTAACATAGTATTACTCAGTTGAAACCTTTGTTTGCTGAAAATTGGGATGAGAAATTCCCTACAAGTGTATAATATATTAGTTAAATATGGACTGATAGAGTGGTTACTCCTATAGCAGCGCGTTCTGTGAAGTGTTTTTCAAATATTTGTATTCGTTCCCGCAAGTAATAATAATAATAATAATAATATTGGATATTTCTTATGCGCCATTCCATACACTGATGCATGCTCATGGCGCTACATTACTGAGAGATACAAACAAGTAAAGAAAATAAATATATATACAATATATACAAACAATGATGGAGAAGTACATAGTCAAACATTACAAGCATACAATAATATACTCGGAAGGTGGTAACATAGTATTACTCAGTTGAAACCTTTGTTTGCTGAAAATTGGGATGAGAAAATTCCATTTTTGAAAGAATTTTTCCATTTCATTGATTTTCTTTGCAATGAATTTTTCTACAAAATATATTTCATTTAATACCATTTTATAGTTACTGAATTGTGGAATTGATTTTTTAACATTATATATATTATATATTATCTGATAATTATATAGAACAAAAAAGTTGACGTTATTAAGCATGGCTTAAGTTAGCCAATGATTCAAACTGTTAAAACGAGTAATGACATGAGCGAGGAGTTGGTTTGATGATGGGTTTTGTTTTCAGGGATTTCAGTCAAGAATATGTCGAATTGATGAATGAGGATGCCTGCTTTAGATAATGTAATTACTTAAAATACGAAATGTGTTATTGATAAAGGAAATTGAAAATACATTTAACTTCCGACGAGGAATGAAACAATGAAAAGGAGAGTAAAGTTCTCTATGAATCAAATTCTACTGGAAATGAAGAATCTTGTTTGCTTCTTTTCCATTTCATTTTAGCTGCAAATGGAAAATTGGAAATGGAAAACATGTTTGTATTCTAAAGAATGTGTCAGTCCTTCTGGCATTACCGTCAATCAATTTACTTTGTGTGACATAATGAACTATAGAAGACTATACTTACTGTTTGATCGTCTGACCAGACGAATAAGTGCGATCTGCCGACCCGACTGTCTCTCTTGCGCAATAAACATGCTTGGTATAAACTTTGTTTAACATTAGAAACTTTAATATTGATGCTGATAGAGATGTTATCCTACTTTTAAACAGAATATATTCATGAATCTGCAACTGAATCCATTGCACTATGTGATCTGTTTCTTAATCTCATTATCTGTGGCAGCCCTCCGACAGGAACAGAGCATATGCACATGAGACAGAGATAGAAATAAAATAAAAGTGTTTTTTTTTATTTACAACCGATATATTATTTAACAGCAATGTTTTCATTTAAAGCGCAGGCCTTACAGCAAAAGGGTGAATTTACAAACCATTAATGACATGTCTTTGAAGGGCATTTAGAAGTGGTATACATAAGAACAGGAGGATTTTCTGGATAACAACTTCTTCGATGTGAAAATACATGACGTTTTGGAGTATATGCTCACTCCTTCATCAGGTGGTTTGCAAGACACCGGTTGAAATGAGCTCATAATATTAAAGTTATAATTCTTGCGTGATCTGATGCACCAAATACTGGGCTTTGTAACTCGACACTATTCGCTGATAGGATATGTTTAACCATGTATATTTTTGTTCAAGCGATGTTTTTACCAATCGATGTTATTTCACTGTGCATCCACAGATCCACAAGAGCAGAGCAGGATCAGGTGTAAATTTGTTATTCATTGCTGAACAGGTGGCGCTTTCTACCCGGGAGAGGAATGTTGTTGGTTTCCGCTGTCTATTTGTACTCATGTTAATCTATGTTAAGTTCTGTCTTATTTGCCTCTGCCCGAAAATTGGAAAGCTTTTGAACATTTGAATGTTTGCTTTTTTACAATGTGATGGTCTGTTAAATTAATCTTTACCGTTTTGTATGATATGACATTTAAATTCATTGTCTCATTTCAAAGGAATCAATTTTTATTTGGTCGGCCACAGTATGCAGCTATAATCTTTGCTAACTTTCCTAAGCTCACTCCGTCATCCAGTAGAAATCAAGAAGCGCAAACAAAGGACAGGAAATAGGTGACCCTTAGAATCATTTATGCTATAAATGAGACTAATTACTGGAACACCGAAGGGGGTATAGCAATATGTATCTGTGACACTTCATTGTAGGGAACAGTTGGTGTTGTGGTACCGACATAATCCCTGCAGGCGATAGGTTAATTGCAACGGCGTGAGTGAGTAGGTTGCTGATCAGATGCCTATTCATAGATTGCAAAAGTGATGAGCATAACTGCTATTTTCGTTGGGTTATATATGGTTTAAACATGTTTTATTACAGAAAGAAAGGAACAGGGATCAGCATACAAGCTCAATGGGCTTATATCAATGCCGCTCCTGAACACGTACATAGTTTCACAGATCAGTTGCAAATACTTATATTAATGCTTATACCACATGTATGGTATTTGATTGTTGAACTTTATCAAGATATCTTAAGGTTGAGTTAGTTTATATATTTAATTTGGTAACATTTTGAACTGAAATTCTAAGCAATCTTTCAAAATGAAAACAGGGATAAACTCAAAAACCTATGGACTGTTTTTAGAAAGTTAATTTCAGTTGTGCTCATTCAAAAGAAAGATAATTTCAATGACTGAAGTAATTATATACCAGTTTTGTTTGCTTGTCGTTGCTCAAAAGTGTTTGAGTGAGGGAGTGAGGGAGTTATTGTTGAACATCACTTTGGTAGTATCGCAGCCATTAGTAGCGTAACGTGTTTGGAAAATGTATTTATATAAGTTTGTTTTTAATTTATGTAGAGACAATAGCCCCATAAGTAAATCACAGTCTGGTTTTATTCCTTGTTATTCAACAATTTACACGTTAAATATATGATTCGATATGAATCATATTTCTTTGAAAAAGGTTTCTCCATACTTGATTACCTATATGGTACTGATTCTGTGTCACACAAGACGAATATGAATATCCAACAGTCTGTTCATTAATGTCTTATTGCATCAAAACGAATTCTTTCATAATACAGTTTGATAAATTTGTATCAAATAACCACGAAATACTTTCATAGTATTTGTTATAACGTGTGTGCAAACATCTTGTATACATGTGTTTCTTACCCAAGCGGGAAAATAAATGCCTGGTAGACAGACAAACAGTGTATTTAAGCCTCGCCTCATTACATTAAAAGACAAAAATACAGACAATGTATATAAACATAATATACGTCTGTTCATAATGGTCAAGGGAATTACAGTATTTCCAAATATAACTTGCATTTTGATTGGTTGAAAAGACTTAACTCCCATTCATGAATTCCTAAGCTGTACTACTTTAGCTAAATCAATTAATGTAGATAAACAATCTCTTACAACTAATACATAAGTAAAACAGAAAATAGAAAATCATATTCAATCTATGTTTCCGAGACCGTAGTTACAGGTGTAACAGTAAGTTAGACCGTAGTTACAGGTGTAACACTAGGCTAGACCGTAGTTACAGGTGTAACACTAGGCTAGACCGTAGTTACAGGTGTAACACTAGGCTAGACCGTAGTGACAGGTGTAACACTAGGCTAGACCGTAGTGACAGGTGTAACACTAGGCTAGACCGTAGTTATAGGTGCAACACTAGGCTAGACCGTAGTTACAGGTGTAACACTAGGCTAAACCGTAGTTACAGGTGTAACACTAGGCTAGACCGTAGTGACAGGTGTAACACTAGGCTAGACCGTAGTTACAGGTGTAACACTAGGCTAGACCGTAATGACAGGTGTAACACTAGGCTAGACCGTAGTTACAGGTGTAACACTAGGCTAGACCGTAGTGACAGGTTTAACACTAGGCTAGACCGTAGTTACAGGTGTAACACTAGGCTAGACCGTAGTTACAGGTGTAACACTAGGCTAGACCGTAGTTACAGGTGTAACACTAGGCTAGACCGTAGTTACAGGTGTTACACTAGGCTAGACCGTAGTTACAGGTGTTACACTAGGCTAGACCGTAGTTACAGGTGTAACACTAGGCTAGACCATGCCGATGATCTAATTTACCTGCAACCTTTCCATAAACGAGAAACCTTTATAGAGGATGTACGAATATTTTGTTCAGTTTTGGAAATTGGAATTTTAAAATTTCATTTTGTGCAGTTGCTGATAAACACTACAACATTGTAAACGCAAAGTATGCAAAAAATAGAAATGAAGATCTACTCAAGTCATTTCATTAAAATGTATTAATTAGTGAAACCAGCCAATACTCCCTCGACAACTCTCTACAGGTAAAAAGATCAGTTTTAAGGAATAAATATGTGTTGTAGTCATATCAGACGAGTAATTTGAAAGCTTGAATAATTCTAACTGTTCACCCTACAGCCTGAGCTTCTGATGTTATCATATATATAAAATAACATTATGTACTGAATAACTAGCTCTATCAGTGGGGAAAAGTACATTTGGACATATACAGTCTAGAGAAAGGTGTGTCTATTCTTTCCTCCGTTGACTTTATCTCTTTAGCAGCAAAACTGTCACTTACATTCTACAATCAATCTACCTACACCATAACTGTTATGGAATTTGAGACGACTCTGAAAACTCCTATTGGTAAAGATTGGGGAAAGGGTTAAATTATTTCTTTCAATTTACTTTGAAGACATGATCTGTTAACATAGCAAACACCAATGGCTACAAGTGCTCAATGACTTGAAAAAGTATTTCTATTGACACTCCTGAATATGTCTCTTGTTAGGGTTAGGGTTAACCCTCTTGTTCTGTCTTCTGTTACGATTCAATCATGTTATACTCAACTTTATCTCATGATGAAGACTTATTCAGTTCAGATTCAATTTGCGGACTGTCACTGAGATTTGCTGATTTTAAATTGTAACGTCAGCCCCTGACAATACGTTCAATGTATTTAAAATGGTAGCATTTTGTTAAAATAACGGTAAGGATAAATATTTTTTATGAAGTTAATTAATATAAGTGCCCAAGAGTGTACAATATAACGTTTCATTGCTAGCTTAATTCTGTCGTGTCTGATGTCACACAGTCACTATCCATGAATAACAAGATGTTGTCCATAATTGCGTTAAAGGCCTGTCACACATGTGATACAACACAACGTGTGATTTAAGTCAGCTGTACATGTCTGGGTCACTGTGTATGCTGAATAATGTTTTTGACGTCATACTTTAATAGAAACGGTGGAGATTGAGTTTATATACAGTAGCCACAATGCTCTGAGAGTAACAAAAAAAACGCCAAAATTAATCCTCAAAATATGCTGTTAAACTGTACTGGTAAGTTTATAACTAAGACAAAATCTTGTAGTCTTGAACTGCCTTAAAGATTAGATGGTCCTTGATTAACTTTTATGATTTCATCTGTGCGATTTACGTCACATAGTTTTGCAAATTGAAACGGTAGATAGAAACGTTTTCTTAAAGGTCTTCCTCTGGCTCACGTTTAGTTTTATATTAACGTTGCTTAACTTATATGAAAATGATCTATTGCAACTCTGCCTTTAATATTCCCAACACTACTGAATCAAACAAAACAAAATCTATACAAATCGTGTTAGGCAGGGACAAATTCTATTACCTCATCCAAGTATAGAATCAAAGGATGTCTCCAAGTGTTATCAGTAGCTCAGTTCAATTAAATGAAGACCCCTGTCTGACACAATAGCATACTATGGAGTTCGACCATGTGCGATGCCTAATCATGCAGTTATATTAACGCATGTAGTCCAGGGGTTGTTGCACAAAACAGCCGTGACACTAAAGTTAACCTTAATTCCAACAAAGGCTGCATTAGTAAAGTAAACAATCTTAACACTAAGGTTACCTATAGTGATAAAGTGAGAATGATGACGAATTAAAAAATGTAATACGTTAGCGCCACATATATATGTAATGAAAATTGTATGTCGTCATGTACATTGCCTCAATATTTATTTCTATTCTAACTTAAAAAGTTTGCTCTTTTCTTCTATATAATCTATAATTCCACCTCTTAACAATGTAAAAAGTGACAGAAGATTACTCTTATTTTTTTGTGCTAAATGTATTAGGCACACTTCACAAAATGGAGAATTTCGTCCATATGTCCAGCTAAATTAATAATAATATTATCATATCAAATCCACCTTAATTGAGTAAAGTAACTGTATGTGAGATTCTAGTACTGTACTTCCGATATTGATTATATCAGTGAATAGAACTCTAATGTAGTAAGAAACACATACATGTGTCACCTGACTTCAAATATATGAACAAGAGTGAATCGAAGTAGCTGTATTCGTCGCTGACATGTTACGAGAGCATTTTGCAGAAAATACGTTTGTATTACAGAACATGATAAAGTATAGATGTAGATGAGTTGTCAGCATTAATGTCTTTTCATTGGATAACTTGTTCACACAGCTTGTGTTTACCAACATCATTTCCCCTCAAGAATATGTACTTACTTTTTTCTCACTTTATTTCTTTTTGGAGGTGTCATACATATACATAATAATACATTTTTAACATATATAGCATTGCATAGTATCTAACATAACAGATGGCATTTTTGGATTTACGTGGCATACATTTTCATTTATATATTATATATTATATATTTATATATTTATAATATGTACTTACTTTGGGCTTGTATATAGTTGTGACATTTTCATCAGAAATATCACCTTCAGTAATTTATAACGATGATGTACTTTGCATATCTGATCTATAATTTCAGACAGACAGACAGATTTGTATGAATGACCATGAGGCCAACACTACATTGTCATGCATAGTAATATACAATCCGGAGGCCTTGATATTGCCTACACTTGAACTGTATGTGACAATATTAATTTAGAACAATACAGGGCTACCCATAATGAGACGTTTGCTGAATTTGAATTCAAAAGAGTTACGAATTTATGTAAATTAGGGTTGTTGTCGTAATAATAACACGGTAGTGTTTGATTCGTAAATCAGTATATAATGGACATTCTAGAAGGACATGGAACTCATTTTCTAGTTTGTTTGGACAATATGGACACATGGCAATGGTGATATCTGCGTCTTTTGATCTTCTATATAATTGTATGTTAAAACCAGCAATGCCACATCGAAATTTTGTCAGTGCTCTGCGCAAATAAAAGGAAGGTCATACTTGTTACTACCTTTCTGGCATTATATCAAGTTTATAAGTTGAATATGTGTTCAAACATTTGGAAGAAGTCCCAGTGGTTGACCACTCTTGATAATTAATATCTTTACATCTTTGCTTGAATATGTTCAGGAAGAATTCTTTATTGCCTGCATCCTGATTAAACCAAACATAAGACAAGCCATACTGGATCAATAACTCTCGCACTGCTGAGTTCCAGTTAACATCTCCAGAACCATCTAAAGGTTTTAGCATATGATAACATCGATTTGAATTACGGGAATCGGGTTGTCTGAGCAACCATATCCAATACGATATAACTCGTGTACAGTGGATATCGTCCACATTCAACTAAAATAGTTTTTTTTCGGGTGAGCCGCAACCGACTGTAATATAAATTTGCGAAAATTAGAATACACTTTTTCTAAGTTATTACATTACAAGTTTCCCCAGATCTCTGCCCCGTACTAAAGGATAGGTTGGATTTTTCCATCAAATATTTTAGATGATTTTCTTAATTTGAAACAGAGCCTTCTCGGCTTATTTTTGATAACATTTCACAAGCCTTAGAAAACATGTTTCGACATGATAAGGTTAAACCAATATTCTAATAGTAAGACGCAGTTTCCATTTTATCGTTACCGATATACCATTTTTCATTTTGAGACACTTAACCACCTTTTTAGAACACCAAGATCTTAGTCCTATGAGTATTTAGCAGCTCCGACTAAGTCGGAGCTGCTATCAGTTTTTATGCAGTTTCCGTCGCCGCCGCCGCCGCCGCCGCCGCCGCCTGCGCGTGTTGTATTCGGTATAACTTTTTTCCTACAAGGTTTTGAGAACTCATATACATAACTTCTCACTTATGCCCCTGGGGAATTTTTTTGACATGTTCATATCCAAGGTCAAAGGTCAAGGTCACGAGATCCGAAATTGATAAAAAAAATCCATGTAAACACAATAAAAATCTTTGTACTATCAGGCTCTTATTTGGTGTACATCAACTATGGAGAAAGACTGAGATTTTTAAAAGGTTTTCGCTAAAATCTGTCCAAGGTCAAGGTCACAGCGAGGTCACAACTTAAGCATGCAGTTCTGAAAATTCCTTATTTTAACTATTAACACTTTGAATCATTACATGATTGTTATACACTATGAAAAATGATCATTGACTGTGTGACCTTGAAGATCAAAGGTCAAGGTCACGAGATATGGTCATGGTGACCTGTTCTGAAATCTCCAAGTAACTTTTTTCCAAAAAGGTATTTACATCTCATATACATAGCTTCTTTCTTATAAATCTGGTGAATGATTTTGACATGTTCAAGGTCAAGGTCATGAGTTCTTAAATCACTACAATAATCCTTGTAAACATGATAACTTCAAACAGTTGTGTGCTGTCAGGCTCTTATTTGGTGTATATATCAAGTATGGAGGAAGACCAAGATTTGAAAACGTTTTTGCTAAAATCTGTCAAAGGTCAAGGTCACAGCAAGGTCACAACTTAAGCGTGCTATTGTGAATATGCCTTATGTTAACAATGAACACTTTGAGTCATTGCATGATTGTTATACACAATGAAAAGTAATCATTGATGGTGTGACCTTGAGGTCAAAGTTCAAGGTCATGAGATATTGGTTAAGGCCATGTTAATCTTTTGATCCAATTTTGAAATCAGAAATAGGTTTTAAGTACAAAGTTGTGAAAAGTGACCCCAGTGATGATTCAACTTGTTAGAATAACTTGAATAATGAACAAATTTTTGTCCAAAAAAAATCCCATTTTATTTATGTTGAGGAGAAGGCGGAACAGGGAAAGGTGAGACCAAAAGTTTCGGAGCTGCTCTGCTCTTGCGATGTCCCGCAAACGCTCTTGTAGTTATAGAAAGTCCCCATTTCTTACAATACACTCTAGGATATCGATTTTATTTTGTAGGTAAATAACACTGTCTCCAAATATTGCAACATCATCAGCAAATAAGAGAATTGAGAGTGTATCGACAGTTTCGGCGATAAATGCACCAGTATAATTGCTGTTCACGATGTCCTTTATAAGTTCATCAATGTATAACATGAATAGAATAGAAGATAAAATGCAACATTGAGGGACGACCGTCGTGGAATTAAATACCTCGGTCATTGTTTGTTTACTACACCGAACGGCAGATTTAACATTTTTGTACATATTGCGACTTAGAATATTCTCCTCCTGCATTGAACGTATTGAGGTATTATTTTGCGATTCGGTGTTTGCCGACGAAATGCATTATCTTTTCAGAGCCCTAAGTTCTCTAAGATATCAATTCATACCAGTATATTATTATTCAAATTGGCCAAATCTGTATAAAATGAGTTTACTTTAACGAATGTGTCATACTTCATTAAATGCATTTTCACATCTATGTAATATCATGTATGTACTGTTTAATGCTACCATATTGCGCATTCGTTGTAAATCGCTCATATACCGTCGTGTTTGGTTTAAGAGAAATAACGAATCTGGAATCTTTAACTTGACTCACAGTGGGAGTGTACTGACACAGTTCTCTCACACAATCACCTGTAAAATTTACACCCTTCAACAATGAGACCAATTATTCTCTTAATGTTAGTTTAGTGAAGATAATTACTGATTCCAAAGTAAGTATCACTTCATTTTCCCACATTTATGTACACTGTAATTTCTAACGATGGTCCCTTATAGATATATCCCATGTTTCACAAGACGTTTCTTTCTTTGCTTATGACTTGTATGAATTGGTTATGTAAAATTGCAGGGGTGGACCTTCTCTGCATGAACGTTTATGCTAAAACGTCAATCCCTCGTCATTGTTACATGTATGCATTGCTGTAGGAGTAGAGTTGTGACTAGACTTTAGATGATGAGACATGGACGCTCCTTATCTAACCTTGTTTAACCGTTAGTGGTAACATTCTGCTCGGCCATTGTTATCGACCTTCCGTCACACTGTTTTTCTGACACTCATTGTTAGAATTTAAGAAACTTGTCACATGTATTCTCAGTGATCGTTTAAATGTGACTTGCGAATGTGTCTTATGCATGGATCCAGCTCACATTCACATTCCTGGTTAGTCTGACGCTTTGAGGTAAAAGGAAATACTGCTGATGGAAGACAACATATGATGATGATGAACGCATGTTCATGGCGCATTAAAAACTATGTACGTGGAAGACAGGCAGTATCTGTTGTATGCTTTTGCAAGAAATAATGTCTTTAAAGCTGTCATGAAGGAGTCCAAAGTGGGCGAGAGTTTGATGTGGAGCGGCAGAGCATTCCATAAGAGAGGGCCGACATGTTGAAAGCTTTTCTTTCCATATGATGACATTTTTGCTTGGGGAACCATCAAAAGATGTTGATCCTGGGAACGGAGTGTTCTGGTCGGCACGTACTGGGTAATGAGATTTGAAAAATATGATGGGGAGTTGTGGAGACATTTGAAAACCATGTAAAGAACTTTGAAATCAATCCTATATTGAACAGGAAGCCATTGTAAATATTTCATCGCAGGGGTGATGTGGTCGTCTTTAAAAGTTAATGAAATAATTCTGGCAACTGTATTTTGAACTTTCTGAAGCTTTCGTTCATGTATATGCTGTTTGGATAATCCAGTGAGAATGCTGTTGCAGTAGTCTAGACGGGAATACACTAGACATCTGACGAGGATGTGTTCACACTGTTTTGTTATGTACCTCCGGATGGTGCCGATTGCACGAATATGCACATAGCAGGTCTTGCAAAGATGATCAACCTGTGCCGACATAGAAAGGTCAGACTGTAACTAAACTCCAAGATCTTTCACTTGTATTGATGGCGAGATACAGGCTGAAGCAATCTTCACATGTTCAACAACCACCTTGTCTACATGTTGTTATCGCCTGACACACAAGATCTCAGTTTTGTCCTGGTTTAGTTTTAGATTCCTATTGGTCATGACTTGATTTCAGAAGTACAGTTTCCTAAATTTTGTAAGATGTTAGACTGAGATTCATGGTTAAATCTGGTTACCAGTTGAACATCATCTGCATATTACACAGAGCCTACGTTTTTTCAATAGATTGGCATATTTGGAATTTCTCTCTAATTTTCTGTTTCAGGTCTCGAACTGGCTGTGGAAATGCCACAGGTTAACAATGGGAAATCTTTGTTGTCATTGAAAATACAAGCGCCAGGTATTTATGCTAGGGCATTTATTAGAGGAAAATAATTGCAGTGGTCTTTATTATAATGGAATATCATTACAACGTGTTCTTTGATCGGTGTTACATGAAGTGAGCTGTGTTAACTAATTCATTTGTTAGAATAATTTGATCGTTGCATTTTACTAAAAAAGTTGTAAAGTGATAGATATTACAAAATGCTTCTGTGTTTCTTCAAACTTCTAAGAATCCGAACATATAGAAATGATGCTATGGCTAAGTTTCACAATCCAATAAGGAACACGACATGCAGACTTGGTTTTATGGTGACAAATCCAATTCCAATCCCGAGGTTAAGAAAAAATAGATATTCCAAAAAAAAAGAATGTATTCAATTATATGTAGCTGCTTTTCATTACGGGGACACAGGCTGAACCCCTACAATAATTTATCCCGAACGATTTAATGCAATCAACTGTCTTCCTTCTTTGGTGGTTGACTTCTGGATTTTGTCCATCTATAGGAGATGACTTCAGGTATGCACAAACATTCAACTTATTTTGTTATCAAAATATTATGTTGTCACCACATCCAAATGTCAAACTATGTATATCTTCTCATTCAAAAACTGATACAAAATACATGTTGCTTTTAAAAATTGAGATGCCAGAAGTCTTTGATTAGCTACTGTTTTTAAAATATTGAAAATGTCTCCTTTGACAAGAACAGTGTAATGCTGACACCCACTCAATCCAACTCATTAACATGATGATATATACCTATATATCAGTGAATATATTGTTTATGCATTCATTTCAGAACTAATGAGAAATATGAGTCTCCCAGATTATAGTTAAGCCTTGAACATACACACATAATTGTTAAGACATTTGAGTCGCATTGATGCACCACGTCAACATACTTGGTAGCTCTTCCCAGTGCATAGGACTTATTGATGAGATGTCTGGTAGAACTGTCTTCTTTGCGTGACCCACCACTGAGATACAGTATGACTGCATTACGTAGTGGGCTAAGCAAACTATTAATACGACTACTTTAAATTATTGCAGTAACGGAATAATGCTATCTCCATTATTAAGCGTACGCAAGAAACAGATATAGAATCAGAATTATAAAATTATTTCTAATTTGATTACTCAATCCCTTTCACTTCGATTCGAATTACTTGATCATATGTCAATATCAACTGTTGCATAAATAATTAGCATAATATTATCCATCCGTTAAGTGAGTGAGTGAGTGAGTTGGGGTTTAATGCCGCTTTCAAGAGTATTTCACTTATATCGCGGCTGCTAGTATTATGGCAGGGAGAAAGCCCGCAACGCCATGTGGCTATGCACTGCGGTGAAACCTGCGAGCAGCGGCTGGAACTAGCGAACCATGGGTGGTACTACGCTGGAATTCAGCATAGCATTGCACCCAAACCTGACTGCGTGTAGAACAGTTCTCTACTGCAGACAAAGTTGCCGTGCCCCTGGCGGGATTCGAACCCCCGACCTCTTGATCCGAAGCTGAACGCGCTAACCACTGCGCTATCCCGCCCCCTATTCATCCGTTAAATCAAGCATGGATTCGGTTTCATTTCTACTATGCATATACTTATATCGGTTTTCTGATGTTTGTCTGTTTTTTCCGAAAGCCTTTAACACTGGATATAACCTTTGATTGATTCGTTAGTGATAGGCCTTTGCTAACTGACATGTCAAGTTCTTGACCTTTGATTTAATATCTTCAAGACTGATTATATATCGTTAGACAAGTATGGTCATCTGTTGAACTGACATATTGTTCTCTCAGAATTGAAGGGATTATTATATAATTCAATATATTTTGGTAATGTAGAGGTCAGAATAGTCTTAATGTATTTATCTTTCGGAAAAATTATGACAAACTTACTTAATGTGAGAATATTTTATTCACAAACAACTGTATTGATTGATTGACTGACAAAATCATGTGAAGAAATCACCAATTGTTAAATAAAAGCAAATTAAATTAAATAAGGATAAATATGTCTGTAACAGACGCGGATAAATCACATGGTAAAAATTCCAGGACCATACCATTGGCTTTGCCTTGTGTTATTTTACTCCATGTTCATTTGAATTTCACCTCCTTTATTCCACGCTGCTTCCCGGTTTTCGGGATGTAGCGTTGTGATTGATGACAAACGAGAGTATTACCTTTAAATGTTTATTACAAAAGTAAACAGCGAAATAAGATAAACAAATATAAATATAAAGATTACTGGGAAGAGTTTCTCTTAAATTGTACACAAGACAATGCCCTAGGCCTAGTGTATGTCGTAATTTCTAACGCTAACGCGGTAGAAAAGTAATCTGAAGTCCTCCCGCCTAAACCGTTTCTAAATACTATCCCATATAAACTAACGATATTTCCCTAACATAACAAATTCCTACTCTGGATCCCTACACCACCCGTTTTTGACACTAACTAATTAACCCTAATTACTAGCCTACACTTATTAATATAACAGTAAAACTACGCTGTGGGGGAAGTGTCAGCTGTCTCCTCACGAGACAAGAACTGTCCAATCAATGGACAAGAACTGCCAAAGATAACATGTCAAGGGGTTGGCTGTCCCCTCACGGAACAAGTCTCACCCATCCACTGAGCCTCGCAAGACGACAATCTGCGGTCGCGCATCGCCTTTTATCCCTAACTAAGCGGACTGGCCCATTATGCTAAAACCCCTAACCCTGAATGGACTATTCCAGCACGTGCGCCCAATAACGTGCACGTAGCGACGACCAAATCGATGCGTACTCCGTGATAGCCCCCTATGTAAAGAAAAAAGTCAAACAATACTAAATTCTCACCCCAATTATTCCAAATAACTATAATATACCCAAAATATATACTTTACGATAAATACTACCAATATATACATCCCGTAAAACTAGCCCCCGTTACACTCCTCCCCCCTTCAAAATAAAAGAAAATGAATGCAAAGCACTTCTTTCTTTTCAAAAACACAACAAAAATATACAACATAAAATAATAACGAAACAAAAGTAAAAAAAAACCGGAAGAAATGTCAAGTGGTAATAAGTTTGTCCTGGAAGTTCAGACTAAGATCCATACAGGTACTCGATATCTCGTTGAAATTGCTCCTCTCGGCTTACTGGGATGATGGGGGTCGTGTTCTGACGGCGGATCTGTTCCCTCCTCCTCGCCATGGCTCGATTGTCCGGTGTCCGGCAAGAGGTCTCCTGGATCATGGTACTCGGGGGTTTGGGCTGGTGATTATCAGTTTGTGTTGTGACGTGATTCTTAGCGTGCGGCTTACGGCGATCCCTCCGCTCACAACGGTTGCATCTAAAGAAGATCCTCATCGACGTTTGGTATCGTTGCCAGTGATCCATGAATCCATTCCATCGTTGGTAGACAGGTGTGGTGCCCTAAGACCCTCCTGGAACTTCTTTAATTCGTCCACGCCTACGCTTAGCTCCATTCTGTCTCAAACAAAACAAAACGTAATGGAAACTCAGGAAACTGAAGAAAAATGAAATAAGGGAAATAAGGAAAAAGATAGGTTCTTCCAGGGTCTAGGCTTTAATATTTATCAAGGTGAGTAGATATTGGGAGGTTGACCCTCCGCCCACAGCGAGTATACCTGACTGGCCCTAAATCAATCTCCCGAGTGGCCTGGACAGAATACAATGAGTTGTCAGAATCCGAGCTTGCTTCCCCTACATCCTCACGCACTTCTGGATCTAAGTTCGGCGTTTGATACCTTGGATCATAACATTCTTTTAACAAGATTAGAAGAAACATATGGCATCCATGGTAGAGCATTCAACTGGTTCAGCTCCTATCTGAAAGAACGATCTCAATCTGTCATCATAGGCAACCAGCGATCAACACCAAACACCCTACTCTATGGCGTGCCACAATGATCCGGCCCGTACTCTTCACTTTGTACTCCCAACCACTCTCTGAAGTTATTTTATTACATAGATGTGATTTTGAAAAGTACGCAGATGACACTGAGCTGTCTAAAAGCTCTTCTTCGGCCGAATTTCCATCCACGAAGGACAGTGTCTTGACTTTTATCCAGCTGGATGATGAGCAACAAGTTGAAACTAAACTCTGACAAGACAGAGCCGATGCTTGCTGGTGCCCCCACACGGCTCAGACAAATCCCAGATGAATCAGCCAACATCGAAGGGACGGAGATAGTGTTCAGGGACAGCGTGGGATACCTCGCTGTTGTCATTGACAAATCCCTCAGCCTACAGGAGCAGGTCAGCAACATATGTTGTGCATGTTTTCTGGAACTGAGACGTCTGGCATCCATAAGTCAACACCTCACAGAGGAAGCAATAGTCAAGCTTGTTTGATACGCGATATTATCACGCCTGGACTATTGCAATTCTCTCCTCCATGGTTTACCGACTGAGCAGATTGCACGGCTGCAAAGAGTCCAGAACAACTCTGCACGCCTTGTACTCAGTAAACGAAAATTTGACCATGTCACACCGCTACTGAAGCAACTCCATTGGCTGCCTTCAGATCACTGTATAAGCTGGCAACTCTTGCCTACCGCCACTTCGATCAGACACTCCCGGCGTACCTGTCAAACACTCTCTCCACATGTTCTCTACACCCTGTGTTTGGAACTCCCTTCCAGCAACCCTGCGAGATTCACCAACCCTAGATAACTTTAAAACTGACCTGAAAACATACCTTTTCTTACAAGCATTCACAACTGATTAACTTCCACCTACTCCAGAGGTGAAAGCGCGTTGAGTCCAATTATGGAGATTTTGCGCTATATAAACACTATTTATTATTATTATTATTATTACTCCGTGATAGCCCCCTATGTAAAAAGGTAAACAATACTAAATTATCACCCCTAATTATCCCAAATAACTATAATATACCCAAAATATATACTTAAATACTACCAATATATACATCCCGTAAAACTTCCCCCCGTTACATTTCTATCAAGCAACTAATTTTGAAAGTATTAGTTTTAATATCTCTATGAATATTTTGGCAATCTAACAGATGACTTCTCAGACTGACTAAAACAAGTTGTTTGACAATCAGTATTTGATTGTTGGCACACTGCCACATGACCTACTTTGGCAAAGCAGACGACATGAAATGAAATTCATACATAATTATGAATTTCTTTTATCGACTTTAAAAAGTCAAGACATTTTGGAGGTAGGGTAAACAGTGATTTTGAGGACATTTGTTTAGAAAATTGCCATTGTAAATGTAAAATTAGTTTAATGCTACTGAAAGTTATATCAATCGATTTTGTTTCAGTTTTGAAACATTGTCCGGACGTTTCAGATTTTTTGCGCGAGTCATAAGGGAGCACGCACATGTGTAAATGACGTGACGAACTTAGAGTACTAACCAACTTAGGGCACTCTACCATAATAGAAAGTAAAATCAAATTAATATTAGTCAGAACATAAACCATGCATGTTCCTGGTAACCAGCTAATTGCCTGTCACAGTCCACATGGTACACAGGGAAACCGTCACGTATGTACAATCTTCCACATTTGTTGCACTAGTCTGTATCACTGTCTGTAAGCTGAGGTAAGTATTCACCATACGTGCAAGTGGACACATTATTTCACTCATTTTTGATGATATGCAGCCATTCAGGTCTCTAAACTGAGTAAATGCATCACCACAGATTCTAATCAGGAGTTAGTAAATAGTGACAGTAATAGTCAACTCTTAATACTTATGCATACATGTATGCAACAAAGTTCAAGATTTGTCGTACTGGTTTATATCAACAGGTTACTGCATACTAACGTAAGTATTCATCATGTGTCAAATTGAGCACATCTTTTCCTATATTCCCGATAGAATTGGTATTTAAAATTCCATCTAGACTAATAGACATAGTGATGAGTGTGTTTGTCTCGCTACCATGTAAGATACATTGAATGTAACGTTATGACACTATTTCCGTCTTCTTTACTGTATTCATTCTCATAGCTGATACAAACAATAAATACCAAGATGATGATTATAGACATTGGCTTTCATTTGATATCCTATAATATAATTTTTCTGTGAAACTATCATATATGTGTTGTTATTGCCTTATTTTAAACGACATACGACAGAGCAAGGCGATTTACCATCCTTTGGCATGTAGTTTAAATATAGCTTTTAGTAGAATAATCTGGTTTGGTGAACATAATATTGCTTTTTATAACCCATATTGTTGAAAATAACCGGGTTATATTATTGATATGAGCACACGTGCACATATCCCGTTTGCGTAGCAATGATTTTTTTACCGTATTTCGTTGTCTGTGACGTCATAACACGATTGTTCGTGACGTCACTGTAGCTTACCGTCGCAAAGGAAGTGGGGCATTTCCAGGCAAATGTATGTATAACCCTCGCTCTCGCTCGGGAAATACAAAAATTCACATTCGTTTCGTAAAAGTCCTATGACACACTTCCTCGGGTAATAATCTCTATAAACGACATGTGTATCTCACAACCGCCTCAGCCACCACTCTTGTTCTGGCTCTTGTAATGAGTAGAATCGACTACTGCAACTCCCTTCTTGCTGGTGCCACTAAGACTCAGATAGGGAAACTACAGCGTGTACAGAATGCTGCTGCCCGTATAGTTACTCGGTCAAGTAAATCTGATCATGCCCTGCCACTGCTTCGCTCCCTTCACTGGCTGCCTATTCACTATAGGATTCAGTTCAAGCTTCTCTGCCTAACTTTCCGTTGTCTGACTGGAACTGCTCCCTCGTACCTGGCCCAGTCCCTGAAACCACACTGTCCACCTCGTGCTCTCCGCTCCCAGGACAAACGTCTTCTCGTCATCCCCTCAGTGAAAACCTCCACATATGGGCAAAGATCATGTATGTATGCCGCACCTACAGCCTGGAACCATCTACCCCAATATCTTCGGGACTGTACTGAACTTTCCAATTTTAAATCCTCCCTGAAGACACACTTCTTCAGTTTAGCATTTGACAGCTAGCTTCTGTCATGGACCTATCTCTCTTCAAACACTTTTCTTGCGCTTTGAGCATTGTTTTACAATGGAAATAGCGCGTTATAAGCATGCTATTATTATTATTATTAACTACAGAAGTGGTTATGTATATGCCCTTGTATGACCATTAACTATGCATGTATTTCAGTATGAAACAAAATATCTTACAATCCACTTTATCATAGAGGTATTTTCATTAAAGGTGTGATTGTTAGAGTCTTTATTCAAATCCGTATATTATTTCATTAAATTGGAAAGGATGGCTGGATAGCATATTGGTTAGCGTATCGCATATCGGTTAATTAATTAATTATACATGTACTCAATAATCGTCTGCCATAAGACGCATGCCTTTATTATGAAAATATGTATATATGTATGCTCTTGTACCACCGAAGGTGGGTTCTTTTAGTAATAAAATCATTGAATCGTTGAATCGTTGAGATCGCCGTCAGATGAAGAGATCGGGGGTTTTTAGGGCTCGGCTACATTGTCTGCAGTACAGAACTGTTCTACACGCAGTAAGGTTTGGGTGCAATGCTACACTGAATTTCAGCGAAGTACCACACATGGTTCGCTAGTTCTAGCCTATGCCCGCAGGTTTCACCGCAATATATAGCCACAATGGCGTTACAGGCTTCCCCCCTGCCATAATACTAGCAGCCGTGATATAAGTGATATACTCGTAGAAGCAGCGTTAACTCGCTTCACCTCATCCAATGAGACAATATCTAAGATAAGCTTATGAGAGACAAGTTATTGGAACCATTGCTTTTCTCACTTGTTCGGGAACAATACCTCCAATGTATTTATAATGGCAACATTTGTTAAAATGTATGTGTACGGATAAAATAGAGTATTAGTTAACTTATGTAAGTGCCCAAATGTGCACACAGTAATGTTTCACTGTTATCTTAATGTGGTAGTGTTTGGTGTCACAAATTCGCTATACGTTAATTCGAATAACATAATTTTACAACGGCGTTTGTATAAAAACGAGTAATTGTTTAAGAGCAGCACATATAACAAAAAGAAGACGAGTTGTCGTGCTTTATCGTAGAAGAAAACATAGCAGGGAGCAAAACTCATTTCTTAAATTGACTTTGTGACCCTCGCAATATTAAGTAACGATACAAACTAATTCTAAACAATATATCATGATACATGTATCGGGAAGGTTGGCAATACATCGATGTATCGCCATTAATGACATATATCCCAATACCATGTTCTTATTAATATTCATAAGTTTTCTTTCAAAACTACAAATTACAAATTGTACTTCGATAAACAAAATTAAACACCGTCTGGCAATTAGTAACAGACAGACATGCACATACCATCCTGTGGTTAATGGTGTGTTGCACAGTCGTGTACTGCGCTAGGCGTGTTAGTTACACAACCGAATGCGCTGATCGTGGACAGGGATGATATCTTCTATCGGACGTTCTATGTAAACTGTAATCACGCCATCTTTTCTGACAATAAGATGGTCATCTAGATTTCTCAATTGCATTTACATCATTTGCGGGTGATTGATACAGTATATGTAATGGCAATAGACAATATTTGTAAAAACGCATACATTGGTAAACAAACACTTTTACTTAAATATACCACTGGTTCAGATAACAGATAGAACCGCTTGCTTAATTGACTATTGCAACTTGGCTCCAGTATTCCTGAAAATCACACGATTAAATCAAACAAAGTCTATGCAAATCAGGTATTATAGTGTCAAAATTTATAACATTTTCAAATTTGTGAAAAATAGAACCAAAGAATGTCTTCAAATGTTATCAGTAGCTCAATTTCACTACATGGAGACCACTGCCCGGCATACTCCCCTGGTACTATTAACATTGTATGAAGTTCGACCATATCTAACCTTCTAGAATCTATACATGTATGTGTCTGATATAATCGTAAATGTCGACCATTCTTTGCATAAAACATCTAACACTAAGTTTAACCTTAATGCCATCATTTAACAATGCACAAAGGCTACATCAGTGGTATAAACAACCTTAACATTAATTAAAGTTTATTCCACTGTTTAACAATGCAAAAAAAGGACAGAAGATCACCTTGAAGCTTTGTGCTACTGACCACTGGCCTCTCCGTAGGAACACCTGTTGTATGTGATATTCTCAAATTGGTACATGTACAATATTCCAGAAACATATTGAATAGTCATGTATATGTTAGCGGCAAAAGTGAAAGTCCGGCAATAGCGTTAATGCCAAGGCAATGAGGTAGTGCCTAGGCAATAATGAGAATGCTATTTTAAACCCGGCAATAGCGTTATTGCCAGTGGTATTAGTGCTAATGCCTAGGATCTAGAGCTGACATTGACACTATTGCCGGATGAACATATATCTAGAGGAAGCACACATGGAGATTCAAAACTGATCAAAATTTATTTAGTCAGCCAATCAAGCAAGTATTCAATGGTTACCCAGTAGTTATAATTTGAAAATAATAATATTTATTTGCACATGGTCCCGAGTTGTGACAACGACTGCTGCACTTCATACCAGAACGTTTACATTTGCATCTGTTTGCAATGCATCTACTGCTAGAGGTACAGTTTCATCTGTTCGCAATGCATCTACTGCTAGAGGTACAGTTGCATCTGTTCGTAATGCATCTACTGCTAGAGGTACAGTTGCATCTGTTCGTAATGCATCTACTTCTAGATATACAGTTGCATTTCAACATTCCTTGACCTCCAAAGAGTGATTCCTTCCGGACAGTGATATGAGATGGTCACTTGGTATATCATCCTCAGAAAGCAATCTTTGTCTGGAAACACCAAATTGGTTTATTTGGTATGAGTCCTCTAGTATACCATGCCTAGTTGCAATGATAAACTGTTCTCTGTCGCTGTCTTCACTATTCCGAGGATGTTCCTCATATCAACCTTTCCACGGTCAAATTCAGGAACGTTGACATACACTTTGTCGCCTACAGTCGGTATCCCAAGCTGTGTCTTGCTTTTCCTTACCATGTCATCTGTCTATTTGGCGTTCGATGATTTCACGCCTGCTCAGCTGAATGTTGCAGTCAGCACAGTTGCTGGGAGCTCTATCAACGGGTGTAATAACCTACAGCTTCAGCCATGTCAAATCTTAATATGAAATACTGAATGTCATCTATCTTTTAAAACATGAAACAACGCTTGCAAGTTCACACAGCTTGAAAACTGAACGAAAGGCTTGTCAATCATAGTAATAGTTTCAAGTTTGTGCATTGCGTGTGTGCTTTGAAGACTCATTAATCCATTACATTGATTGATGTGAGTTCAACTTTACACCCTGATTGGTGAGCTGTTATCACAGCATTAGCACTGAGGCCGCCGGCAATAAGGACAAAAACAGACAGTTGCACTAAAGACTGCCAACTTTCGGCAATAATGCTATTGCCTTGACACTACCTTATTGCCTGGGCATTAACGTTAGTGTCGGATTTTCTCTATTGCCGCTAACATATATATAGTTGTTAGCATTATAGTTTTTCGCAGTGGATTACAGTTCACACAGCTTGTGTTTAACAACATCGTTTCCTCTCAAAGATATTTTCTTACTGTTGGCTTGTATATCTATGTGACTTATCAGAAAGAACAGTTTCAGTATACGTAATTTATGAAACGACAAATTCTGTGACAACCTGTTCTATTTCAGTAAGGTACGAATATAAAGGAAAAAGAAAAATGAAATCATGAGTCGGGCCGAATCTAGTGAACATTATGTATCAGTTCGCCCGAACTAGTTTTAGGTAATGACACATGAAGAGAATATAGACGAATCTAAATGAGGATCTACATAGTAATGCTAGTCTAACACTTAGACACTATATAAATATAAACAATATTGAAATAATATTGAAAAGGAGCCTCTTTTTACAGATTTCTCAAGTCTCCGTTTCAATATCTAATAAAATGATATTTTCAGAATATATATAATTTTCTCAGAGTGTGCGTGTAAGACTAATAGTAATGCTAACATTGTCTATTGACTATCAGACCCCAGTTATTTGATCTAAAAACATTATAAATTATTTGTGCCGAAAGAGAATGCAACTGTCCATCATTGAAAATTGATGGAGCGAGAGAATAATAGGATGACGTCCCCAGTGTAAATTAAACAAACATAGTGACTTCACAGGTAATATTTGGGATCTGCACAATTAAACAAACATAGGGACTTCACAAGGTAATATTTGAGATCTGCACAATTAAACAAACATAGTGACTTCACACAGGTAATATTTGAGATCTGCACAATCCAGATCAGTGAGTCCAGCCAGCTTGATTGCGACACATTGTTGTGAGACGACGTTGTCGGGCTCGTTGTCCATCCACAGCCTGACGTTGGTGGAGCCGTCACTCCACATCCATTCCCCGTCCGTCTGGTTCATTCCCACCCACACGTCCTTGCCTGCAACAACCATGTTCACCATGCTGATATCAGATTCATACGACGCGTATACTTCACATTGACACTAGAGGCAGCTTACGGCACAATCATATCATGACTACCATTCAAACGTTCTGGACGTTACCGTTAAAACTGGATTAGAAAACAGATTGGCTTCAGTGTCTGGACTTTGGTTCACATCAACTCCATCATAGCAACCCCATCATAGCAATCCCATCATAGCAACCCCATCATAGCAATCCCATCATAGCAACCCCACCATAGCAACCCCATCATAGCAATCACATCATACCAACCGTAACAATCTTTCTATTGGTTGGTTAGAAGAGTTTCGAATTTTCGAAAGATAACATGTACAGTGATTGTGTTGCTGAACTTCACTTTGTTTACTTAAACATCAATATTTGGACCAAATGATAAATTATAGTATAGAGAAGGTTATAAAACAGTACAACGGTATCTGAGATCATAAGGTGAATACGGACAAGGGTCATAACGAACCCGAAAACTTCGCAAATTGTTAACTGCATCTAGATAGAGAACACGTGGCGCACACTGAGCAATGGAGCTCACATGTGTGTGCTGTACACGTAAGTACTACACACCTGAACCTATCACCTGTACATACCTGCTGGGATGAGGGTTAGCATCATGTCGAATGCTCCGTCAGCACTCAGGACCATGAGTCGAGCTCCCTCCGACACACACCTGTCCCGAGCCTCACTCCACGTGACTTCTGTCGTCACCACCTTGTAACACAGGCGGGGGTGTGGCACCACGTTGTAGCCCTCGGACACTGGACAGGGATTCACACCTGGTAAGGATAGAATAGTGTAACATTAAATATCTCTGTAACCAGATCAAAAGCAACACTTGTTAAAGGTAGAACATAGCAAATATTAGCAGTAGGTATATTTCAGCCGTCATAATCATTATGGGACGATTACCAATATTTGTTCAATCTCTGTCATGTAAACTTTTGTTTGAACATTTAATCATAAAAATATAAACGATATAATTCCAAATTATGCTAACAGTTTTCTGTGAACGTCAACCCTACTGTGTTCACTCAACAATAAATCGAAACTGTTCACATGTAATTGTTCACTTCTTGCGGAAATGTTAAATGAATGTTTCCCCGTTAGCTTAGTCTGAGGTTGGATTAACGAGAACTTATGACAGAAAATGCCGAATAAACTATCCTTTGATTGGCTGTAAGCGTTTAAAATACAAACAAACACGTCATATCGCTTACAATTTGTTGAAAGTAGATGCAATTATTAGGTAAATAGATGACTTGTGGGATGCCTAATAATATAATGGTTATACCGTTAAATACAATAGCTTTGGAAGTTTTTCACGTGTTAATGTTCCTACACGACGCTTTTTAATTTTACGACTTTTCACGAATAGGCGATGCTTGAATTTGTCGAAGTTAATAATTTTAAAGTACTTTTAAATGTAACGATTTATGGTTCGTTGGAGATCATAGGCTTTATACGTAATTGTTTACATTAAGTGAACGAAACGTACATGTATGTAAAACAGAATTAGTAGACCTACCAAAGGGTTGAACAAATCCACAGTTTGTTTTCCACATTGATAAATATAGAGTTCTAAGTTCTGAAGAAATCTATTAGGGGTGACAGATCTGAGTACGAAATCTACAATTTTATACTCTTTATTGTCCGAAGTCAGTTCACATGATTTCAGCTTCCTGTCGCTTTTGGTTGAAGATAACAAGATGAATTTAGTTTGTGGCAAGTATTAGAATCATCAAATTTCAGGTTTCTAAGGTCGTTGGTGAGGAGACGAAGCTAAGTTTCAGTGGCGTGAACCACGTAGCATGTCTGGCACATCACGAGCACGATGAACAGCTAGTGCACTTATCTTAGGAGACGTTTTATATCTTCAATCGTGGGTAGGCATTACGAGCTGTTTCAGTAGCAAATTGTATTCTTAGAATGCAATTGATGTTTGATTGTGAAGAGATGTTCAGTACGGACGGTCACACAATGAGTGATCAAATAAGCTGATTACTTTAACAGACGTTGTTTCATAGTTAAGGTGAGATGATTTGGGGTTGAACGCCGCGTTCAAGAGTATTTCACAAGTACTGCTAATATTGTTATAGGGTGAAGCTCGCAACCCCAATGTGACAATGCATTACGGTGAAGCCTGCGAGCTTCTTCTGAAACTCGTTGTGCCGTCCTGAAATCCTACTCACCAAAATAGACGTTGCCCGGAGCATCACCGGAACTGCCTGGTATTGTTTCATACAGGTAACAGGCGCTGTCGTGGAACCGGAAGTACAAACATCTAGCTTCCTGGAAACAGTACTGACCACACTCGCGTATGGTGGAAAATGTTGAAGCCGAAACGTGGGCGTCTGCCGTGCCGTGACCTCTCATTGCCGTGATTTCTTCATACACCTGTCTATTGTCACAGGAAACTGGTAAAGCATATACCAGCATCAACACGACAGTTGTCGCCACAATCAGCTCCATTTCTGACACACATAAAGTATACTTTGTCCTTTTATTTGTTCCCACAGGTTTAATGAGTCTACACTCTTGTCACAAATCATTGAAATCAATATGAATGTATTACTTAGAAAATTGACATGATATACTCCGTAGCAGTACATCGTCTTACGTACGTGAAGATCGCGTCAGTGTTTTTTATAAGATCAATACTCCGAGACGACATGACCTGCGAGTATATCAGCAGGTCACCAGGTACCACACCACGGAGTAAATGGGGAGTGGGATGCAGTGAATATGAAAATGTTTGTTCTTTAATCTTTATTATCTACAGCAAGCCATAGAAAAGTCAATAATTTCAGTTTAATGTATAGCATTGGAATTCATACTTGTATACACCATTGTCAGTCCAGTTGCACATTGAAACGTCTATATGACTGATACGTTTATTGGTCATCAACTTGAATCTAAAGTAGGTTACCATGTCTTAATTTATTTAAGTAAGATCATGTTTTTGAAATCGTATAAAAATGGTCAGATCTTTGAAGGACATTTAGAAGAAGAAAACTAAATTTTCGGGATAAACACGTCTTTATTTTGAACATACATCCCGTTTCGGTGTATCTGCTTACACGTACATCCGGGCTCTGTTCAATAACAGTGAGCGCTTATAATCGCTCATTGAGCGCTCAATTTAGCACTCATTATTTCCTGACCTCAAGGTTCGCTTTGCTACGTAGCGCTACATTGAGCAATCGCGTTTCAAGAGAGGTTTAAAAGTAATCGTTCATTGAGCAATTACTTTTAAACGCTTATTGAACATGGCCCAGGTTACATGGCAACAAGTATACTGTCCAAACAATTGCCATTCATTGTTTTCTCTCTTCCAAAAAATCTGAAATTATCTCTATCATTTGAATCATTCAAAATCTAAAAGCCTATCTTTTTGTTCAGTTCTATGGTACATAAGGACTTTCACAATCGCAACAATTATATACATGGATTTGTTATTGCTGTTTGTGTGAACTGAGCATATTCAAATGTGCATGACTATTACTATTATTTATTAGCATTATATGTTTAGCGCCTTGAGCATACTTTCGAGCGTGGATATGTGCGCTTTATAAATATGCACTTTATAAATATGCACTATTATTATTATTATTTTTCATTTGTTATATGGCTTCCAAAAGTGCCGTTATACCTCGTGTGCTGATCAAATACTGTCACTACCCACTCACATCTGTATTTTTGTCTGCCCTAAAATTACGTTTGACCAATTGACGATTCATAGTCCGATTTTCGAAATAGCGACTTTCACCTTTTTATTGTAACTATATTGAATGAGCTGACGTTTAATTGATACGTGTCTGCAACAGTAAGTACTTCTCGTGTCTGCAACAGTAAGTACTTCTCGATAACATAAAACCACTTATAACGTTTGACATAATGTGACTCGAACAACATACTCAATGTCTCTTCAAGATACTTCAGGTGACCGAGTCCATTGGGAAATTGTACTTCATGCCTTTTCTACTTGACTTGATGTTTTGTGACGATGGGAGTTCCCTACGTCAAAACAAATAAATAAACAATTTTCCAAATTGAGAATAAAACTTCTGTTTTTGTTGAAATCAATAAAATCGAATAGTCTACTTTTAAAGTAATCATTTCGTCAAATACCACTGACTTTACTGATTACCTTCTGAATTAATGCTTCTCCGTAAACGCACTGTTCCCGAGTTCGTGTGTATTTTTATCGACGATAAACTCAAACACGAAGATTTGGGTAAAATGATGAAATTAACAACAAAAATAAGAACAACAACAACAACAACAACAGAAATGAACAGAAATGTGAACAGATACGCAATGTGGACACCAGCACACCAACAAAACGCTTAAACACTTTCAAAAGTATTGGATAAATTGATATTGAGATGCGTTTTATGTGTGATATTCATTTGTAATTTTACCTCTATTGACAGAAGCAAATATAGAATATTTGACATCTACGACCTTCAGCTATGAAACGTTCCTAATATCTAACAATGTATTAGGTTAGTTTCATTTAGCCGAAGACGACGGGGATTGTATACAATGATGTCACGGGTGACAGAATGTTATGACGTATACGAAATATGAAATATCATCAAATATACAAACCAAATGTAAAATGCAATAACGAAGGCGACCATTCAAGGTAAGATGTCATGTCAAATATCAGTAAGATGTTAGGGTTACAAGATGAAAATGTTGGTTTGAAAATATGCAACATAGGTCGCGTTATTTCCCAGTTTCTAATAGAAATAATTTCGCTCTTTTCTTGTCGGACACATGTTGAAGCTCTATGGTGAATTCTAACCCTTAAAGTAACTTTCTCTCATGATTGATTGACCGAATACAGACATCAAATCGGTAAGAAATAACCTAACGTTGGCTTTAATCTTGCTTGTATTTGTTTATTTTGCAATCGCAACAGATTTTGAGAAAACAGGCACACTTCGTTTTACCCGTTGGTCTGATACATGTCTGTCAGATGCACCCTGAACCACATACACTGTCTGAACATCTGAGTATACTAGTTTAACTTTCAAGCACTTATGTTTAAATGACTATCCTATATGTTTCATAATTCTAGAGGTTATATTTAAACTTATTCAATGCAAGAAATATTTGTCTTGCACAGTATATAATAACAAGTCTGTTTACGGCATTGACAATGTATCTCAGGTAACTTGGTTCTCTACATGCAGACACACAACACAACATGTCTCATACAATTACTCAAACATACAGAAAAAACAAGCAGAATTGCACTACTAATTAAATTAAAATTACGTAAACATCTTATGTATTACAGGTGCCTTTCCTTCGCTCTTTGTTTGTCAGAAGATAAAATCAATAATGACTTCTACAAATGAATACTGAGACAACTTTTAAAAAAAACTAATTTCTGCGCATATCAATAAGTATAGTCTCAATAAAAATAATACCATTGGTTAATTAATATCGAGCAATATTCCTATCATCAAGTTGAACAGCCCATTAGGACTTCAGATTCAGAATGCCAAACCTTCAGGGAATTAGGTAGATAAACTAACGAACTGTTTCAGTGACATTAACTATTCCTGCTGTCAATTATGGCATATTTTGTTTTCATGTTAGTTTACAACAATGCATTAAGTCTCCCTTCTGACAATACTGCAAACGGTTTCAGTATTAATAAAGCTTGCACTTGTTAACTTTATTAATTAATTTATTTACTACTACGAGAAGATTAACTAACCCTTTAAAGGGGCAGTAGCACGTTTTTTGCAAATTTTATTTTTTTCAAATTTCCCATTCAAAATGAAAGTTTATGTCATTTATATTTACTTTAGAGGGTAAAACATCTTATCAATAGTGGTAATAACGGTGTTGCGTATAAAGCAAAAATTGCATGGCGGCCATTTTATTGTGAACACATTTTATTATTTCGAATTACAAAAACAATTCCCATGGCTTTACTGAGCGATGTACACTCATTTTTAATTTGATTTTCCGAAGAGAGAAGGGTGTTTTACTATTGGTGAAATTATTTTTCAAATACATTTTATCGACTTACATGTATTTGAGCGAAAAAACGTGCTACTGCCCCTTTAAAGCAATAAGTTAAATCTTCTCAGTTTACAGCAAACAATATAACTACACTGACGGGCAAAGAAAGTATATGACTCAGTTGTATTTATCACATGTATAATTTTCAAAGTCAAATATCTCGAGCTTTCGACGTCGTATTAGAAAACGGACTAGTTTGTGAAATTAGTCGAAAACATTAAATCAGTCAAAGAATACTTTTAAGCAGTTTAAAATATTTTAAATTAGAATTTAAATTTTGAAATTCCCCCAAATTAATTTAGTTAAAACACAACTGTTCATCGACATATAACACATACTCTGTGTGACAATCAATTAATGTGCTTCGTCCTGTACACATTTACAACATTTTGAACATGGTAGGGGTCATGTTGGTGTAAATTTAATTTCTTACCCCTGTCTACTTTAAATACTGATATTTTAGTTAAAAAATAAAACAGACACCAATTAAGTCATTCAAACTACTGCCGAAAGGTGTTGTTGGATCGTGCCATAATCAAATGCATCGCATTTCTTTAAAATATTGAATTAATCGAAAACATGCGAGTGTTATACTTTCTTTTGCCCGTCAGTTTATAACGTGCAGTAACACGAATAACTCAACTCAGAAAAGCAAATGGAAATGTTTTGCTCACAATGTGTCTGACCATATGAGGACATACACGTTGGTATTTGAAGCAGTTTCAGTGGCTGTGACAAAATCCCGTTTAGTGATGTTGACGTTGCATGCTCTCGTATTGAACATATTGAGATATTCAAAATCCTCTCTCAAATACATCTGTATTTACCAATTGATATGCTTCAAAAATTAGACTAACGGTACGCTCAATGTTTGTTTCAGTGAATATAGTTAAATTTTTATTGATTCCATTCCAGCTTTATACAGCTTTTTTGCGAAGAAAACAGTGTGTGAATATCAACTACTGCATTAATCAGCTGCATAATAATGTGCATTTGCTTAATCTACTATGCAATTGGTTTTATTTCTACTATGATTATACTTTATTGATTTCACTGCAAAGGCAACGAATTGTTTAGATGTATCACTGTCAAACGTGCAAGTGGGCACTTTAACATCTCTCTGGACATTCCAGTCAAGATTTATAAAATAGTGACAGAAATAGCCGACTCTTAATAGTTTTGCATAAACAATGATCTTCGAGAGTTGCTGTCGTAGACTATATCTTGGTTACTGCAAACTAAGGTGAGTATGCATTATATGTAAACTTAGATTAATAAACATAATGATAAGAATTTGTTTGTCTTATTACCGTATTAGACACATTGAAATGTTATGTTATGAAAATATTGCTCTTCTTCGTCATTCTCATTACTAATATCAGATGTGACATGTTCACACATCGGCATCAGTAATGTTCATTTTCTCTGAAATTGTCATATAGGCATTTGTATTGTTATATTAAAATAAATAAGAATGAGACCCAAACTATTACAGACCAAGGCGTGGCCAGATGTTTTGGCATGTAGCTTAAACATGATTTAATTGATTTAATTGATTAATACTGAGAGATGCAATGAAAACGGAACAACTCTATATTCCAAAAAAACAGTCGGATCCATCTGGCAAATACGATTAAAGCAACGTCAGATAACTGCAATAAGATGTAAAGGTTGTGTTTAAGTGATTCCCAAAACGCATCATGAAAAATGTCACCAAAACACACAAATGTGCGAATGACTGAATGGGAATGTTGAGATGCATGATACATGGTACATTGGGTATAAGATGTGGCATTTCAGAAACAGGGACAGTAGGATAGCTTCTGTGCTGTTGAAGACAAAGCAACATTCCAAGATTGACACCCGGATACAGAGAACGTGTCATTTATCCAGGAGGGATTGCCCAGCAGAACCATTGCCCGAAGGTTTGGTTTCATTAATCCATCATCTTGAGACAGGCCCAACGTTTATAACAAACACCGTCAGCCAGACACCGACCAAGACCGGTATTGCAACGTGTAATAAAAAATGCAACAGCTCGACAAGACTGTCACATTGTGCGACAACATCTGCAAGACCGCACATTGCCAACTACCCGTGTTACTGCTGCTATGAGGGGGAGGTATGGACATTGTTGGTCGCCGACTACGCTCAACCTAACTTCATGCCAGATGGCAGTATGTTGGACCAAAGTATTCACTCAAGGCCATCGAGATGTCCATTTTCTTTGTTCAACGCATGATCGACTGTGGCGAATACAACAATGGCAAGGCGCCATCTCCTCATACAAATCCAGATTTCATCTCAGAAACGCTGACGGGAGGGTGAGATTGTAGCACTACAACAATGTCTGCATTGTAGAAACTGAACGTTTGGGTAGAGGCAGTGTAATGGTTTGGGGAGGCATTTGCTACGACACATGGGTACAGGAGAGAACTACACGTGTGCAGAGGCAGGATGAATGCAGTGTACTACAGGGACAACATGTCAGGTCCTCACGTTGTGCCGATGTTCAGATGTCATCAGGATCTGCACACATATCTACAAGATAATGCTCGATGGCATACAGCGCACACATGTCGGAACTATGTGTCAGTGCTCGAATGACCAGTGCTCACATGGCCAACTCTCTCCCCTGATCTTTCACCAGTCGAGCATATTTGGGACACTAATGGCCGCCATCTCCAACAAGGCCCACAATTGCAAAATCTCCGTCAACTGGAAGCAGCATTGCAGTGAAAGTGGCAATGTATCCCACATGCGACAATTCAGTTGCTTGAATCCTCTATGTGACGGCGTTGCACAGCTTCTATTGTTAGGGGAGGGCAAGCCCTTTACCGATTTTTCGGTGTTTACTCCTTGTGCTGACGTGTCACTTTAAATAATGTTCTTACACTTCCTATGAGCTGTTTTTGTTGTTGTTGTTGTTGTTTTGCTTGCATTGGTAATTGGCCATCTTACAACTATGCCAAAAATATTATTTCAGTGGCTAGATCTCTCGTCAACACATTGAAGTCGATGGTTCGTTTTCATTGCATTTCAGTATATATAAATGGGTGGTGGATACTGAAGTGATTACTTGTAGGCCTCTGTATACTCATTAACTGTGCATGTATAAAAGATAATTTACAAATTAGTTTGTTTCGGTAATATTCCTTCTCAAACTTATATTTTATTTATTTGCATATGCATTTGATAGACTGTAAAATCCACTTTGTTCCTTGGACAGGGAACAGCTCGAAAACATTGTGCATACAATAAAGAAGAAATATAGTTTGTATTTACTTGTACATTAACTTCTAAATTCCCCTCCCGAATCCATTAAACCACGTGAAAGCGACTTTTCGCAACTGTTGTCGTTCTGCATGTTACTCTAGCATTTTCCAGTATATGTAGGAAATATGTAAGTGATTCCAATTTTAACAAGAGTCATCAGAAGATGACATATCCCACCGGTTCCACAACATTTGTAAAACACATCTTTTACAGATACTTGTGTATCTACTACCGTACTTCAGTTAGTGGGTATTACAGAGTTTCAGGAATGTTAAGGGTTTTAGACTTTTGCTCAAGAAGCAGTCAAAATCAACAACAACCAACATCCCTCTCATGTTTTTATGGAAAACAGAAGAAAAAAAAATTCAGAAAAAATCTGATAATATCAAAAGGCACAATTTCAATCAATGGGTAATACACATGCAAAGTTTCAGGAAAATATGATGAACGGTTTTGGAGCTGTGCTCCGGAAACGAACCTGTCTCTGAACAAAGTCCAACTTCAACATGTTTCTATGGAAACGAAAAAAAAATAATTCAGAAATCTGAAAATATCAAAAGGCACCACTTCAGTTAGTGGGTAATACACATGCAAAGTTTCAGGAAGATATGATGAATGGTTTTGGAGCTGTGCTCCGGAAACGAACCTGTCTCTGAACAAAGTCCAACTTCAACATGTTTCTGTGGAAACGAAAAAAAAATAAAAAAAATTCAGAAGTCTGAAAATATCAAAAGGCACCACTTCAGTTAGTGGGTAATACACATGCAAAGTTTCAGGAAGATATGATGATTGGTTTTGGAGCTGTGCTCCGGAAATGAACCTGTCTATGAACAAAGTCGTACTTCAACATGTTTCTATGGAAACGAAAAAAAATAAAATTTTCAGAAATCTGAAAATATCAAAAGGCACCACTTCAGTTGGTGGGTAATACACATGCAAATTTTCAGAAAGATATCATGAATGGTTTTCGAGTTCTGCTCCGGAAACGAAATGATTACGGACGGACAGACGGACAGACGGACGGACAGACGGACGGACGGACGGACAGACGGACGGGGCGATGACTATATCCCACGGTATTACATACCGGTGGGATAAAAATATAAACGCCAAACAACTATATATTTCTCATTCTTTGAAGACTCTAAAATGTGTTTTCTCTTTCGTTTGTATGTTTACAGTGTGCGAGCAGACAACAATGCTTTGTGCAAAATTAACCGTATTTATTTCATTAAGAATTGTTTGGGATTTTTTGGCAATCAACATATTCAATGTCTCTTTAAACAGAAACCGTTCAGTGAGTTCATTGGACAACCTCTTTAACAAGTATGGACTCCATATTTTCAATATGGGCGGTCAGCGCATTGGTTAGCATGTTCGACTTCGGATCCCGCCAGGGGCAAGGGAACTTTGTCTACAATAGAGAACTGTTCTACCCGCATTAAAGTTGTGGTGCAATGCTACACTGAATTTCAGCGTAGTATCACCCAATGTTCTCAGAATTCACCGCAATGTGTAGCCACATGGCGTTTCAGGCTTTCTCCCTGCCATAACACTAGCAGCCTTGAAAAGTGAAATACTCTTTGAGAGTGGCGTCACACCCCACATCACCTCATCTCACCATTTTTCAAATTAAGAATAGTCCAAAATAGTTACCAATTGAGAGATTTCACCTTCAGATAACTTGGGTGAATTTTGTTCGGCTGATGAAGTAGAGAATTGGGCCGCTGCCTGATCCTTATGTTTGTTGTTAGGATAAGGAGACATGCTACTGTGTTAGCATCACTGTTTTTTCAATGAATGACGTGACACAGAAAGGTGGGTAGATTGGGCATGGACATCGGGACTCTTGCGAACTAGCACGTCTAAGTCGTTAAACAATTCTCTGTGACAAACAAATAGAAACATGATGATTAAGTGTTCTTCTGCTTATATCAGATGAGTGGTCGAGGTAAAGGTCAACTGCGACAATCCTTGCGAGAGAAACGAGAAGCTGTCAAGCCGATAGATGTGCCGACCTGGCCGGATCGTTATGGTCCAGGATATGTGCAGCAGTATCCAGGGACTTTGCAGCTTTCATTTGGTAAATAGAATTACAGTGTATTAACATCTGAGTATATAATTTTTGACAAATAGGAGCTACGTTTATAAAACTAACTTTCCCAAAAAGATACCACAGCCATCTTGGTTTTGAAGGTTTCACTCTCTTACATATTATGTAAATGTTTATCTGAGATTTAAGCAAAAGATGTTATATGTACCTTGTGTGTTGTAAATGTATCAAAAGAGCAGACCTGAACTTCCCAATAGAGGACCCAACAGCAAGAAAGATTAATGTTCTGAAATACGGACGTTACAGCTATCTGGTAAGGTATCGTTTTGGCTTTGAAAGAAAGCTGGTTTTAATCTTCTTTCAGACAGCCCCTTATCTCTGACAACTGCAGGTTTGATCGGTGGAGCGATTGGGTTGATGGTCCCTCTGGTAGTTATTGTGGGTCTGTTGATCCTGCTGATGCGTAGACCAAGGTGCGATGCTTTTCAAACATCAACTTAATGTATATGGTATTCATAGTCAATTGCTTCCTAAATGTAAATGTTTAACATGTTTTGTCATATGTTTATTTCTCGTAACACCTGGTATGAAGTAATTTAGCGTGTCTCAGGGAAAGCATTAAATTAATCACATTAGCTGGTGAATTTATCGAGTGAATAACAGCTGGAGATGTTGGCTTTTAAATCGAACTATATGGAGATATAACAATAATTATCAATTGTTTGACAGAGCTGAGTGTGTGACAGATGTGGAATGTGATCCTAAAGGGAAGACCAACATATTTCCTACCGTGCAAGCTTGAGTAAAAAGCAGTTATGAAAGAGATTAAAGAATTGGAATAATCAAGATATATGTCTTCACATTTGTGTTATGGTTTTCATTTACAGTTTATAGTAGATTGAATGTAAACCTTAATGTAGTTTGAAGATAAAAAAAAGTCTGATTAAAATCGACGGTTTTCCGAATAATAAAAATTGCAAATTATTGCATCTCCCGGGATACAAACTCATATCATTTTGAGGTTTCCTCGCAAATCCGTCTGATAATAGTCCATAGACTCCCATGTTCTAACGCAATTCAGTTAACCAATCACAATACATCCAACATGCCGGTAGCCTTCGGCAAGTTTGGGCTGTAACGTCAGAGATGCTTTACGGTTAGCTTTGCAGTGAATAGTGAATAGGAAACAGCATCAGTGTAGAGGGGCAATAAGTTGAATTCAGGGTAGTTTCGGACTTGATGTGGTATATTGTGTTGCGTGGGGTGTAGTTATTCATCAAAGCCTACAAAAAAGTTTCATTTCAAGGTGAAAAGACTGATGCAGCGCGGTGAAATGTTTGGATAGTGTCAAAGAGGGGAGAAGGACTAAAAACCGTCGGAATCTGCCAAGCTATGTCCAGAACATTTTGACCCGTTACATTAAAACCGTTTTATAAAAAGTGATTGTTAGTCTTAGAGTACTTAAAGTACAGTATAACTAATTAATGCCCTATTATGGGATGCGTGTGCTGTGGTCTAACTGTGAAACTTGGTACAAAGGTGTATACTTATTTGTCATGGACTAATAAATGTACGAGACTAATTTAAATTTAATAAAGTCACCATTGCAGCCATATTGAAAATAAACTTTTAACATGATTGATAGACATATGTTTATGCATAAAATGGGCTAAATTGTGACACATGCACATTATCATCTCATTCTCAGAGCAATGTTTGTCAATACTTATATTTGTCCTTTAGCTCAGCATGCTCAGATGGGCTACTGCTCCACTGATTCTGCTCCACTGATTCTGTTTCACTGATTCTGTTTCACTGATTCTGCTCCACTGATTCTGTTTCACTGATTCTGTTTCACTGATTCTGTTTCACTGAGTCTGTTTCACTGAGTCTGTTTCACTGATTCTGTTTCACTGATTCTGTTTCACTGATTCTGTTTCACTGATTCTGTTTCACTGATTCTGTTTCACTGAGTCTGTTTCACTGATTCTGTTTCACTGATTCTGTTTCACTGATTCTGTTTCACTGATTCTGTTTCACTGATTCTGTTTCACTGATTCTGTTTCACTGATTCTGTTTCACTGATTCTGTTTCACTGATTCTGTTTCACTGATTCTGTTTCACTGATTCTGTTTCACTGATTCTGTTTCACTGAGTCTGTTTCACTGAGTCTGTTTCACTGAGTCTGTTTCACTGATTCTGTTTCACTGATTCTGTTTCACTGATTCTGTTTCACTGAGTCTGTTTCACTGATTCTGTTTCACTGATTCTGTTTCACTGATTCTGTTTCACTGATTCTGTTTCACTGATTCTGTTTCACTGATTCTGTTTCACTGATTCTGTTTCACTGATTCTGTTTCACTGATTCTGTTTCACTGAGTCTGTTTCACTGAGTCTGTTTCACTGAGTCTGTTTCACTGAGTCTGTTTCACTGAGTCTGTTTCACTGATTCTGTTTCACTGATTCTGTTTCACTGATTCTGTTTCACTGATTCTGTTTCACTGATTCTGTTTCACTGATTCTGTTTCACTGATTCTGTTTCACTGATTCTGTTTCACTGATTCTGTTTCACTGATTCTGTTTCACTGAGTCTGTTTCACTGAGTCTGTTTCACTGATTCTGTTTCACTGATTCTGTTTCACTGATTCTGTTTCACTGATTCTGTTTCACTGATTCTGTTTCACTGATTCTGTTTCACTGAGTCTGTTTCACTGAGTCTGTTTCACTGAGTCTGTTTCACTGATTCTGTTTCACTGATTCTGTTTCACTGATTCTGTTTCACTGATTCTGTTTCACTGATTCTGTTTCACTGATTCTGTTTCACTGATTCTGTTTCACTGATTCTGTTTCACTGAGTCTGTTTCACTGAGTCTGTTTCACTGAGTCTGTTTCACTGAGTCTGTTTCACTGAGTCTGTTTCACTGATTCTGTTTCACTGAGTCTGTTTCACTGATTCTGTTTCACTGATTCTGTTTCACTGATTCTGTTTCACTGAGTCTGTTTCACTGAGTCTGTTTCACTGAGTCTGTTTCACTGATTCTGTTTCACTGATTCTGTTTCACTGAGTCTGTTTCACTGAGTCTGTTTCACTGAGTCTGTTTCACTGAGTCTGTTTCACTGATTCTGTTTCACTGATTCTGTTTCACTGATTCTGTTTCACTGATTCTGTTTCACTGATTCTGTTTCACTGATTCTGTTTCACTGATTCTGTTTCACTGATTCTGTTTCACTGATTCTGTTTCACTGATTCTGTTTCACTGATTCTGTTTCACTGATTCTGTTTCACTGATTCTGCTTCACTGATTCTGCTTCACTGATTCTGCTCCACTGATTCTGCTCCACTGATTCTGCTCCACTGATTCTGTTCCACTGATTCTGTTTCACTGATTCTGTTTCACTGATTCTGTTTCACTGATTCTGTTTCACTGATTCTGTTTCACTGATTCTGTTTCACTGATTCTGTTTCACTGATTCTGTTTCACTGATTCTGTTTCACTGATTCTGTTTCACTGATTCTGTTTCACTGATTCTTTTTCACTGATTCTTTTTCACTGAGTCTGTTTCACTGAGTCTGTTTCACTGATTCTGTTTCACTGATTCTGTTTCACTGATTCTGTTTCACTGATTCTGTTTCACTGATTTTCTTTCACTGATTCTGTTTCACTGATTCTGTTTCACTGATTCTGTTTCACTGATTCTGTTTCACTGATTCTGTTTCACTGATTCTGTTTCACTGATTCTGTTTCACTGATTCTGTTTCACTGATTCTGTTTCACTGATTCTGTTTCACTTATTCTGTTTCACTGATTCTGTTTCACTGATTCTGTTTCACTGATTCTGTTTCACTGATTCTGTTTCACTGATTCTGTTTCACTGATTCTGTTTCACTGATTCTGTTTCACTGATTCTGTTTCACTGATTCTGTTTCACTGATTCTGTTTCACTGATTCTGTTTCACTGATTCTGTTTCACTGATTCTGTTTCACTGAGTCTGTTTCACTGAGTCTGTTTCACTGATTCTGTTTTTCTGATATATTTACGAAAACATTCATTTCAACTGACAGTAAATATGTTCACAACAAATGTTTATTGCAAAAATAATCAGTTTCAGTGTCCAATACCTGTGTCCTACCATTAGCGTATTTGTGCACTTGCGATAGGAACACGTAACTGTCCGGCAGCTTAAGTTTAATTAAGTTCCCTCTAACTAGTAGTAAGTATAAGGTGACTGACAGTATAAATGAGTGCACTGATGGTATAAAAGAAGACATTTAAATGGGCAAAAGTTTGAGGTTACTGAACACATGTAATATGTTATTGGTTCACTGTCATCTAGTGTACCATCGACTTGCACAAATTTAGGCAGAGAGACCCTCACAATCTCCCCCGCCCTCCACTCAACTGTCGTAAGCAACTGCCTATAAAATATTCATGGTCGGCTAAACGCCCAATGCTGGCTAAACGCCCAATGAAGACCTAATCGCACATTAGTTCTGCCGGTTGGATTACCTGGCAACACTAGCTTGCCAGTGGTCATCGGAACACAGTGGCCACAATCATATATCAAAACAAATAAGTAAAATAATTCATTCTGGTAAGACTACTTTTGGCTAATAATTCTATCTATCTAAATATATTTGATAGATATAACCAGCTACACAACGTTATTACAGGCTTCTTATATCACGAGTTATTTACGTGATGGTCCGGTTTCATGACTGCCAAACCTCACACTTAGCGAATTGTAGATCTTACTGTCTCTGATTAGGAGTGAAGAGTAGTTTGAACTTAAGCTCTAAATAATGATATAGCAAAGATGATTTGAATAATCGAGAATCAAGATTCATTTTGTCCCGTGAAACTTGTTACTTCAGCGGTTGTATACGAATAAAGGAAGTGTAATTTGTAGTTATAGATTTCAATAAACTAACACCATATACGTTGTTGACATATGCATCTATTTTAGCTGTATGTAGACAATATTTATTCAGTGTACGGGATAATCCACTACTTATTGTGAAATTGTAATGTTAAAGTTTGCCAGTCCCAACGTACCAATCAGTATCAGCATCCTCAATGTTGATTCACAATCGATTAATATTGATAGATATGATATATTGATAACGGATGTTATTTATATCAGATGGTTGAACATCAACAATACCAACACTGTCCGAAGAAATCGTAACAATACGTGGAAAATACATTGCATTAGCGTGGGGGGGGGGGGGGGGGGGGGGGGGGGGAGCATCTTTGACGTCATATCACGTGACTGCTCCCAGCCTCTCTCTCCCAATAATCGAGTCGCACCAAAAACGTTTTTTAACATTTCTACATAAAATGCCGCATTTTAATAATTTTTGGACTCATTTTGTCTCAAACACTACTGTTGAACATTTTTCTCTACATTTTCTCTGTAATTTTGTTAATTTATCTCTTCATGTTTCTGAAAAACACGCCTCTGGAAATCGTCATTTTGTAATATCCTTACAGTAAAAAGGAATGTTCTCCCTTGTTCTATGAAGCCCTACAGAGACGGTCATTGCGACATTCGAACATTTTCAAACATTCTTTATAACATGATAGCTCATGGAAACTTGTACTAGATGTCTTCAAATATGACGACAACGTTCATCACAACTATACAGGCTGACGATATTGTGCAAATTCTTGTGTGTGCGACATCGCCCTCTCCTAAAACTTGTGATAGTAAACAATTCCATGGTCACTATAACTCTACATATTTGTGTTATGTAATGCAATATACAGATCAAGCTTCTTACCAAAAGATAAATACTGAATCTGTTTTGTTTGATACATTTTTAACGGTACATTTAGACAAGAAAAATAAAAAAGAACTACAATTAACACGAATAATAACAAATATATACTTATGGAGTAATAAATAGACTTGATCTATGTATGTAAACCAGCAGAACATGATGTATCAAGAACACGATATTCTGCCCATAACAGACATTCAGGCTCAGACACAGTTTTAAACAAGAAACATTCACTCAGAATCGGTATAAAATATACACAAACCAGGAAAAGGGACAAATTCAATTTAGACGCAAGCAATAACATGTCCAGTTGTTGTCCCGTTCATGGTTGTGCTAAAACGGTCTCCGCATGTCTTTATGTAATTCCATTTGAGACGTAATCTGAAAACCTTTCAAAAGTAGTAATCATCCGTCGTGATTGAGTTTTGACTTTTTACGATACAACCTTTATGTGATCTTGTTTTAACTACTGCTTGAATTGTGACATTTTGTTGTCTTTGTGACATATTTTCTCTGTCTCATTGACAATGTAACACAGTTCGTCAAATGATTCCTTTGTTTTGTTCGACACGCAGTATACACTTGCAAGAATTAGCAGCATTCCGTCAATTGCCTAGCGTTATGTACTTTCCCAACTGACACATATAAGTGGTAATCATCAAGTCAAATAGTGTGTGTCTGCTGCAGGGAGTACGTGCAGGATATAATAAACGTCTCCTCTGAACATCACTGACCTTTAATGATGTGGCCGCCAAGAGAAGTACAAATATCGGCCCTCATCGAAGAGTGAGTTATTGTTTAACGCCGCTTCGACAGTATTGCAGCCATTAGCGGCGACCTCATCGAAGACTGGTTATACTTGCTTTAGATGAAATCAATACTACTTGGTTGTCGGAACTTTATCTTGAGAAACTTGGTCAGAATTCCCATTGTTATCATGGACGTATTTATTAAGAGTTTTATAATTTTCAAGGAAAACTCAAAACAAAAGCCAACCCACATTTCAGACGTAGCCACACTTTACACCTAAAGGTTCATTAATACATATTCATAGACCTACAATTCATGTAGGTAAGAACTCATTTCAAGACAAAGAGAATTGCAGAATTGAGAGTATATCTCAGGACCAAACAAATCAATTGCCTGACTACGATTTGACGAAAGTCTCAAAAGGACATTTAGATGTGGAAGAAATCAATTTATGCTTCAAAAGCTTCAAAAGTGCATGTTCATCATTAAGAAGTTGTTATCCAGGAAATCATGTTTTCAAAAGATAGGAGTGAAAAAGATTCAGCCTGATCAATCATGTGAGAAAATTGGAGACAAGAAATTGAAATAAATCTTTGTGAAGAAATTACTGGAGGAGTCAGACCATGTCCTTGTAATGAAATAAACCTGAAGTTCACACCTGAAGAAATCCTGTTGAGTCTATTTTTGAACCAAGTTGCACGGATTTATGTCCAGATCCCGAAGTGAAAAGGAAAAGGTGAATATCTTGAGAAGTTTAAGATTAGATAATACATACACATGTATAATTCTATCTAGGTTCAACTGTGGCTATCAAATTATTCCTCTTGTATATACTTCATCCTCGATAATCCAGCGCTTTCGTTCCTATAAATCTACACACAAGCGCTGGAAAACTTTAAGGGTATTTATCTCGAACCTAGTTACCTCCGTTTGCAATGACTCAGCGAAACACTTGCTTTCTAACAACCAATGAGATCACTTGATGTCCCGAACGGAAGTTGTGTAAGGGGCGTAATTCTGTTTGGCTTTCGCAGATGATTGGGATTGGGATTGGGAATGAGTAGCACAGAGATTTACCTCCATCAGTTTTGATGGACATGAATACAACCTTCTTCTCGTACAGACTTCTTAAAAGTTTCTTTTGAGTTTCTATCAGCTTTTCTACGCTGAGTTAGTTACAACCTTTATCGTAATCGAGTGAGTCGGCCGCCGCCATGTTCGTTTCTATAAACGATGGTAGTGATAAAAGATGCGTTTTGATGGGTCCAGTTGTTTATGCAGTTAGTGTCTGCGTTTCGTTTCTGATTGGATAACATGAGCCCAAGAGGAGGTAACTAGGTTCAAGATAAATACGCTTAAAATTTTCCAGGGCTTGTGTGTAGATTTATCGGAACGAAAGCCCTGGATTATAGAGGATGTATATACTTATAATCATGCATATCTTCAATTACTGCAAATACTCAAATAAACAGTTTCACAAACAAACAGCTTCTACAGTAAGTCCTCCTTTCACTTTATTAACTAGGTTTGTGTTTACTTTACCTCATCAATAAATTACTAAAGTTTTCTTAAAGCATTTAAAGCTATCCCCTTTTTGTTACTTAAAATGGAATCATTCAGTTGGTAAATGACGTCTACAATTAACTTTAAAGATACACCCATTGTGTTTCATAACGTTTTATTTGGCTTGAATATGTGCCAACATATCATATGTGCTGCTTTCAATCCAAATAATTTCAATAAATTTGCATATTCATCTCCAAATATGTTACTACTATGCACTGAAAATCAACGTCCTTATACATGTGCAGAACCCGTAACTACGTGTTCCATTTACATGCACAGTTGTTATATTACCTCTTCAACATTATCAACCCAAATCTGTCTTTTTGCGGTTGTAAATAAGTTTCCAAAATTACGTTTGACCATTTGACGCTCGCCAATCGCCATGCATTTTCCCAGTTTTCGATCAGTAATCACTACTTTTACCTCTATATCGTCACTATACAGAGTCGACTATCACCAGAATGGCAATTTCCTGCAACAGTAAAATAACACAATTTATAACGTTTGGCATATTTACACAAAGCAACACAATGGAGTTTTTTTTTACAAAGTGCAAACAGATTATAATTTCCTCTGCTGATGTCACTGCAATGCATAGCCTCATAGCGTAGCAGGCTTTCTCCCTGCCATAATACTAGCAGCCGTGATAAGTGAAATATTCCTGGATGCTTTAAAGGGGCAATTACTTAGCAACGTATGAATGTCAACTCTTGCATAAATCATTCGCATACTAGTGTGCATCTGCTGAAGCAACTATTGGTTTGGTTTCATTCCTACTATGCATATACTTATATCGGATTTCATGGAAATGAAAGAATTTATTTAGATTTTCATATTTGGCCTAAATAAATCGACTGGTGATTTTAGATGGCCAGCAATATATGATCAATACAAACTTTTTTTTAATTCAATTATTTCACTAATTCAGTTAAATAAATTAGTATTTCAGTTTATATTTCTTATCAGAATATGTCAAGTTCATGATTTTTTCATTAAACAAACTGCAAACAGGCACAATTTACTAAAAATATGTTATACAATTAATTACTGATATAAATTCTAATAATTCATCATAGGTATAAGATTATACGCTATATGCTACCTACCACATATATTTACAACACACATCTGAGATAAGTTGAACTTTAATACAGTCGACATTTATTTTATATCATGCATGATCACAGTGAAGGAGCGGTGTACTTGCTATTTTCAGTATTGATGCACATATACTCGCATTGGCAGTGTAAGTGCGGTGCAGATAATACAAGAAGAGGAGAATTGCTCTCAGATTTTAGTAAGTGGGTGTCAAATCCCAGCACAAGGAAAATGGTTTACTTTATTTCTCAAGGGTTTTAAGCATTTATATTTCTTCAAGTTTAAGATTCCAAAACTGTCAAATAAGAACATTCTGGCGAGGTGAAGTTACTGGTCCAAAACTGTCGAATAAGAACATTCTGGCGAGGTGAAGTTACGAGGCGTTTGCGCCTCCAACCTGTAAACAGTTGACATTTCACGCTATATTTCAGTTTTAAAATAAACTTTAAACCAATCATGCTTGGCCTCTTCATATTTTGGGAAAAGTATGTGACCAATGAAAATTCTTTTAACCACGTGACCATGTGGATTATCCAAACTATTTATCTCACTTTACTGCGAAAAAAGATGTTGTCCAAACAATGCAGTTCGGAAAATCCAAGACACTTACATGCAAGGATCTACTAAACAATGATATTAGCTGTCAATCAACACGCCAACCTTTCACTCAGTTATCAAATTTTTCAATGGCAATAAGACTTGCATCTGTAATAAATGTACTCAATGTACTAATAATGTATTCATGACAGTGAAGCATCACATGTATTTACGAGTATGTCCAGACCGATAGTACTAAACATGAGGAAACCGGGTCATTATCCTTGGCCGAAATAAATCCATATGCCTTCCTTCCACAGATAAACTGAAATATGTTTCATAATCAATCGAATTAGTATATTTTTAATTAGCAAAGTTATAACAAATGGTTGACTGCTTGTTTCAGGGAAAATAGGTCCACAAATTCGTATTGCTGGAATCTAGTAATGACAAAACTGAACAGCGTTTTGATTAAGTTCTTAATATAGGCCTACTTCAAAATATAATTGGGGAAGTTGAATATTCACTTTTATTTTCAAATGATAGATTTTATATAATTAAATTTTATCTATGAAAAAAATTGTATGTAAATTGTTAATACTTAACTTAAGTTAAACGATGAGGTGCAATTCTTTTAATTGAAGAAATAATTGTTTGATTAGTAATCAAAGCCTTTATCTCCACAAGGGTCATCAGAAGATGACATATCCCAACGGTTCCACAAAATTTGTAAAACACATCTTTGACAGATACGTGTGTATCTACTACCGTACTTCAGTTAGTGGCTATTACTGATGCTGAGTTTCAGGTATGTTAAGGGTTTTGGACTTCTGCTCCAGAAGCAGTCAAAATCAACAACAACCAACATCCCTCTCATGTTTCTATGGAAACAGAAAGAAAAATTCAAAAAAAATCTGAAAATATCAAAAGGCACAACTTCACTCAGTGGGTAATACACATGCAAAGTTTTAGGAAAATATGATGAACGGTTTTGGAGCTGTGCTCCGGAAACGAACCTGTCTCTGAACAAAGTCCAACTTCAACATGTTTCTATGGAAACGACCAAAAATAAAATTTTCAGAAATCTGAAAATACCAAAAGGCACCACTTCAGTTGGTGGGTAATACACATGGAAAGTTTCAGAAATATATCATGAACGGTTATCGAGTTCTGCTCCGGAAACGAAATGATTACGGACGGACAGACGGACGGACGGACGTTGACTATAACCCACGGTATTGCATACCGGTGGGATAAAAATGGTCACAATACAGTTATGGTGACATGTGCATCTGTGTGACAGCTTGTAGATGATGTTCACGCACTTCTTATTAACCTTGTAATATAGTCCTTGGTGTACTGAGCCTTTTTCCATGTTCACAAAGTTGTTTGATTGTTTGTTTATTTGATTGAAGTTTGGTTCTTCACATCTGCATCATATTATATATTCAGATGATGTCCTCCTGTTTAACCTTGTGACCTTGAACATGGAGCTTTGAGCTTTTTATACCTTTTACAAAATCACTGAGAGTTAACAGTTAATACCTATTCAGATCATCTAAACGTGATAACTTTTCTAACTTTGAACACTCTGTTACATTGTCCTTGAAACTTTGGTAATTTCCGGGGACATAATTTTTTTTGGTTTAACATTTAAACATGATATTGACTTGAATGTGATTATTTAATGGTTTTGTTAGTACGTTGCATTTTTTATCTCACCAGTATGTAATACTGTGGGATATAGTCATCACCCTGTTCTGTCCGTTCGTCCGTCTGTCCTTCCGTCTGTAATCATTTCGTTTCCGGAGCAGAACTCGAAAACCATTTATCATATCTTTCTGAAACTTCACATATGTATTACACATTTACTGGAGTGGTGCCTTTTGATATTTTCAGGTATTTAAATTTTTTATTTTTTTTTATTTTCCATGGAAACGTGTTGAAATTGAACTCTGTTCAGGGATATGTTCGTTTCCGGAGCAGAACTCAAAAACCACTCATCATATCTTTCTGAAACTTTGCACATGCTTTACCTATTTACTGGAGTGGTGCCTTTTGATATTTTCAGGTTTTTTGAAAAAAAAATTTCCATCGAATCGCGTCGAAAATGCAGGGTTAGGTTTGTTGCCGCAGCAGAACTCAAAAACCGCTCACGGTATCTTTCTGAACCTTCACATGTGTATCCCCCACCTTCTGAAGAGGTGCCTTTTGATATTTATACATTTCTGAAAAACTTTCCTTTTTTTTCACGGAAATGTGTTGGATTTTTTTGCTGTTTTCATAGAAATGTTTTTGATTTGGACTTTGTTCAGAAATAGGTCTGCTCAGGAGCAGAACTCCAAAACTCTTTATCATATCTGAACTCAGCATGTGTATTACCCACTAACTGAAGAAGTAGATATACAATTATCTGTCAAAGATGTGTTTCACAAATTATGTGGGACCTGCTGGGATATGTCATCTCCTGATGACTCTTGTTATTATACAATCATTTGTTCACAGACGAAATACCTTCTCCACATCATTGGGAGTATGTATACAATTGACCACACTCATATGTCAATGGATCCGCCCTAACTGTCATGTTGACATTGGCATATTCACAATTTTGAGTTTGCCTGTAAATGTAAAATTGAATAGACAAATGTACGTTTTACGTTATTAGTCAGAACATAAACCATGTTCCTGGTAACCAGCTAATTGCCTGTCACAGTCCACATGGTACACGAGGGAACCATCAAGTATATACAATCTAACTTCCACGTGTGTTGCACTAGTCTGTATCACTGTCCGTCTGTAAACTGAGGTAAGCATACACCATACGTGAAAGATTGCACATCAATTCACACATTCCTGGTCATATACAGATAAAAGATTCAAGATGTAGTCTGTATAAAACTGTACTGCTCTACACTGAGGTAAATATTCATCATTCTTAATATTTATTCATACATGTACTTTTATGCAACTAACTTCCAGATTTGTCACTGGGTTACTTCAAACTAAGGTAAATATTCATCCCATGTGAAATCGAGCACAATTTTGTTCATATTTCCGTCAAAATTAATATGTAAAATTCCATCTAGTTTAATAGACATAGTGATAGGAATGTGTCTCATTAGCGTATAAAATACATTGAAATGTAACGTTATAAATCTACTTCTGTCTTCTCTACTGCCTCTGCTGGCCAATCCCTCCTGGATTACGTCATTTGGCATGAAAAACATATACAATGGCTTTCATTTGATATTCAATAATACTCTTAATATTTGTGCATTCATGTATGCAACTAACTTCTAGATTTTTTGTACTAGCAGATCACAATGCTTTGTGCTTGCGATTTCTCCACCTATTATGGGTCAACACATAATGTGAACAATTAACTGTATATTTTTCGGTATCTTTATCAACAAATTCAATGTCTCTTTAATCACAATCTGTTCAGTGAGTTCATTGGACAACCTCTATACCAAGTATGCAGTCCATATTTTCAAAAGGTGCAGGATTAGCTCAGTGGTTAGGGCGTTCGGCTTCGGATCAAGCTCTTCAAGGTTCGAATCCTGCCAGGGGCACGGCAACTTTGTCTACAGTAGGGAACTGTTCTACACCATTACGGTTTGGGTGCAATGCTAAATTAAGAGATGAAATTTTGCAATGATTTTATTATAAACTTGTTTATTTATTTGAACTCTGTAAACTGTATATGGGCCGGAGGCCTTGAATACAATAAACGTCTTGTCTTGTCTTGTCTTGTCTTGTCTAGTCAACAGCGTAGTTTCACCCAATGTTCCCTAGTTCCAGGCGATGCGTTGCGGGCTTTCTCCCTGCCATGATATAAGTGAAACATCACCTCACCATATTTCAAGGAGATATGGGACGAAGAAATCATATTTACTTACGATAACATTTTGCGACAACGATTTAGTGATAAGTCTCTAAATATATGTAGTACATTTTATAAGCTAAGTTTTACCAATAAACGGAAATCACTTGCATTTACCACAACATCTTTTTAACGGTCATTCTACGACATGCTACATGCCGTTATCATCACCTATTTTCGCGGTAAACATAATACTATGTGTGTTATGTCAATTTACATACATATCTCAAGTAAGTGATGAATAAAAATTACCTTGTATGATCAACTGATAGTTGTTCTTCTATTAAGCACTCTTTAATTGATATTATGTTCAATAATAATTACATGATAGGCCATTAAAGTAACACTTGAATTGATCAAAATTTTCATGTTTTTACGTTTATGTATGTAATTAAAAACGACGTTAAAGTGATGAAAAACGTTCGGTGACCCTCTATTATTATTTCTGTAATTTGTTTGTTTATTCACCTGCGCACATCATATTACAGTATTAGCTATATCTAAAATGTGTGTATCAGTGAGTGAAAAATCCTGTTTAATATGCGAAAAACGATTTTTAAAAAAAATTATTTAATTTATTTAAAAAGAGCTTAAATAAAAAAACATTAAAAATACAGTGTCATCAATTTTCAAAATATAGACTTGCTATATGTTCACGTATGTCATTAAATTGTATCTGAAAGGATTCAGAGTTTAATTATTGAAAGTAGGTGAAATTGGTAAAACAAATAGTGCAATTTAGTGACAGGGATATTACTATTAATGCCGGCAACTCTTTGAATCATTTGGAATTCTAAAATATTTTATTTCATCGTCCCATCTTCAGAGTCCCTACAAAAATTACTTGGGTAAATTTTGTTCGGTGGTTGAAGTAGAGAATTGGGCTGGTGCCTGATTATCCTACTGGACATTATGTTTGTTGTTAGGATAAGGAGACCTGCTACTGTGTTATCGTCGCTGTGTGTTCAATGAATGACGTGACATAGACAGGTGGGTAGATCAGGCATGGACATCAAGACACTGGCGAACTAGCACGTCAAAGCAGTTTAACAATTCCCTGTGACAAACAAATAGAAACATGATGATTAAGTGTTCTTCTGCTTATATCAGATGACTGGTCGAGGTAAAGGATCCAAAGGACTACAGCGACAATCCTTGCGGGAGAAACGAGAAGCTGTCAAGCCGATAGATGTGCCGACCTGGCCGGATCGTTATGGTCCAGGATATGTACAGCAGTATCCAGGGACTCTGCAGCTTTCATTTGGTAAATAGAATTGTTAACATCTGAGTATATGATTTTTGACAAAAAGGAGCTACGTTTATAAAACTAACTTTCCCAAGAAGATACCACAGCGGGCAAAGATATGCCGGGTATTAAAGTTTTCATAATGGTCATAGGAATGAACATATTTTTCTAAATATAACTTGCGTTTTGATTGGTTAACGGAACTACTTTAAGCCCATTCGTGAATTGTAATGCTGTACTATTTTAGTTAAATCACATAGATGAACAATTTCGAGCATACCGATTTGAAGTCACACGTCAGTAAAACATATAAAATAGAAAATCATGTTCAACCTATGTTTCCAAGACCGTATTTGCAAGAGTCGCGGTTACACTGCTGTGACGTCATGGGACTGTGATATCATTAACCATGACGTCATTACACCTGTATCTTGCATTCCAACAGTGCTTTAGTTAAGTTTCTCTCATTCTGCGACATTGTTTTCAATATAAATGAGTTGTTTAATATGTCAGTAAACCATTTTGGGAATAAATTCGACAGTTACTTTAGAATCTTTCTGAAATAGAGTGCAAGTTACAAACTATTTTTATATGCGCATCTTGAAGGTGTGAAAAAGTTTATGAATGACGTATGACTACAATTTGTATTTTAAAGTCTTACAGATCGTGAATTGGGGTCTTGTTTTTCGATTTTTACGCATAAAATGATCTTGGGTAAGAAAAAGAATAACCAACTCGGTGCTCGGAGTTTATCACAATAATTAACTCTAGAGAGATAATCCGTAATTCCTCGCAACTCGTTGATTATTCTTATATTATTAACATCTGAGTATATAATTTTGACAAAAAGGAGCTACGTTTATAAAAACTGACTTTCCCAACAAGACACCACTGCCATCTTGTTCTTTGAAGGTTTCATTCTCTTACACACTAATGTTTACAAATGTTTACCTGAGGAATTACAAAAGGTGTCATTTACCTTGTGTGTTATTAATGGATCAAAAGAGCAGACCTGAACTTCCCCATATGGGTCATAAAAGCAAGAAAGATTAATCCTCTTGAATGCGGACATTACAGCTAGATAGGAAGGTATCGTTTTGGCTTTGGAAGAAAGCTGATTTAATCTTCTTTCAGACAGCCCCTCGTCTCTGACAACTGCAGGTTTGATCGGTGGAGCGATTGGGTTGATGGTCCCTCTGGTAGTTATTGTGGGTCTGCTGTTCCTGCTGATGCGTAGACGAAGGTGCCATGGTTTTCAATCATTTACTTAATGTATATGATATCTGTAGTCAATTGCTTCCTAAATGTTAAAGTTTAGCATGTTGTGTCATTAAGTTAATTATTTGCATGACGTTATGTCGCGTGCCTCATGGTTAAAAAATACATGAATCACATCAGCTGGTGAATTTATTATACCGATCGAGTGAATAACAGTTAACATTAAATTTAAATAATTAAATGCTTTAAAATTAAATCATTTTGAGATATATGAATAATTCTCCATTGTTTGACAGGACTGAGTGTGTAAACAAGAAAACAGATGTGTAATGTGACCCTAAGGGGAAGACCAACTTGTCTCCTATCTTGCACGCTTGAATACAAAGCAGTGGTGAAATGGATTAAAGGATTGGAATAACCATTACATGCGTCCTCATTATTGTGTTATGATTTCAGTGTTCGGTATATATCAGATTGAACAAGATGTGTTTGTTAAACACGGATGCCCCGTGAATATGTCCACTGCGTCAAGGTAACGAGGTCAAATATGATGACCTCATCTGAATGTCTCATCACAAGGTATGTACATGCCAAGTTTGAAAGCCATAGCTCTGAGCAATCCCAAGTTGTGGCCAAGGTTAAAGTTTCTGAATATTGTCCACAGCGGCTATTTAAGGTCACAAGGTCAAATATGATGACCTCATCAGAAGGATCTCATCACAAGGTATACACATGCCAAGTTTGAAAGCCCTAGCTCTGAGCAATCCAAAGTTATGGCCAAGGTTGAAGTTTTTGTGGACAGACAGAAAAACAGATGAAAAACAAAATACACCCCCGGAATCTCCGATTCGGGGGCATAAACATCGAATGTAGTTTGAAGATATGAAATTCAAAATACCCTCTTATCTGCTCAATATTAGCGTGTTATATTTGGGATCATTCTATTTGCAATAGTACAAACTCTGGTACATTTTGTTAAGTCGAGTCACTTGTGGGATTCGAACCCTTATATCAAAGTCAATATAATAGAGAGAAATACCAAATCTCTCCTATCGAGTTAAGGCATTTAGGCAGATTTGTGGCATTTAATTTTGAATCGTTTTTGTAAAGGAACTTTTATTTTGTCATTATTGGAAAAAGGTTTGTCTACAATTACATACAACATTATGGAATGTCACAAAGGGATGAGATGGATGCTATGGGACATCCATACCAACGAGCCTCCAAGCACTACCAATAACGAGCAAGATATGTCAACCCACAAGAGATAACCTGACTGAAAAAGTGTTACGTCATGCCTCAAATAGGCACCGTCATGCCTCAAATAGGCACCGTCATGCCTCAAATAGGCACCGTCATGCCTCAAATAGGCACCGTCATGCCTCAAATAGGCACTGTAACAAAATTTATAATGATTGAGAGTTATTTATTTTCATGTTTCTGAAAATACGCCTCCGGAAATCGTCGTTTTTGTAATCTCCTAAGAGTAAAACGAGCTTTTCGCTCTTGGTTTTCATGTATGAGGGGTCATAAAGATAAGGTCATTACTACATTTGAATATTTTCAAACATTCTTTTAGACATGATATATCATGGAATTTGCACCAAAAATCTACTAATATGACGAGAGTATTTAGCAATACAAGCTGACTACATTGAACAAATTCTTGTCTGTGCGACATCCGTGAGCAGCCACGCCCTCTCTTCAACTTGTGATAGTAAACAATTCCATGGTCACTAGAACATATTCTTTTTTGTAATGCAATATACAAACCAAACGTCTGATCAAAGGATGAATCCTTCTGAATAATGTTTTGTTTGATGTTGTATAGCAGGTGACAGTACAATGTCAGTGCCAAACATGTTATGACTTGAAAAATAAAAATAAAAAAATATAATGAACACAAATAATTTAAAAAGTGTAAGTTTATGGTGTAATAGATTGGCTTTACCTATGTATGTAAACATGCAGTACATGCATCATACAGTGCATGCAAAGTGAATCTTCAGTTTATGGATGCACATTAAGTACACAATATTCTGCCCACAACAGACATCCAGGCACAAACACAGTAATTAACAAGAAACAAGTTAGTTACCTTGCCAACATTCACTTACAATCGCTATAAAATTTACGCAAACCAGGAAAAGGAACAAATTCAATTAAGATGGAAGTAATAACATTTCAAGTTGTTGTCCCGTTCATCGTTGTGCAAACTACGCCTCCCCATGTCTTTATGTAATTCCATTTGAGACGTAATCAAAACAAAAAGAAGTTCTCATCAATCGTGACTGTGTTCTGACTTTTTGTGATAAAAGTTTGAAATAACCTTGTTTTAACAGTTACTTGAATTATGTTTTCTTTTATCTTTTTGCAACACATTTGTTCTGTCTCATTGACAATGTAAACAGTTTGTCAAATGATTTCTTGTATCATGTTCGACACGCATTTAACACATACAATAATTAGCAACATTCCACAAATTTCCTAGCTATATGTACGTGTTCAACTGACACACATATTAATCATCAAGTCAAATAGTGTTCGTCTGCTGCAGGGAGTCGTGCAGGATACAATAAAACGTCCCCTCTGAACATCACTGACCTTTTCAGATGAGGCCGTCAGGAAAAATTCAAATATTGGCCTTCATCAAAGACTGGTAATACGTGCTCAAGATGAAATCCATATTACATTGTTGCCAGCAGTGTAACTTCAGAAACTACGTCAAATGAAGGTGTCAGCTTTGTGTAGCTTCATTGCACAGTACACTGTCTTAGTTGTCACCTATATACAGGTGATTATATTCGTACTTATTAGACACAATGTTAAGTCCATTGCCCTGCGATTTTTTTAATATTACATACACTACGTCTTCACGATCATCATTGACTTTTCAAGGAAGAAAACAAATATTGGTCCTCATCTTTGCCTGACATCATTATTTGCTAAGATGAAGTCATTGTAAGCAGTATTAATGTTTTTGGTGTTGAGATTATTAATTTAATTAAACAATATAATTTTGTAATTTAACATCAACATGAATATACTTTGTTCCTGATAAGATACACTATTTCTAGTTCTCTAAAGACATATATAGGATTATAATGAATTGAAAATAAACATATCATGCATGTCTTTACGTGTTTTCATCTGGATTATTACACCCCTGACAACCTCTTAAGACTAAAGGTCATGACTCTTACAATAACGAGACTCCTCAAAAAGGTTCTGATTAATCTAGAACCAGAGAGCTTTTATGTCATTGCATAAAGCCTATTCTTTTAATCTATCTAGAACAATCTGTGGATTTGAAGTTGATTTGTCATTTAGCGACCTAATTTGCATGAATTGTTAAGGCTTATGTCGTCACAATTTTATTAAGGAACCACTACAGTAACATTAAAGCGGCGTTCAAATCTATAAGAATGTATACATATGTAATAATAATCTGATATCCTTAACATAGAGCTACACTTGGTTTCACGATGTCATACTGAACTAAATCAGTCCCTCCACTGCCTATAAATACTAACCAAACACATATGTTACACTTGGGGCCGTACTTATAAAGAATATTATAATTTTCTAAGAAAAAAACAACCCAAATTTCACACGTAGCTAAACTATACACCTTGAAGTTCTTTTATGATTGCTTTTCAAAGATTGGACTTAAAACGATTCAACCTAGTCAATCACGTGAGAAAATTGGAGACAAGAAATTGAATTAAATCTTTGTGAAGAGATTACTGGAGGAGTCAGACTGTGTCCTTGTAATGAAATAAAGACGCAGTTAACAGTTGAATATATTCTGTTTAGTCTATTTTTGGACTTTTGAAAACTTGGAATTGGTTTTGTCAGTGCAAAAACTAATTTGCACGAATTTATGTCTAGATCCTTGAGTAATGTTTTGTTGTTGAGATCTTGTCAAGTTTAAGATTAGACAATTCGTACAAATGTGGAATTATTTTGCCTTTTATATATCTTTATAATCATGAATACTTCCAATCATTGCAAATAGAGTATTGAAAACAAGCACTAATAAATATTTGGCCATAGCCAATGTTTTTATCGCAGTAAGTTTACCAATGCCTTTTTGGCAATGTTCCCAGTAATAAATTAATTTCCTTTAGTCTTTGCCTTGTGTTCATAAAAGTAGTAGTAAATGGTATTCTTTAACAAATTCGTTGTTTTTCCATTCTTTTTTCGAATCTTGACAAAGAATATCACTCCTACCTGCTGTAGAACCGATCTAAATTGCTTTAGTGTTATCTATAATTATCCTTAGTCAAGAAAAATTGTAGCATATAAAGATTCATCTAAAAATAGTTCAGTATGATCTGCATATTGTCTTAATTTGTATCATTTATCATAAATAACAATGCATTTAATCTTATCAATTCCCCTATCAAAAGTTTGTAATATAGAAGTTCAATATGGCAGCACGCTCTAAGAAGTTATGGTGAACTTGAATGTAGTTGAACTAACTAGGTTGACGAAATACAGCAGTAAACTAGCCAGTGATTCAGAGTGTTAAACATGACATAAACAAGCCGGTGATTCATACTGTTAAACATGGCGTAAACTAGCCAGTGATTCAGACTGTTAAACATGACATGAACAAGCCAGTGATTCAGACTGTTAAACATGACATAGACTAGCCAGTGATTCAGACTGTTAAACATGACATAGACTAGCCAGTGATTCAGACTGTTAAACATGACATGAACTAGCCAGTGATTCAGACTGTTAAACATGGCATGCGAGGAAAGTCGGTTTGATAATGGATTTAGCTTTCAGGGATTACGAGTCAATGATATGTCGAATTGATGAATGGGGATGCTTGCTTTAGATAGATGTCATTACTTAAAATACGAAATGTTTTATTGATAAAGGAAATTGAAAATACATTTCACTTCCGACAAGGAATCATAATGAAAAGGAGAGTAAAGTTATCTATGAATCAAATTCTACTGGAAATGAAGAATCTGGTTTGCTTCTTTTCGATTTCATTTTAGCTGCATAAGCCAAATATAAAATTGGAAATGGAAAACATGTATGTATTCTAAAGAATATGTCAGTCTTTCTGGCATTAGCGTCAATCCATTTACTTTTTGTGGCATAATGAACTACAGAAGATTACCATCTCTTCAACTTTTTGAACGTCTGACAAGACGACTAAGTGCGATATGCCAACCCGATTGTCCCTCTTGTGCAATAAATATGCTAGGTTTATACTGAGAGAACTCTAGAAAATTAGAATATATTCATGAATCTGCAACTGAATCAATCGTACTGTGTGATTTGTTTCTTAAGTGCATTGTTTGGGTAACCTTCAGACAGGAACAGAGCATATGTACAGGGATAGAGATAATGAGATAATCTTTTGACCTTAGTAAGCGATACCTGCATTGTCTCTATTTACAACCGATATATTAATTGACAGCAATGTTTTATTAAAACGTCTAAAGAACAGTCCTTACAGCAAAAAGGTGAATTTACAAAGCATTAATGACATGTTTACATACATGTTATATCGTAAGTTATATCCATGATAACAAACAGGTAACTGCACATATAAATGTAAATTAAACACACACATGAAATCGCACAAGTTGGACATTTCATGAAATTAGGAATTAATATTATATGCAGTGAATTTATATGTTTAACCCTATAGCTCCTTTTACCGCCTCATGTATGACACTCGGGGTATATTTTATGGATTTGTTTTTTTCTTTTCTTGCTGATTTCATTCGACCATGACACAGTTTCCCTCAAACTTTACATATAAAATATATATATGACAATAAATATTAGCTTTGGAAATATATTTTATTCCGTGTCAGTGTAAGTCAAATAATGGCCTTATACAGCAGCGTAATGCGCAATGCCTACAGAGTTTATATGCAATAAAGTCATTATTTACTACATACGGACTCAACTATTACCCTGCTGTTACGTCAATGACTGTTATATTAATGTCGCGGATTCAGGTCTTATGCATCCTTAGACAATAAATGATGACGGGGAACATAGCCAAGAGTCCATAACCAGTTTATTGCCTGTGAAACGGAGAATAAACAACATTAGAAAGATGTTGTAAACACGTCCGACATAGTCGGCTGTAGACATGAAAGTGTCACACGTCACAGGCATGTAGCCAAAAACGGGTAGCACGTACAACTCCCTACAACTTCTCTATTTACAAGTAAAAGCTTTAAGTGAGTCATTTCATCTCAACCTCGGCTGTTATATATTTAAAATGTCTCGACGGTTTTCAGTGCCAACTTTTCAGTCAATATTTCGGGAATTCTACAAATTATCATTGAATTGAACTATGCAATGAAAACGTTAGCAGATGTATAGTAATGTCAGACCATATTCAAAAGGAAGTTTTGTAAGTCGTTGCTGCTTAATGGTTGACCACTTTGAATAATAGTTAGTGTTGTTTCTACCCCGAGAAAGAAGCTCCGATAAACAACGGAATTGATAGTATAAAACCTCGGCACTGGAAATTGATATACATGTCTTTTCAAACCAAGAAACCTATCTTCATACCTTGATATATCATGTGGATTTACGTATCACGTCGAACGCATTCATGACAATATTTTAATATATTTGAGCACGATAATTTAAATGAACTACTTTCCTGACTTGTTTCAAAATTTGAAGAATTCTATGCAACACCAAGAAAGGTAACCTGCGTTTCAAAGCTGAAAAAATAAGAGCCACTGGCTCTGTAGCTCATCAGTCATTATATACATTAACTAATTCAAAGTGTCAACTTCTAGGTGAGAGGTACAACAGATAGGAATCACATTAACTGGAGAAGATAAAATAGGTCTTAAGGTCCTTACCCCTCTGACCTATCTGTGAGGCCAGAGATAAAATCCCGTACAAATAAAGACACAAAGACATAAAGAGCACATACAACCTCAATATGAAAATAGCTTTTCGGGTCATGACCTCTATGACCTTTATTTGGGGTCGAAGGATCACGAAATCTACAATTAAAAATCCTAATTGGCCAAGGAGCCTGTACATGAAATGTCCAGTCTCTAGGGTCAGTGGTTCGTGAGAAGAAGATGAAAATAAGCTTTAAGGTCATGACCTTTGTGACCTATACTTGGAGTCGCAGGGTCACGAAATCTACACTTTAGAATCCCCATTGTCCAAGGAGTCTCTACACAACATTTCAGCTTTCTAAACCTTTTGGTACTGGAGAAGAAGATGAAAATAGGTTTTCAGGTCATGACATCTGTGACCTATATTTGGGGTCACAAGGTCACCAAATTTACAATTCAGAATCCCCATTGGCAAATGAAATTAAGCTCCCTAAACCAAGTGGTTCTGTACATGACTTTATATCTCTTACGGAACGCTTCGACTGAACAAAATATTTTATTTTGATGACAATATTTTGATAATCTGTTTATGTATGTATTATGGTGTAATCATTCTGTTGAAATGTATTTATTTGGGGAGAGACATTAACATAGGGGAAACCCTGTTTGTCAATCCCCCTGTACATGAACGTATCTGAATAAATATTGTTTAAACCACCAAGTGGTTCTGGAGAAGTTGAAAAAGCGAAACGTTTCAGACGGAGGGACGCCGGACACCATTCCATGCCATTAGCCAATCATTCATCGCTGAACAAGTGTCGCTATGTACACAGGAGAGGTTGTTGTTGGTTTCCCTTGTCTATGTGTATTCTTAATTTTAATGTTATTAGCTTCTCCTCTGAAAATTGGTAAGCTTTTGAACAGTTTCATTTCTACAATGTGATGGTCTGTGAAATGTATCTTCACCGTTTTGAATACATTTGAAATCTTATTTAAAATCACAATTTATCATGGGAATGAATTTTCGTCAGGTCCGCCATTATAAGATTAACAATCATCTCGTACTAACTTTCCCAAGCTTACTCCGCCATCCATAAGAAATCAAGAAATGGTCAACAAAAGGACAGGAAATAGACGATCCTTGCAAGCATTAATTCCACAAATGAGACTAATTACTTGCATTCCCCAGGGCTATATCAATACTGCATCTGTGCCCCTTCACTACAGGGAACAATGGGTGTTTTGGTACCGACATTATCTCTGTAGGCGATAGGTTGATTGCAACGCCGTGAGTTAGATTGCAAAGGTTATGAGCAACGCATAAATGCTAGTTACATTGGTTTATATAATGGTTTAAACATATTTTAAAAGGGATCGGTAAACCAGCTCAATGGGCTTATATCAATGCCGCTCCCAAACAAATACTGAACAGCAAAGGAAACGCGAGTTTTAATGATTATTGTTTTCGTTTGCATATCAGCCCATGGTACCGAAACAGAATGCAATACCTTGAAGTTTTGTCAACAATGAACCATTCTTTTATCAACAATGAACCATTCTGAATGAAATTCAAAATGACGTCACAACGTCAAATCAACACAAGTGTTTGCCACTAACATGGCACTAACATGGCAATGTCCCCCGCCATTGACATTGAGTTAGTAAGACACATCATTGGAGCTACTTTATATATTGCATTACTGGAATTACTGGTAAAGAGTGCCATGATGATCAGCAAAGGTGCTGGGTCCATGATATAACGTGTAACGTTGTAAAAGTGTTGTGTTGACCTTGAAAAAAGGTCAAGGTCACCAAAATCGACTGGTGTCTGCGTCTTCGCCCAATGTAGGCTGACACCTATTTTGAAAACTTTTGGTCCAACCGGTCATACTAAATGGTGATAACAAGAGTTCGAAAAGTGGTCAAAGTGTTGTAGTGACTTTGAAAATAAGGTCAAGGTCACCAAAATCCCCTTGTGTCTGCGTCATCCCCCAATGTAGACTAACACCAAGTGTGAAGACTTTGAGTCCGACCGGTCAAGATATATCGCGTTAACAAGAGTTAGACAAGTGGTCAAAGTGTCACGGTGACCTTAAAATAAGTTCAAGGTCACCAAAATCAACTGGTGTCTGTGTCTTTCCCCAATGTAGGCTGACAACTAATTTGAAGTCTTTGGGTGCAATGTTTCATGAGATATCGCGTTAACAAGAGTTCAAAGAGTAGTCAAATTGTCGTGGTAACCTTGACAATAAGGCCAAGGTCACCAAAATTTACTGGTGTCTGCGTCTTTTCACAATGAAGGCAGACACCAAATTTGAAGACTTTGGATGCAACGCTTCATAAGATATGGCGTAAACAAGAAATGTGACGTACGGACATACGGACGGACGCCGCTGAATTCATAGTTCCCAACGGGGACACTAAGCAAATACAGGGGTTCTGCATCAAACAACTTCTTGGTAGTGTTTGCATAAGTACCAATTCCATTTAAAAGCACATTGGACCCTTCATCATCTGAACAACGATGTGGCTGTTTTCCCAGAAAAAGACTGCGCCACAAGATAATGCTCTGCAGAAGTTCTACACTAGAATATTTTGTACACATTCTTAGCTAAGATCCTGTAATCTTTCAACAATTAAACAGCCTAAAAAAGCTCAAAACTACGAAAGCCCGACTGTTTGCCATGACTTCCAACAGGAAGAACGCATCATCTACAAAGCATAGATCCAAGCAAGCTATTTTGAACAAAACAACGCTGCAGCAGGCAATTTACCGGGGGGGGACTTGGAAGATTTTGTCGACTCGCTTGATGACCATACATGCAAAGTGTATCTAACAATGGAAGTTTTTTTTAAAAACTCGTACATGAGGTAGCCCATAAGGAGTTGGTCTAAACACCTACTTACATTATGGAGATCTCGCAACGGTTGTGAGTCCTGACCAAGTTGTATGACGATTTGGAGCCACCACATCGAAAGGTGACAAAACTTTCGAAAGCACCTGCAATCATGTCGAATTCTCAAAGGGAAACAATGAACTATTTGTGACGGTGTGTACGTGCAACTGATGGAAATAAACTGAAGAATATTCTCAGATTCAGATTCACAACAGGTTCAGATCTGATGTTGCAAGCACCACAAGTTATCCAGGTGGTCTACACAACATCTGGACTATAGAGAACTCCTGTTGTTCACACATGTGACACAGTTCTGAAGCTTCCATCATATTATGTGAGATATGCAGCTTACCGGTCAGATTTCAACAATCCGTTTGTGGTATGTGAATGATGGATACTACATTTATTGCTCATAAGTGCATCCCCGAGTACAATAGGCCTAACAAATAAACAAAATGGTCTTTACAGGATGACGTGATTTTATTTTATTTTTTTTTTGAATGAAGAGATAAATTAAATTTTATGCAAACTTCTCACAAGTTAAAAACCAAATTAACACATTAATTATATAAATAAAACATAAACCCTCTTACAAATATGTCACTATTCCAAATGGCCAATGATCTCACACTCCATCTCAACAAAAACAGGTGATATTTTCAATGTCCGATGTTTTTTTAAGCAAAAGAATCTGCCCCTTTCTTTTGTTACGACCATAAAAAAAAATACCTTAGGCGTTGGTCCGAAACTGACGCGTCCGGAAACCAGAAACAAATTTATATTTTTTTGGCCTTACTTTGTCACCAACATGAAAAGATTTCGAAAAAATGCAGAAATGTTTACATTTTTCTAATGCCCTGTTTATACGGCGAACTTTGCACATATGCAATAATACTTATGGTAGTATTATACACAAGTGAGTAAAAGTAAATTACTAAGCGTTCATGCGTGTTTCATTTCTGCCTTAGCATATGGGCTTCTTACTCTTTTAATATATGAATAGACAATTTCTTAAACATGCCATTTATATTTCTAGATGTAAACTGGCAATAGTGGTTTGACAATATCGCCCTAATAATAATGAAAATCGGATAGGCAGATGGATTTCGATGGTCAAAAAGGAGAATTGGCAAGAAATCATTGGCAATTATAACAGATTGCTTACAATTACAAAATAAACAGCATAAAATAGGTTCTTAACTGAACATTATTCGTTGGTAATTGGAATCCAGAATCCATATTTTCGAAGCTGTTAATGTATGGCACATACGTCCAGGTTACTTTGTGAGCCAATCATACGTCTTTATCCTGGATATTCAGAGTGTTTCCTCTACGTTTCAACGGTCGACTGAATGAAAACAGTAACGTTTCTAAATTCTAATTGACAAATCACTTCGGGTGACTTTCTCTAAGGTTCAATTTGTTTGTCTGTAGGGATTATGCTTTTAACACATTCTTACTATTGCAAATTCATTTTGTGTTTAGTTCACTGTTAGTTCCCCATCCCTTGTATGTGTTCTCAAAATTCCCTATTCCTGAACTTCAACGAACATGATGGTCCCTCAATTCACAGTTCACTGACGATGTGTTCCCTCGGCTTCAAGTACAGATTGGAAGTGTCAGAGTGAAATTACTCCAGGCCGTACTCCTCCATGTACATTTCGCAAAGCATGCGTTTCCTTCATTACAGGATGGTACATCATTGAATCTCGAGGGTCTATCTGGTGTACAGTTGGTCACTGGTTGGTTGCATCATACACTTCTGGAAGGGAAAACAACAGTGAGGGGAAGTGAGTTTAGGGTTTAACGCCGCTTTAAAAAATATTTCACTTATATCGCGGCTGCTAGTATTTTGGCAGGGAGAAAGTCCACATCGACATGTGCGGTTGGGTGAAACCTGCGAGCATCGGCTGGAACTAGCGAACCATGGATGGTACTTCGCTGAAATTCAGTGTAGCATTGCACCCAAACCTAACTGCGTGTAGAACAGTTTTCTATTGCAGACAAAGTTGCCGTGCCGATTCGAACCACGGACCTCTTGATCCGAAGCCGAACGCGCTAACCACTGCGCTATCCCGCTCCCTGTCCACTAGATCTTCCCTCTATATATGCTCGAGATAAATATTATTTTACTATGTCCCTTCAGCGTTTCCTGCAAGATTCAACGTAAAAAACACAATTTACAACATTTTAAGACTATGCATTTATGTACGGCTTTATATCAGTGTTCTGTTGTTTTTATTGATTTTCCTCAAGAAATTGATGTTTTAGTGAACAAAGGTAAATTCAAGACTAAGTAATATGATATTGGTATTGAGGAATTGGTTTACAAATTAACGATGTGATAAATGATTCCATTAACTGCACTTAGGTACTGCGAACTAAAACTATCGGATTATTATCAGTTTTCCAGCTAACAGGTTTGTTCAAGTGTGCAGAAAATTCATAAGGCAATTGAATGCATGCATTTAAGAAGGGCACATGTTCTATATGCAGTCCCTTTTTCAAACACCTCTTAACTACATGTATCAATGATCAAAGCAAAATATTTGAAACAAAATGCCATCATTATAAAAACATTATTGTCCCTTTCTATTCATTATATATGTAAATGATGAGTTAATTTGCAGATGACTCATGGCTTTGCTTGTCTTCACATGATCGTCTGACATTGAGAATGAATTCAATCCAAGTTTGGGAAGGTTGCGACCTTGTAATTCGGCAAAGCGTTATAACATCCAGTCCTGACAAAACTGATCCAAGTATTTCTCCTTGCAAAGGGACATCAATGCACTCAATCTCTATTTTAACGGCCCCGAGTAGTAAATTAGTTGATAATCATAAACATCTTGGATTAACATTTTCAAGTGTCTGTGACCACGTCGATAATATCATTTCACTAACATCATGATATCTTGTTTACAGAAGCAAAGTTTTTGTTAGAACGTTTGTGATGGAAAGAATATTTATTAGACCTTATTTTTTAATATGCTTTCGAGGTATGGGATGGATGTGCTCAATATCAAGCAAATGCTTAGCACAGCTGTAATTAGAAGCAGCATAAATTGTAACAGGATCACCAAGGTATGCTCACCATACAGAGAAACATTAGCCGAACGTAGGAGAAAGTGCATACTTTGTTGTTTTTAATACCAAAAAAATATTGTGCAAACTACCTAAATCGCCTTGTTCCTGGGAATGTGGCATCAACATGTAACTATAATCTTCGTAACTCTAATGATATTTCACTCCCTTTCTCAATACTAAAACTTTCATATGCATCCGATTTTCCGTCCACAATAAGGATGCGGCTTGCATTCTCTGTAGAACTCATGATCGGTGTGTTATTGAAATCGATTGGGTGAGTTATTGTTTAACGCCGCTTCGGCAATATATAACAATATCCTAGAATGTTATGACTTAGTCGGGCTGCTATCAGTGTTTGTGCAGTTTCCGTCGCCGCCGGTGCGTTTTGTTTTTGCTATAGCTTTTTTTCCAAGAAGGTTTTGAGAACTTCTTACTTTATACCCCTGGCGATTTTTTCTGACATGTTCAAGGTCAAGAGTTCTGAATTCACTAAAACAATCCTTGTAAACACGATAAACCTAATAACGTGTGCTATCAAGCTCTTATTTGGTATATATCCACTATGAAGAAAAGCCAATATTGGAAAAGGTTTCCACTAAAATCCGTCGAAGGTCAAGGTCACAACTTAAGCATGCATTTCCGAAAAACTTATTTAAACTTTGAACACTTTAAATCATTGAATGGTTTTATAAACAATGAAGTGATCATAGATGGTGTGACCTTAAGGCCACAGTTCTGAAATCACTAAATAACTGTTCTCCAAGAAGGGATTAAGACCGCATATACACGGCTTCCTTTTTTTGACAGTCTACATTCAATGTCAAGGTCAAGGTCATGAGTTCTGAAGTGACAAGACAAAAGTCTTGTAAACACGATAACTTGAAAGGTTCTTGTGATATCAGGCTGTTTCGTGATATGTATGTTTATATAATAGAAAGGCCAAGATTTGGAAAAGTTTTCTAGAACACAGTAAGGTCATGACTTAAGTATTCATTTGCAAACCTGCTTTATTTCAACTTCGAATCAGTACATGTTTGTAATACACAATCAAAAGTGATGATTGATTTTGTAACCTTGAAGGTCAAACGTCAAGGTCATCAGTTCTGAAATAGCTAAATATATTTTTTCCCATTAAGGTTTTAAGACTGCATATAAATAGCTTCCTTTTTTATTTTGACATGTTCACATTCAAGGTCATGAGTTCGGAAATCACTAAAAACATTCTTGTAAACACGATGACTGTTATTTTGAATATATCGACTATGGAGAAAGTTTTTGCTTAAATATGTCAAAGCGAGGGCACAATTTTAGCATGCTTTTGCGAATATGCCTTATATTAACTACTGACAATTTGAATCATTACATGATTATTATATTAAGTGATCATCGATTGTGTGACATTGACGGTCAAGGTCACGAGATATAGGTTAAGACAGTGTTAACAGTGTTAACCCTTTGATAAAAAATTGAAATCAGAGATAAAGACCCCAGTGATGATTCAACGTTAAAGGAATAACTTAAGTGATGAACAAATGTTTTTGGAAACATTTCCCATTGTATTGTGGCTGTGGAAAAGGCGATACCTTCAGTTTCGGGGCTGCTCTGCTTTTGAGGTGTCCCGCAAACGCTTTTCTAGTTATAATACACTATTAGAGTTGTGGGTAAACGTTTGGTTCACTATTACGTACACGGGTTATATTATGTTATCAAATGTGAACAAATCAATGGAAGCAAAGATTTAAACAAATACATTGCCAAGTACTTTAATTTCCTTAACTAATTAATGATAAAGTCATCAAAAAGAGCAGGTTTGAATGTTTCAGATACAGATACATTGAAACAAGACTTATATTACAGTGTTCATTAATTGTTTTAATCCATTTTTTTAAATTTCAGAAACCCGGTTATATATATAGGTAGGGTGTTCATTATTTGATAACCTTCGCTTTTTATGTTTAAGTCAGACCAAAAACAGGCCCAGATTTATTCCTACATACACACACTGGATTATGTAAACCTTTGGAAATTGTATGTATATTTACTCTTAGTTCAAAAGTATTTAGTGCTCCGACGTTCTTGAAATAATCCCAATCATTGGTAATAAATCAGGTATATCTGTCTTATTCATGGAATCATTAATGGTAATCTTTCAATTCGTCTCTCAATGGGCAGTTATAACATGGGTGACCTACTTACGACTCAGAGATGAGAATGCTATAAAGACATTATATAGTATACGGTTTTTAAACGTCATTAAAACCAATAGGTTTCTTTGGCTTCAAATATTTGATTGTTATCTCCCGCCGCGCGTTTAGCGCGAAGCGGGGTTTATAGTTTTCGGCTGCGTCCGTCGGTACGAAATGGAATAACTCAAATACTGTTCACTGGATTATTTTCATATGGGTTCATCATAGGGAGAGTAATGTTCCTACATAGGTTTCATTCCAAGGTCACAACAAGACTTTGTCATTTTATCCTTGTATATCTCAAGAACTATTCGCTGGATTCTCTTCATATATTACACATGGGAAAAGACGACGGGCTGATTAGATGTTGGTGAACTTGACATCATTCTCAAGGTCGCAGTGGACCTTTGAATTTTTCGACATGTTAATGTACATGTAAAGCTTGTCAGCGGGATATCTCAAGAACGATTCACTGGAATTCCATCATATCCTATACAAAGCACCTCCTAGGGAAGACGATTAGAATTTGGTCACAGTGGAACTTTGAATTTTTCGACATGTCCGACAGTCGATTTTGTTGAGATTATTTTTCAATTTTGAAGTTTTAATTTGCGGCGGGGGATCATGTCACCTTAGTGACAACTACTTGTTCTTTAAGATACACACATTTAGAGTTTTATTTAGTATTTGGGCAAAAGAAAACATTTGGGCTTTATTTCCACATAAAAAAACAGTAGGCTTTAGTTGCCATAATTTTAGTATGGTTAGAATGAAGGTTGAACATTACATCCCATAAAACGTACCCCTGGAATATTAAAGTATCTTCAAAATTAAATATAAATTAATGAAATGAATTAATACTGAGTTAATAAATGAATCTATCCATGTATTATCGTATGGCTTAACTACATTTAGAGGTCATGTTAAACTCGTGTGACAGATACTAGTATTATATATGTCAAACCTTTTGATGGAAATTAACTGTTAACTAATTGAAGACCGCAACGATTGTCTTTGTATCTGACTTCAAGTTGCTTACTATAAGCGTAAGTTATTCATCAGATTTGATTGTCAGGTCTGCAAGATACTCCAGATTTGTATAGCGCTTACTGTAACAGAGAAGAAAAACCCTCATCAATACATCACTGTTGTCAAGGTAACGTTGGTTCCTGTCTCTTACATTTCGATGTTATTTGAAACTGCTGTGTATATGTTCATTCCATTCCGCAGCTTCCTCCAGATATCCATCTCTCAGCACAGTTATTTGTACGGACAAAATGCAAATTAGTTTCATATTTCTCTTGCTCATAAATGACAAGATCAGGTCTCAAGGAAAGGACCCCTACAAGTCTAAGAAGCAGCTGTGTCCGAGAGACATCAACTGTGAACCTGCATGTCAATGCTGGGTAAGGTGCAGCACTCAGTGCATGTCGTATCAAGACCTTACTGGTGATCAGCTGGCGATCTTTAAAACTCATCTGGTACATGGATATTCAATGCAAATCTGTCGGCAATTTGTTGATTTACATTTACGCACACTACAGACCAGAATGCCGGTATCGTTCTTGATGACAACTGTTGATGGGGTGAAATCGAGAGATGTTTGGACAGGATCGATGTCATCGAAAACAATGAGACAAACAGGAATACAGATCAAGGGACATATTTCTGCTTGGGATTATGACAGAGTGCGAAAAACTCTCTTTTGGTCCTCTGGGAAAACAATTTTCAAGCAGGTTGTCGGGAAAAAAAAATCTAAAGTCACTTCAACTGCCCGTTCAGTATTTGGCCTTAGGCTATTCGAAGACAATATCTATTATCTGGAGGACAGAAGCATTATGAGGCGAAGCACATCACCTGGCTCCAGAAGTGAGAAGTGGTATCTGACGGGAAAACAAAATATATGTTTACTGAGGATGAGTGATACTCTCATTTGTTGGAAGCAGATGATGGGTATCAAATGCCTGGATTTATTGACAAAGACTGAAGAAAAGCTGACAAAGAACTGTGGAAACTACGCTGTACACGTTTCACAGAACAAAGTTGTAGTTGTTTATGTTCCACTATTCAGTGACAACTTACATTTGATTCTCAAGATTTACACACGTGGCACTGGACGAGAATTGTGCAATGGTAGTATTAACATGAAGGGAAAATTGGAAATGCTGCATATCCATGGTCTGTTTGTATACTATAAATCTGACCACATGGACAGATTAAAGGCAACTGAATTTGGAATGGACTGTACTGTCGCTTCTAAACCTTTAACAGCTAATTATCCAAAGTCTTTTGGAGATCGACGATTCCGATATCTCTTTTTTTGATATGTGGTATTGTGATCGGTTTGTGATAACACTATGAGAAACCAGACTCTTCATTGGTTCCCTATCCAGAACTTGCATATTACCAATGACAGTGCTCCTCCTCCTGATCCTCGTCCTCGTGTTCTGCACGGCTGTTGCGGCCTGACGTGTAAGTATGGCATCACCTGGGTCTACAATTCTTCAGATTGGACAGAAGACAGTTCCGATCACTCCTGCAGGCTGATGTGATCTCGAGTGCTGATCTGCCACCTCCTTCTCGAAAACCTTCCAGCAGGCCCCACAGTGAAACATCCGGACGTTGGCCTGGTGGATCTCATCCAGTGATCTAGAAGTCTGGCATACTTGTGGTAGGTGGCCGTGTTACAAGCGGAGACTGGACAAGCAGCCCTCCCTCTGGCCAAGCGGGCCTCGCCAGAAATTCTCTCATCGCCTCTTTATTGGCGTGTCTGTATGCTGCTTATTTGAACTGATGCTTAAAACAAGAAACAACATTAAAAACGAGGTGCAAAAATACATACAAAACAACACAGAATATTAGCTTAGACAAAAGTAAACTAAAATGCCTGGTCCCAGTTTTAGTTTTATTGTCCTTAGGGTGAATACGGGCACCCATGGCAGTACAGGATCTGTCCCTACGACGAATCTGTCCTGACAACAGGATCTTCCCCCACAATAGAATCTGTACTGATAACAGGAACTGCCTCTACCTTCACTTCCATTTGTCTATAAAAATAAACCTCAGCTTGTATTTAGAAATATCTGACTGAATGGCCAAGTTTTTTCTGGAACAGATATGCCCTCATAAGAGTTTAAGTGGTCCACATGTACTGCAATAACGGGTTTGTCCGGTTGTAAATGAATCCTGTATGTCCACATTTATAACTTCTCAATCACCAAGTATGGACCATCCCAATCCCAGTCCCAATTCCTGATTGGCCTTAGGGGGATACCCCCGCCATACAAAACTTTCTTAAACAACCCTAAATTTAATTTTTTTTTTTATCAAAATTGCTCTTTTGAGTGTTTCCGACCACTTCTAACTGACTATGAGCTAAATAAAAAATCCTCTGAAAAGTGTCTTTTAGCCATTCTCCACATCCTACAGGACAGTCACTTGGGAACGCTAACCTCCCTACCCAACATCATTAGATTAGGGGAGCAATGTGTACTTATGTTCTGTAACTCTGTATGCCATAAGTAAGTAAGGAAGATGTCATCCCAGTCTAAGGGTTCCTGATGTACATAGACTGACAACATTTGAGGAAGTGTCGGTTTAAACCTTTCAACAAAACCGTTTGACTGGGGCCAATAAGGGGTGGTCCTACTCTTTTCAAATCCTAAAAGCCTACAAACTTCAGTGAAAAGGTTGGAATCGAACTCACGACCCTGATCCGTATGGAGTTGATTTTGACAACCAAACCTGCATATGAACTCATTTACCAACTAGTCTGCAACTGTAAGAGCCGTATGATCAGGTATTGGATTTGCCTCTTTCCATTTAGTGAAATAATCCCCTAGAACCATGATGTACTCGACCTGGTCATGGTTTGCACCTTGTAAAAAGATCACAAGCTTTAGACCATCTCTTGATGTCCTAAGACATACCCAGCCAAAAGAATCTGAGCTTAATTTACTTGAGAGTCTTATATCTGCCAAAATGTCCTGAAGTGCGATCAGTGTGAAGGTGTTTGAAAATACTAGCACGAACTACAGTAGGAGCGACCAGTTGCTCACGGGGTCCAAAGAAGTCTGACTAAACTTTTCTGTACAACTTCTAACCTAGCTGGCTGATCATGACTATTGAGGATACTGGTCGTATGCCTGTGTCATTCTTCTGTCCCTCAAAGAGTTCGTCCCTAGTCCAAACTGGTAGCCGGTTGGTTGTAAAAATATCAAGCCTATCAGAGCTCCCTCCAGCTGATAGAACAGAGTTTCCAAAACTGTCCCTACAGGTGGATCCAAAGATTCAAATCCATGCAATTCTTCCTGACAACTACTGAGACATATTTTCTATCCTTCTTTTTACGATACTACCTTTCTTTACATTTATTATCCCCCGCCACGAAGTGGAAGGGGGATATAGGTTTGGGCTCTGTCCGTCCGTCCGTCCGTGTTTCCGTCCGTCCGTCCGTCCGAGATAAAGGGGACAGCTTTTCTCAGAAACCGTTTAAGATAGGGTTACCAAATTTGATGAGTTGCTAGAGAGCATGAATACCTTGATTGAGTTCGAAAATGAGAAGCATGTGTGGCGGGGTTTACTGGTTTGGCTCTGGGCCGCTTCATCCAAGACACAAGAATGGGTGATGATATAATGAATTTATTTGTGATGAATTGATGAGGCTGTTTGCCGAGCAACAATCTGGAAACAAGAAATGATGTGTCCAGCTCGACAAACAGCAAAGGAGTGATAAATTTAACATTCAGATTAATAATAATTATAACAATGTATATTGTGTAATTATCACATTAATATTGCAAATAGATATCACATGTACATAATTTAATAGAAATAGAAATATTGCACTTGAAAATGTACTTTCAAAAAGCACATGGTCATAACTACTATTATTATTTTACTTATTTTAAATACTGAAAATATCAATTAAGTTTATATTTTACAAATTAAATATTATCATTAATAGTTTAGAAATATTATTTGGAAGACATAATGCACCTTATTGAAAAAAATTATTAAGTATTGAGACAGATGGAAACAGATTAGAAATATGGCTATACCTGGAAACAAGAAATGATGTGTCCAGCTCGACAAACAGCAAAGGAGTGAGCTGGACAGAAAGGTAAGCCAGAAAGTGATGTCAGAGGACAACAGCCAATTAGAGACAGGTGACACATCAAAGGAAACCTCTGATGTGACCTATAAATAGAACAGGGGAAGCCCAGGTGGGTGACAGTTAAAAGTAGATAGGAAGTGAAGGGAACTCCTTGTTCTTAAGGCTCCTGTAGCAGAAGAGAGAAGGTGAAAATGAATAGAGGTGGCATTCAACGGCAAACGTAGACAATAAGAGACAATGAACATTGAACATATAATGGGATTTGAAATGATATGATGATGATGATTGAATAATTTGATCAATTCAGGAAGTGTAGTTATTACACCCTGCTACATTCACCCCCCTTTTGGGAAATGGCGTCCTCGCCATTAATACCAATCTTTAAGATTAGCAAAGGTGAACGTAGTTGAAAAACTGTCACGAAAATCGGAACAATCAAAAGTGACCTAGACCCAGACAACATTCTGCTTGACCTCCCACTGACCGTCCTCCATCCACTTCGGTTTGGAACGCGAGCGCTGCGGCCGACGCACCAAAGAAGGATCCGATTCAGGTTCGGTCAAGTCAGAAAGTGCTTGGTCTTCCTGCCTCGGCGCTGGTACTGGTACTGTTGGGTCAGTGACAACGTCTGATTGTCCTGATCAAGATTAAGGGATGTGTCTGACGGCTGGGTTGGTGACCTGTCAGTCTCTGAAGAATTCTAAATTCCAACATCCAGTTCGGACGAGGATGACTCCAGAAGTGACTGAGACAAATCAATCGATGTGTCAGACACATTCAACTGTGGCGAAAGACCACGCGGCTTGGGAATTGGTCAACCGTCTGAACCAATCGGGAGAAGCATGTTGCGATGGAGAACACGACATTCAGCAGCACCTTCCTTCCGGACCTTGAAAACTGGAATGCCTGAATTCGGTTGTGCCTCCACCACGTAGAAAGTCTCTTCCCAATGATTGGCCAGCTTCTGTTTACCTCGTATGCCAACGTTACGTACCAACACCACATCACCAACCTTGACTGTTGCACCACAAGCTTTGAGGTTGTAGTTCTTCCGTTGTTTTGCTCGGGCCTTTTCAAGGTTTGCTGATACCAGCTCATACGCAGAGTTCAACTTGCGCTTCATATCAGCAGCAAACTGCATATAGCTGGATGGAGGTGGGTTAGCCAAAGATAGGCCAAACGCAACGTCGACAGGTAGCCTAGGATGTCTACCAAACATGAGGTAATACGGGGAAAACCCGGTCGACTCGTGAACTGTGCAATTGTAGGCATGGGTCAAATGAGATAAATGATCCTTCCAAAGTACCGAGCATCCCGAGAAGAGTATGGTTGAACCTTTCAAACAAGCCGTTCCCCATTGGATGGTAAGGAGTTGTACGAGACTTCTTTATGCCCATAATGCCGCAGAGCTGTTTGATCACCTCGCTCTCGAAATTTCGCCCCTGATCGGAATGCAGCTTGCCTGGTGCACCGTAGTGAACAATGAAGTTCTCAAACAGTGCCTTGGCAGTTGTCCATGCAGTCTGATTCCGAGTAGGTATGGCGATGGCATATTTGGTGAAGTGATCAGAGATGACAAGGACATTTTCGAAACCACCCGTAGATGGTTCGACTGAAAGAAAGTCCATACAGACCATTTCCATTGGTTGCGATGTCTCTACATTCACAAGAGGCGCTCTTTCTGTCTGATTGGGAGCTTTCCTCAGGATGCAGCGTTGACAACTATGGATATGGTCCTCCACATCACCCATCATACCAGGCCAATAGAACCTGGTACGGAGAAGTGATACAGTCCGATCCCTACCCAGATGTCCCATTCCATCATGAAGGTGTGTGATGATAAGTCTCACATTGAGGTTTGAGGACAATCGTCTGAAGGTAGGGGTCGCCACTGTTACCCTGTTGCCTCACTAGAAGGTTGTTAACGAGGCGTAGTGAGTCCCACTGACGGAGAATGTTGGCTGACTCTCGATCGTACGATTTAATCGCTTCCTTTGAAGGACGATCACCGGTGCGAAGGAGTCCAACAATCGAGCAGATTGAAGGGTCCGCCTGCTGAAACGTCAGCATTTGGTGATCAGCTCCAACATCGGAAGAGCTTGAATCGACGGAGGTCATATGGCACAACACGTCATGGGTCACTGACAAGGTCTCTATGAAAGGAGTAGTCTGCTGTGAGTTACAGATAGCAGAAGCTGACTTGATGTCGATAACCTCACGGGGCAGCCGGGACAGTGAGTCGTATGCCTATTCCTCGCACCTGGAATGTACTCTATAGAAAAGTCGTAGGCAGCGAGGGTCGCGAGCCAGCGATGCCCACAGGCATCTAATTTCGCGGAGGTAAGCACATAAGTCAGGGGGTTATTATCTGTCCAAACAGTGAAATGGTTACCGTACAAGTAGTCATGGAACTTTTTTGTAACGGCCCATTTGAGAGCAAGAAACTCCAATTTGTGAGCAGGATAATTACGCTCAGAACGAGAAAGCCCTCGGCTAGCATAAGCTATCACTCTCTTCTTATCATCTTGTGTCTGGTACAGAACAGCACCGAGGCCTTCACCACTAGCATCAATGTGCAGTTCGAAGGGACGAGTGAAGTCAGCGTAAGCCAAAACAGGAGCACTACTGAGCTTGCTCACAAGGTCACTGAAGGCAGTTTGTTGTTGTTCTCCCCAATTCCACTGCGTATCTGTCTTGATGGTCCTGCTGGTCTTCTTTCCGCTGTGCCCAACTAACAAACTTGTCAAAGGTTTAGCAATTTTGGCATAGTTAGGAACAAAACGGCGTTAATACCCAGAAAAACCCAGAAAAACCCAGAAAACGACGAACGTCATCCACATTCTGTGGGACGGGCCAAGTATTGAGAGATGAAATTTTCTCAGGATCGGTGGTGATGCCGTCCTCAGAGATTACATGACCTAGATATTTAACAGAGGTCTGCAAGAATTGGTACTTTGAAGGCTTCAGCTTCAGCCCATTCTCGCGCAAACGTTGAAAGATAGCTCGTAATCTCTCTAGATGCTCGTCAAAGGTCTTAGAAAATACGATGACGTCATCTAGATATACGAGGCACTGAAGAAGAAGCATTTGTCAGACCAAAAGGCATAGAATTACACTCATAAAATCCTAAAGGACCAACCGTGAAAGCTGTACGAGCCTTGTGCTCCTCTGCAACCTCAACCTGCCAATAGCCAGGTCAAGACATGAGAAAAAACGTGCGCCGTGAAGTGCATATGAATCCCGAATCGTGCGTTTGTAAAGCTGACGAAAATCAATGCAGAACCTCAAAGATGAGTCTGTCTTACGCACGAGAACCACAGGAGAAGCATAGGGACTTACTGAAGGACGGATGACATTGGCACTCAACATCTGTTGAATGTGATCCCTGACCTCTTGATACATAGAAGGTGGAATACGGCGATGTCTCTCTCTGAACGGCTGTTCGTCGGTGAGCTCAATCCTATGAGTCACTAAGTCTGTGTGACCCATATCCATATCAGACTTGCTGAATACATCATCAAACTGCGAAAGAAGTGAGTGTAACTGGGAGATCTGACCTGGAGTACAATCAGAAGACCGTGAAGAAAAATTAAAGAGAGTCTGTGGCTCGGATGACCTTGAAAATGTCGACCCATTCCCCGAAGGAAGACCTTCAACCAAATCAACCTGCTCCAAACAACAAAGAACTGTTTTGGACGGAATGGTGATTGGATGAGAAGAGGAATTGGCGACTTCAACCTTAACCCTAGTTGTCGACTGGCCCGGTTTGAAGTTCACAACACCATTAACTAGGTTAAGGGACCCGGGCAGTGTGGGAGTGGAGGAAGCAAAGAAATGTTTACCTTCCTGCGGTGGCTTACCCCTGGAAATACCTGTAATAATCTGATTACATGAGGATGGGATGGGATGGTGATAGGTTTAGTTGTCCGCACACTTTCCGTTCGATGGAGGTCAAGCCGAGAAGAAATAAGCCACTGGCGAGCCATAGTCCATGCAGGAGTCGAAGAACCTGAAGAAGGCGACCTAAGAAGACAAGAAGCAAACACCATGGCGTTGGTACCTAGGACCATGGGCACTTTATGATGATATTGGGTTGTAGGTACAATTAGAATGGGAGAGGGTACCTCAACTTCTTCACCAAGAAAGTCGCTAGGAATATGAATGACTGTGTTCACATACCCAAGATAAGGCAGCTTACAGTCGCCAGCGCCTGTCAAATCCAGGAGTGACCCAAGGTCTAGAATAGGGAGTCTGTTGAGATTCTGTTGGTAGAAGGCCTCCGACATGCTCGAAATCTGAGAGCCTGTGTCAAGAAGGACACTGCAGGAGATACCTTCAACCTCAACAGCAGCTACGTTAGATGGTCCAACAAGATTTGGCGGCAGCCTTTTGGAGCTAACATTGGAGTCCAAAACACGCTCCATGTTTTGGACTCCTAGGAGTTTAAGGGATGGCATTCGTAATGCCCCCTCCTCACTCCTGGGGCTCCACCATCAAAGCAATAAACTTGATTGGAAGAAGGTGGCTGTGGCGGTGGTGCAGCTGAACCATAACCCGAAGAGGAACCGAAAGAAGGACCTGATGAAGGAGTGAAAGTAAAATTTGAAGGAGGTGTGTAAGTCGATTTTGAAGAAGGAGTGTGAGAGGCACTAGAAGTGGGACCAGGAGTGGAACCAGAAGGTTTGGTCTTGTTTATGTGGTGTTTTGAAGATGTTTTGTGTGGTGTATTGCGCTGGGTAGGGTTCTCCAACGTCTTCACCCGCTCCCCAAGGACACTAAGGTTCTTACCTAGTTCCTTAAGTCGAGAAAGCACTTCTTCCATCTGTTGATTGGTCGGTTGTAGTGATGATGACTGCATTGAGTGCACTTCTCGAGGGGAGGCTAACTCCTCTTCAATTCGGCGGACGGCAAGCAGAAGCCGGTTGAAGTCCATCCCCGAATCATAGTGGTGCCGAGTGGCTTGCTTCAGGTCATCCCGAGAGAGTCCCATCCAGAATCGGCTTCGAAGCAAACCAGTAGCTGCTGTAGGAGGGAGAGTCCCAGAAACCTCTATCTGTGAGATTAACTCATGGAGGCGACAACTCAACTCAGCTACTGTCTCGGTCTTGGCCTGGCGAGCGGTGTAGAACCTCTCCATGAGGGTCTCACCAGGCATCACATTGCCAAAAACCACATCCAACTGTTCCATCGCAGCATCCAGGGAAACAGATGCTGAAAGCCCACAAAGCAAATCAGCAGCTGATCCCTTGGCGGATCTCCTCATGGCGTTGAGAATTGCGGTGTCAGAATAGGAGTTCTCCCTCCGACAACCAACAATCTCCATGCGCCATTGAGAATACCTGACCTCGCCTTTTGCCCCATTCCCAGAGAAAGAAGAAATCTTGGGACTTGGTGCATTGAAGATAGGCATATACGTTGTCGGGCCAGGCATTGGACGAGGATGATGGATGCTGTGGTGAAGAGAGGAAAAGTGGAATGGCGTGTAGGTTGTCTGTGTCACAAAAGGTGTGGAGTACCTTGGTGGCTGAGGACAAGGAAGAGGAGACTCCTGCAACCTGAGTGATGACTCAGGTAAATTCAGCAGTGAGTTCCCTTCCCCTTGAAGTGAAGCTCTCCCAGTTCCCTGCATCTGGGGAACTGGAGAGGTGTGGGGAGATCGACATGGCAGAGATGCGTTGGCTGGAGGTGGCAGTTGAATGGGTTGTGTAGCATTCAACGGGAGACCACCTTCAGCACTTAGGTTATAAGTGTGATGTAATTGGTTAGTGACATCGTCTGCCAGTCGACTCAGAACCCCGGTGCGGACAGACCTGGGCAGATTCTGGAGAATCTCCATGGCTGCCACAATGTCTGAATCCACACGCTCGATGGTGCTCTCAGCCATGGTGTAAGTCAAATGTGTAAATGTAATGAAAAAGGTTGAATGTAAAAAGATTCAAAAAGTGTTGAGAGTGTGATTGATGATTATGTACCTATTTAAAGGCAAAAAGAATCTTACAGGTAAAGATCCAACAATTTACAACAGGACTATCTACAAATAAGCATAGAACTGCTGTCCAAAAATTCAAGTGATGTAACTCCTCCGAAAAGGAAACAAAATGAGATGCATGGGATGTTCGGGTATAATTTGCCTAACTATCTAGATGCATGAAATTAATTAGAGGGACCAATAGGTTAACATAAGTAAATGTTACTGGTATGTCAATGGTCCAGGTATAACAGTGTAAATGTTCTTAAAAAAGTAGCAGGTTATTCTATGTCAATCATATAATGCAGAACATATGGATTGTGTTTTGGAGAGGTATGTGGTTTATTGTACACGAGAGTGAACTGCAATATAAATATATAACTGTCAAGAGGCAGAAATCAGATACAAAGTATATGAGATATGAGATAAAGATAGTACTAGGTAGATTGCACTGTAAACAAAGTGTTTACAAGCAAAATGTATATGAGTGTATAAGGAACACAGATGACGACAAGTGTGACAGCGAAGTATAAACTAAGTGGATGTCAACAAAGTCAAAACTAGAAAGTCAACGCTGGTATATCAACAGGATGTGAACGTGTCAACAAAGATGTCAACTAGAGTCAAGCCTGGGAAGTCAAATGAGAGATATCAATAGGATGTGAGAGTGTCAACTGGAAATGTCAACAAAATGTCAACAAGATGTATTAAAGGAAAGTGTATCTTAAAATGTAAACTACAGAGTGGCAAACTAATGAATATAGGGATGTAAACTGTTGAAATGTGAAAAGCAAATGGCAAAGTGTCAAGAGAATTACCAGGAAATTGTCAAAGTGTAAACACAGGAAGTGCTAACATTCAGATGTCAACAAAAAATGTCAACACCAAAGTTGTCAACAAAAGGTAAACACCAAATTGTGAAATTATCAAAGTGTAACTACAAAAAGACTATGATAATGTTTAGCAATATGTAAATACTAAGGGTTTGACATTAAGTAATGTGATCTGGAAACTTGAGATAGACAGGAAGTGGAGATGTGTATGTGTAAACAGTAGATGTAAACACCGGAAGTGTTGCAGAATGTAAACAATCAAAATTCAAAATGTCAGATAAAATGAACCTGAAAATATCGAAGTTCAGAATATCTGACCACCAAATCAACGGTAAGAACTGTTGTGAAGGAAGCAATATAACCGGACAATGAAAAGTGAAGCTGACAGAACTATACTGTCAAAGCAAAACGAAAATGACAGTCACTCACCAACTGTCAACAATATCAAACCAGATATGTAATTATGATAACATGCTTGAATGAAATGCAATGGGGAGGTTCAATGAAAGAAACAACACAACACAGGACGAGACGGGATGTACTTATGGCGAGGGAAGACTGAGGGAAGATATCTGGCAGAATAAACCAGAAAGAACTGAATTAAGTTATTAAGAATTACTGCCGCAATGCCAATAGTAAAGACTATTAGTTAGAAGAGAAAATAAGGTGCAATAAATTTACAACTTGTAAATTAAGCATGGATTGTAATTAATTACTGCAATATTGATTAACTTAAATGTGATATGAAATTGTTAACTTTTAGATTACTATTATTTAATTGATTAGAATAAGATCAATGAAAAATGAAAATCACATTTACTCAATTATGTAAAAATGTAAATATAGATATGGTAATTGTATAAATAGCAATCTTCTTAAAGTTGTATAAATAGAATTTGTGTAAATAGCCTTTTGGTGATAATGGTCAAATTCAACAGGGGTGATAAGGGTTTTGGGTGATTTTTTTATTTTTTGTTTCTTTCTTTTTTTTATGATGAAAACAACATGGATGACATCAATATAATGGCAATAATCAATCAAAACATTCAAGATCAATGACAAATCAATTCATAGAGTTCATGGCATCAACATCAGTATATATATATTCAATTCATTTAAAGTTCATGGAAAATGGATTATGTGCATCAAAGTTCATATGGCAGTAGATAATAGTTCTTGGAGCATATATATTATTGTCAGTCTGTAAGCACACAGGACTAGTACTGCAGTCTGCAGTCAACACAAAATACTGGCAGGGCTCACAGAGTCACTACACATCACAGTATTTATTGTACTTACAGTTATGAATATGAGCACATCCATGAAAAAATCCGTGAAATCCATGAATATATTAAAAATCCATGAATGAAAACAAATATCATCAATCCCATGAAGTTGATCCATGAGAAAAAAGCACTCCTGATGAAAGATGTAGGATGTGGGATGAAGGTGTCTTGGTATCAGCGGCCCCACGTTGGGCGCCAATTTGTGGCCGGGTTTACTGGTTCGGCTCTGGGCCGCTTCATCCAAGACACAAGAATGGGTGATGATATAATGAATTTATTTGTGATGAATTGATGAGGCTGTTTGCCGAGCAACAATCTGGAAACAAGAAATGATGTGTCCAGCTCGACAAACAGCAAAGGAGTGATAAAATTAACATTCAGATAAATAATAATTTTAACAATGAATATTGTGTAATTATCACATTAATATTGCAAATAGATATCACATGTACATAATTTAATAGAAATAGAAATATTGCACTTGAAAATGTACTTTCAAAAAGCACATGGTCATAACTACTATTATTATTTTACTTATTTTAAATACTGAAAATATCAATTAAGTTTATATTTTACAAATTAAATATTATCATTAATAGTTTAGAAATATTATTTGGAAGACATAATGCACCTTATTGAAAAAAATTATTAAGTATTGAGACAGATGGAAACAGATTAGAAATATGGCTATACCTGGAAACAAGAAATGATGTGTCCAGCTCGACAAACAGCAAAGGAGTGAGCTGGACAGAAAGGTAAGCCAGAAAGTGATGTCAGAGGACAACAGCCAATTGGAGACAGGTGACACATCAAAGGAAACCTCTGATGTGACCTATAAATAGAACAGGGGAAGCCCAGGTGGGTGACAGTTAAAAATAGATAGGAAGTGAAGGGAACTCCTTGTTCTTAAGGCTCCTGTAGCAGAAGAGAGAAGGTGAAAATGAATAGAGGTGGCATTCAACGGCAATCGTAGACAATAAGAGACAATGAACATTGAACATATAATGGGATTTGAAATGATATGATGATGATGATTGAATAATTGGATCAATTCAGGAAGTGTAGTTATTACACCCTGCTACACGTGCAATTATTTTTTCCGGCGTTATTGCCCTTGTTCCGTTTTCTTTTACTTTGTTCATGGTATCTCCAAAGGGGACAGCTTTTCTCAGAAACCGTTTAAGATAGGGTTACCAAATTTGATGAGTTGCTTGAGAGCATGAATACCTTGATGGAGTTCGAAAATGAGAAGCGTGCAATTATTTTTTCCGGAGTTATTGCCCTTGTTCCGTATTGTTGGACTTTGTTCATAGTATCTCCAAAGGTGACAGCTTTTCCCAGAAACCATTTAAGATAGGGATACCAAATTTGGTGTGTTGTTTGAAGGCATAAATACCTTGATGGAGTTCGAAAATCAGAATCATGCACTTATGTTTTGCAGATTTATTGCCCTTGTTCCGTATTTTTTGCCTTTGTTCATCATATTTCCAATGTCGACAGTTTTTATCAGAAACTATTTAAGATAGGAGAACCAAAATTGGTGTGCTGCTTGAGGGCACACATACCTTGATGGAATGAAAATGAGTAATGCACAATTATTTTGAATTATTGCCCTTTTTTCCAATTTCTTGGCTCTGGCGGGGGATGTTGATGACTATGTCTTCTTGTTTTCCTTCCTTTCTTTGTGCTGTCTTGCATACCTCTACCTACTTTTCACAACGCTATCTTTCCTGACGTACTTATCTCAACTTTTGTCTTGCTATTCTTTATGCTCTCTAATTGCACTCATTCATCACCTTAACTCAGCTTCCAAAATGGCGTTGGCCCATGTGTCAATCCAGTGAAGCATGGGCAAGGCTTTAGTGGAGTATATCATCCTGGTTTCCCCGCTGCTGTCAGCCGGAGGTGCTCCGAGGTGGTGTTGGGGACCCAGAATGGACGAACATATATGGACAATAGCATCGGGTCAGACCACCGGAGGAGACCAGTGTTTGGTGAGTTGAGTATAAAGGCCTCCCAACTGGAGAGTCCGATACACCTATCTATCGAAGGGTTCGATGTCTAAATGTACGACAATCGAAGGCGAAGGACTAGTGACAGTTGATGGTGAAAGTCAACCGAAGTGTCACGAGCGAAAACAAAAGCGACTGTCTTGTCTTGCAACTGAGAGATGAGTGAATACATACGGTAGTGACGTCACGAGATCAACTGACTTACGGCCCATGGAAGGTGGATTTTATGCATCCCCTACTCAACTGTTTTAAGTTTCTTCTGTGATAAGGTTGGAATAGCATGCCTTAAATAGGAGGCAGGCATAATAGGTCTAGTCAACAGATAGGTATTTAAATAATAGCATATCATCACAATGTTTATCGTCATCAATGTCCTAAATCGAGACATCAGATCCAAGCACTTTAACAGCAAACAATGATGCTGTTGATGTCGACGGAGGTCACCATTCCTTGACCGGCTGTTGTCATACAACCGTCCTTGCTGAACGTTTCTACATGCAAACTTCTTATTTTGAGCTTCATACGTGTATATCTGGACGTTTGATCACATCAAAAGCTGATTATGCATGCCGATTCTAAACGCAATCATTAATAAACTATGATTTTACTACTAAAACACGGACGTCCTGTTGACAAAAACACGGCCATTGTAAACCAATGGGAGATAACTCTTCCAAACTAAATTGAAGCAAAATATTATTGTTATCTGATTTTTTTTAATCGTGATCGGAGCCCGAATTCACTATTTTTAATTGTGCACATCTATTTTTGCCACGATGCTAGTTTATTAATAGCCAAAAAATATATGATGAATTTAAAAACTGAAGTGGCGAGTGGGTTCGGCTGTACTCGATCAGCTGATGGCGAAAGTAGTACGACATTAAATGACGTCACTATCATTGAATAACTTGTTTTGGTTACACAACACTCGTTGAATAACTTTCAACTGGTTACACATGTACAACACTTGTTTCAAATAACCAAAATTATCTCATAAAGATATTCAAATTCAATTCAGTTTATTGTATTCTTGGCCTCAGGCCCATATACAAGTAAACATAGATGACATACATAATACATCAGTATATACATCGGTAATGGAAATTTACACATACGAAAAAAAGGATATTATGGTTTTTCTTTCGTTTTTTCGTTTCTAATACAAAATGGCATGTTTGCTGAATTTACACAAATTAAGAACAGTTTGGGCAACAGTGTCCGCCATAAGTATACAGAACATTTCAAAGTTACAGTTCTGTATGTATTTCTTGGGTATATATTGCTGCCTAATATCATTATACAATGTACATTTCAAGATGACATGAAATTCGTCTTCTTTAACATTTAAGCTACACAATTTACAAATTCGATGTTCTTTAGGTATATTATTTCGACGTCCAATATCCATCTGAAGTTGGGCTCCACCAGTTCGGAGTAACGCTAAATACCGCCGCAATTTTGGATGTTGGAAAATTATGACATATGTTTCTGGAAAGGGATTATGTTAATATAATAGGTAATTATCGTATCTAGTACTCTCGTTCAAAATTGAATGCCATTCCTGTACAGAAATATCTCTAAGTCTCATTTTTATTGTGTTTATAAATAATTGACAATGTCCAACTTCTTGATACACCCAGGCATAGTCAAGGCCAAGCTTAAATAAAGATTCTCTTACACGTGATACCCAACTGACTCTACCCTGTATATCTAAGGAACACGTCATATTGTAAGCTTTTTTGGGAAGTCTATTATCTTCCATTTTAAGTATGGATAGCCAATACCTGATGCATCTGACAAAAGTTTCTGAGTGCATTGGGAATCTGCCACATTCACCAGTAGCCATTACATTTGGTGTATTACCTGGTACTCCTAAGAACCTTTTACATGCTGTTGTTTGAATTCTTTCTAAGGCTTCATGCTTCTGATGTCCCCACAATTCCGCACCATACATACAAATAGGTTTTATTTTCGTGTCAAACAATTTGAAGTATAACTCATAGGAAAAATCTCCTAGTGTTTTCATAGACCTCAGTAGTTCATATAATGCAGCTTTGCCCTTGATGCAAACATTTTGGACAGACTTTTGCATGCTTAAATTATATGTAAACAAAACTCCAAGATATTTATATTGTGAGACTATTTCAACTACCTCACTTCCCTAATACCATTTTTCACATTTTCTTAGTCCCGCATGTTTTCTAAAAACAACTACATTAGTTTTTTTGCAAGTTGACTTGTAATTTCCACTTCAAACAATAGGCATTCAATGTATCGAGGTGTCTTTGTAGACCAATAACTGTGTCTGAAAACAGTATTATATCATTCGCAAATAGTAAAATAAGGAGCTCCATATATTCAGGAAATAATTGTATTCCTCTGTGCTCACTAGCATCGAGGGTATATATCAGTTCATTTATATATAATGAAAACAACAAAGGACTCAGTACACATCCTTGGCGTAGCCCTATAGATGAATCAAATACTTCTGAGAAGGAATCGTTAGACTTTACTTTATTCTTCACTCTTTCATAAATGGCCCGTAAAGCATTGAACATATTTCCCGATAGTCCTATTTTATTCAGTAATAAAAGTAAACGCTTTCTATCAATAGAGTCAAAAGCTTATATAAATGCGACATAGAACCTCCCTTTCCGTTTGGATAAGTATTTTTGGATAAGTGCATTTAATACACAAATATTGTCTACTGTTGAATAGCCTTCACGAAATCCCGCCTGCTCTTCTGATAACTTAACAAACTGTTTAACCCATGACGTTAGTCTTTGATTAAGAATAGTTGTATATATTTCCCCAATACACTCATTAGCGTTATTCCTCTATAGTTGTCAGGATTCATTCTATCACCAGATTTATAAATAGGTAGTATAATACCCATCTACCATTGCAGTGGAAACAAACCGTTTTTTAATATGTGATTAAATAGCCTATGTTAGTAGTTAATAACATGTTGTTTACCTTCTTTGAAAAATTCGCCTATAATCTTATCGTGCCCGGCAGCTTTACCTCCCTTGAGTCTGTCTATAGCATTGCTTACCTCCTTCACTTTGATATCAGCATTCAACGCTATCGCTATCTCACGAGTTTCTTCATTTAGCACAGTCACATTTTCAACTAGATCTGTAGATTCATCCTCCGCGTACAATGTAGAGAAATAGTCATACCATGTGTCGACCTCTATATTACATGCAGGTCGAGGAATACCCTGTAGCTTTTTAAAACCTCGCCAGAAGTGGGTTAAATCATTTTTCAGCAAATTATTTAAAGTCACTGAAATTTTATATCTATAATCATTTTGTTTCTTTCTTCTCAAGCATTTATATCTGTTTCTTGCCATTCGATATAGCGTGAAGTATTCTCTTGACTTATTTTTACGTTATCGCATAATGCCTGCCTTTCCTCTCGCCTCCCCTGTCTACAATCCCTATCAAACCATTTCCCTCTAGTTCGTCTTCCAGAGTTATAAGTGCTCATCCTAACCTGGAAACACCTGCCTTATTTATAGTAGTTGTAAATAAATCGATCGATTCACTTGTATTAGCAGTAATCATATCTTCTGCATGTTTGATGGCATTGGTACTATCATCTGAACTTAAATGTGATATAAATGAATCCCGCTTATCAATATCCCACACGTGTCTATAGAATGTCGAACGGCTTACGTCATTACATATATTTGCATTGTATTTAAATAATAAGGGCAAATGACAAGATTCAGCTCTATTAACAACATCGAATTCAAATATACGGTCACTCATATCTAAAGATAACAAGCAGTAATCAATCAGACTGGCACCCGTGTTACCGAAGAATGTCATTGAACCTCTTCGCGCGTCATTACCGTAACGACCATTAACAATATGCAAACCAAACACAGAGCAAAGATCTATTTAAGACCTCCCAAATAAGTTTAAAAAATGATCTTCAGTATATCTTTTAACAACAGTTTTAAAATCATCTACATCACTTCTTAAATTATCATCAAAATCTGGGATTTGCTCCTGTAATTCACCTGCTCTTGCGTTACAATCACCACCAATTAATAGCACTGGATCTTCGGTAAAATCCTCAAGGTGTTCAACAAGCAATTCTTCCAGCTGTATTATCCCATTCCGTTCAGTTCCATAAAGATATTCAGAACACGTATGTAATAATGCATGGTGAATATTACTGGTGTGGTGAATATTACTGGCTTGGATAATACTTATGATCATGTGAGTATTACCTGGCGTGGTTAAAAGTCAAATGGCAGAGCTGTGTTCACATTTCTTCACTGCCTATTTCAACCTTAATTTAGTATGGCGTGAAAACTTAGCATTCAGTGTGTGACCCAGACAATGTGACACTGGTTAGATGAATATTTAACATACTCCTTGTGGTACGACGTCAGACTTTCCTTATTCATTGACTATATAAGCTACTTGGGATGATGTATCACGCCATCCAATTAAAACTACCTGTGACATTAAACTAATTTGTTATGTTAGATTGCGTACATACTGTTAACATTGTTTACAAAACGAAGTATTTTCCCTTGTATTGCAGATTGAGTTTTCACATTATAATAATGTTTTCATAATCATAAGTCAAATGTCTTATTATCTCCCGCCAACTACATGTATGTTGGGGAAAATATTGAAATGGTCTCTGCCCGTCCGTCCATAGCTCAACGAAACTTGGCATATGACATTAATTAGATATGCCTTTTGGTATTTTCAATATATTTTATTTTAGCCGTTTCCATGGCAATGCAACTTGGACTTTCGTTTGCACAGCATTACTTGACAACTGTAAGGCACAACTCAATGAAACTTGGTATACGGATCAGTCACTGCGTGAAGATGAGCCTTTTTGTAATATCAACTTCTTCAGAATGTTACCGTTTCAATGGAAACACAATTTGGGCTTTCGTTTCGGGATCAGAACTAATTATAATAAATCAAAAGGCCCAGCTTAATGAAACATGGCGTGTGGAACAATCATCATTTCAATGTCAACTAAGTTTTATTTTAGCCGTTTAGCCTTTTCCATGGAAACTTAACTTAGGCTTTCGTTTCCGGGAAGAACTCTAAAACCGTAAGGCATAACACAACCAAACATGTGCTGTGGAAAAACCATTATGTGCCTTCTGGTATTTTCAACATACACAGATTTTTATTTTTTGATCGTTTCCATGGAAACGCAAGTTGAACATTCGTTTCAAGACCAGAACACAAGAAACATTTTTCATCGGCCTAGAAGTTTTCTTTTTAGTTTTTTTAAGCCGTTTCTATGAAATATTAATGCAACTTGTGGAGCAAGCTGAGCACAACGACTGTAAGGTAGAGCTCGAGACGTGATGTGAGGATCATCAGTTCAACAATCATCTTGCGTAGTTGTGCTTTTAAGGGTATTTATTCCATGATTTTCGTGTTTGTCCATGGAATTAAAAAAAACCTAAAAACACCCCCCCCCCCCCCCCCCCCCCCCTTTGGCGGGGAATATAACCGTTATTATTGAATGAGAGAGGGACAAATACAAGGAACTACATCATATGACTAAATGATCGTAGTGCATGTGCTTTTCAAAACTTGTCCCCGAAAAGCTATATGACAGCTGTAGCTAAATGGTCTAGATGAATTACATCAACAAATCGACGGTCGAAGGAGCATTTTAATCCAACTGATACAGACACACACTAACGAAATTTAATAGGTGATGCAAATGTACTTTCCTTTCCAACTGATAAATAAGTAATTTAGTAGAGATGTTCAAGACCTACATTGGACTCCAACATTGAGCAATATGATGCTTCACCAGATACTAACCACTTTCTTTCTATTTTCTCTAATGATAATTCAGAAGCTCAGGTGTCAGGATGAGGAAGTCTGGTGTCGAGATGCTCGTCTCAGATTGAGACTTTACCACCAACAGCTGATTTATTCTTGAGGGAATCCAATATTGATTAGTGTTTATAGAATATGTCAACTTTGTAATTTAGACGTTGAATACGAAAACCAACTTTTAACTACATGTGATTAGTACAATGACTTAAGATAGGAATATGTTTTGGTCGTTATTTGTAACAACCCAAACATGTTTATTTTAAATATGACCGACAATGATGCTCTAATGTTTAATGTATGTAAATATATATCTCATAGCCTTCAACGGAAAATGTCGCTTTGTTCATCAAGTAAGTTTGGAATAATTGAAATTGTTACACATGAAACATAATTATGTTTTGTTTGTTTTATTAATATACTGCAGTGTACTGTGTATATGGCAATATTTAACTAGTGTAATACCGCTGCAAGTATGACGGCACAATAGTCAGCACTTGTGACGTCATTATGGTAGATGACTCGCGGAAATCTTAATTTCAGCCCACTTTCGACATTATCACTTGATTGAGTTTGGCAAGCAATACACAGAATACTAAACTCCCTTCCATTTAATACCGGTTTTATGAAACTCGTGAATGATTTGGTATCAAATTCGCTTAACTCGTTTAATAAAACTGGTATTAAATGGAATGTCGTTTATCATCCTCTATAAAATAATATGTTGGCGAACGGTCTTCAGCCATGAATAAACATACTTGACTTGAATCTATCTAATCAACCCCTGGAGAGTCTTGGCTCCTGGGTAGAAACCAGTTTCCATTTCTTTTGAAATTGTTTTGAATATGCAAGAGCAAGAAATGACATTGTCTTGAGTTAAACTTCAGCCGTGATAGTTCATTGACCCTCTCGGTCTGGTATCCCAATGATAAGGACAATATCTTGGAATTTAACTTACGGCTTACATATTCCCAAACAAACATTCTTCCCAAACTGTACAAATGACACATGGTAATCTATCACAGATAGATCTCAGGATGTTGGCCTTTTACGTAATTACACAGACTAAAGGTGCGAAGTTCTTATTCATTTCAAGGAGTTTACCAGTCTACATCCCCAACAATCTCCATGGTGTTCAAACATATAAATCTCTACTTATCGTATACCCTGAAGTCATCGGCTTGATTAGTTCATGAACTACATTGTGGCACCTCTGGAAAACAACATGCAACTATATTTCGATGTATGCAGACAAAATAGTCATGCCTCTTGCAGTTATACCTTGTCACAATCGCTCAGAACAAAATATTCAGAAGTTTTGAAATCAAAATAACTAATGCGTGATTACACAAACCTTGCACGTGGGGTGTTAACATTTACTACTATGTGTCAACCACTCCATGCTTTCGGTGAAATCTTGCAGTAATGTTTTATAGCAATATATTTCTGCGCATCATAAGGTTATAACATGGTACATGGCACGGCATACTACGAGACCCTATACCAACAGTTCAGGATACAACCGGAAATTAACACCCCTTTGCTAAATTACAAAACAAGATATGTTTCATCATGTCTAATCTTTAATAGTAAGCTAAAAATGAAAACAAGATACATAAAGAGCAACCAGAACTAACAACTTATCATACATCCCGGAGGAGTGTCAAGACAGTAAATTAGAAATTGATGATTCAAGACACATCCGACTCCAAGACAAACACAAGAGGCAGCAGGGATAGACGCTCAGTGAATGGTTTGGGGCAAAGTGAACACGTGCACAAACACAGAGACAGACTGTAAACATCGCGACGCAGTGAATTGCTAAAGGACACAATCAAAATTACTTTGAACTAACACGGACATTCAATAAGTCGGTGGTTGCAGTATGTTGTGACAATATATCCCACGGAATAGTTTTGTTCTTAGAAAGGTGAAGTTGTATTCACGTCTCTGCTTTTAAGCGTTATACTGTTGCTGAAACACCTTTGAATTTCTTTAGTGAACGACAAAATATATTGGGAAACTCACCAATATCATACACCCACGTAATTAATTAGTTTACTTTCAAGATATCATCTGTAATTTTCATGATGAAATTTGCTAAATGATAGGCTCCCGTAACAGTTATCACAGATCATAGAATTCTAGGATTCTAGGACTCAAAATAAAAAATAAAGTTAATTGATTTGTCAAAAAAGAACATTGTGCATTTCCAGTCCTTGCTTCATTTTCTCACCAAGAACGGCTCTTTGTTATTCACTGAATATATTCAACTATACCGGCCAGCTTATGAAAGACACTTTTAAATCAGTATTAGCGTTGGTCATGTTTAATCATCGACAGTCCTTTTGTTAGGTTTTTCAAGACATTGAATCACAAATTAAATCACCACTTTGCTGCCCCAGGTAATCTTAATGAATCCCATTCACCTCAATATCCTAACTCGAATCAGATAGTTCTAGTAGCACAGGACAAAAAAGTGGTGGAATCCGCTTGCCGGATCCCTCTTAACAGATACTCGTCTTAACATATACTAATCTTAACAGGTACGCGTCTTAACAGGTACTCGTCCATGAATGAATTAACGACGGTGCACATTTGTTTTCGTCATCACATTAGCCTTATCTGTAATGAAAACATGGTGTGAATCTGAGACTCTTTACTTTTATAAAACGTTCCTGTAGATGGAATAGTTATATAAGTATAAGAATAGGAAAGTATATGATATGAAGACACTGTATTGTAATTTCCATTTGACCTCAAGTGATGTCACAATAGCAGTAAGTGTGGTTTTCTTAAACAAGGTTATAGACATGAGATCTAGATTTATAAGACTTATTTGCATCTGATTATTTGTAGTTAGTATTCCTCAAACCTCCAGTCGAACAGATGTGTCTAAACAAAGGTTCACCTGTGAGATACCTCCCAAATCTGGTACATTGTGATCTTGGATTAGTACGGGCTTGTGAAATCCTATTGCATCTGTATCATCGTATACCGGAAGTAGAGAGGTGTACATCGATGATATGTTTGTAGAGAGGAGTAGAAAACCAAACACATGGTATGTAACCTTCGATTTTTCTATTGCTTATAAAGTTGTGTACACAGTAAGGAATACATTAGGAAAATGATACATTTTGTGAATGCGGGAAGTTGTTTTAGTGTACTGCGGCATATAGAAATAACCCAAAACGTAAGTTTCTCATCGACCCTATCGACAATTTTGATGCGATTGAGATGTTTTACATGAAAATTTGACAAAAATAAATACAATTTTGGAATAAAATTCACTGGTATGCATAACTTGACTTCTGCAGAAAAGAACCCATGCCTGGGAAATGGTTTCAGGTTGTTCTCTAGAGCAGTATGTTTTTCTTTTCTTTCGTAGCTATTGTACCGTTTGTATCATAAATTACAACTTCGCTGTACCGTTTGTATTTTCGGCTGATGTACCGCTTGTAGATTTACATAAGCAATCAACATAACATTTCTGACGCACACAAACAATTCTCCACGTAAAACATATTGTTTTGCATCACTTACAGGTTATGTTCGATATAAATGTACTATGGAACTTACCATGAGGTTCCCTCGAAATAAGCTTATTAGTTTCTGGCACTTTTGAAAAACCATCAACACACTGATGACTCATTGATGGCCAGGTTTGCACTACGAAAGAATATATGATTCGTATGGTTGCAAAATCTGTCCACGAAATAATATAAGAGGAGATCATCAGCTAAAAGAGCAAAAGTGCGATATTCCAGATCGGAAACTGGTCAGCAGACAACAGTTTGTGGAACAACAGATATGTTTGTTATTGTCAATAATCTTTTTACTGTTCTGTCACACAAGGTTTTTTTTCTGTAATCTGTTAGACATCATTCTTTTTTTAACATCTATAACCACTGGGTCACAGTCAACAGATGAGTCAGTAGCAGTATGTTCATTGTTTAAATGTCGCCACTATATTATGAACTTAATTGGATCTACTTAGCCATCACGTGATAATTCGGATTTGTGTAAACATTCACTCTCTGCGTTCTCTGTCTTTGGGAAACTCGCGTAGGCATCAATGATGTAGAGTTACCTGTGTTTCAATGCATGTTAAAACTTTAAACGTAATTAATAACCCAATTGACTTGTCCAAGAAAGACATAAGAACAAGCAATGCCTTATGCTCACATTTAACCAACGGTTCTTTTCTATGTTACAGCAACTTTCATTCTATACATATGCTCTCTCTCTCGCACTCTGTCTATCTCATTTGATGTGACAGTTGATAGAAGACCAAATGCTAGATATATCCTTTGTTACCAAATGATATCTTATTATTATCTTATTATTATCTATACTTTTCTGACCCTTTTTGTTTGACCTATGAGTAAATGCTCCCCCTAAATGTATCGATTTGTATTTGACTAATATAATCGTTCCAGTTTAACACGAGTAACGTATCTGTGTTATGACTGTAGGGTACTCTAAACTGCAAAAGCGAGCTTCAGTTATCTAACTATAACATTATTGTCGTCATTTGAGTCAGGAATATTTACAAGTGGCCAGTGATCAGTGTGTACTTCGGGTTATTTCATCATGCCCTGGAGGAGTCTAATCTGCAAACACTGAAAGATTCTTGATCTACATTGATGGAATATGTTTCTCCTCTGTTTAGAACATGTTTCTGATAATATTCTGTAAGGACAGTTTGGATGCCTCTACTCAATCTTGTCCTGATCACGATTTCTCGTACAGGGTGTTTATAAAGGCATGGTTGATAATGTCATAAAAAGCATATCATCCTTGTCATAGTTCTTAAAATATACATGAAGAATTTATCATTTCTCACCCCTTTGAGACCTGCAAATGAAGGGTACGGATGAAACAGATGATTTACGTTATTCCGTAAACATACTACCAACGGTACACAACATATTTACAAACTGTACACAAAGGAAAATCCACACCGATATTTTACAGACTGAAATAACAAACTTGAATAGCATATTGATAGAAATCACACTGTGTTAGGTTCATGTGATGCTTAGTTAAGACATCTCGCGTGAGTGAATAAAAATGTAACTTATATTTTTTTTAAATGATTAAAATATGTGAACATATGCCATTCAAAATACAACCTCCAAACTGAACAACGCGAAAATACAATGATATACGGAAATATAATAACCCACTAGCAATGTTGTTCTTTATATACGCAAAAGGAACAAATTCAAGGCAAACTTTATTGTGATAATTATCCGTCCTTGATGTTATTTACAAATAATGCTGAAAATGTAGCTATTGTACTCGTCTCTACAAACATATCATCATCATGTACACCTCTCTACATCCGGTGTACGATGATACACAGTGTTGCAGTTAGATCTGGTGGAGGCTTACGTTATTTGTATGTAAGTCACAGTTGGTATTCAAGAATGATATAGTTTGCCCTCTTGCCGAGTTCTATTTGTCTCTTTCCTTAACTGTGTTTACAATGCATCGTATTTGTAGATGTAGATGCAGAGTTTTTAGTAAATTACATTAAGGCATCGAGTAAATGTAATGCCCCTATTTCACTACGAGCCGAATTATCACGAATAGCCACGTAAAGGTGAGTGTATAAATTCGTGAACATTCGGCAAAATTCGTGAACATTCGGCAAAATTCGTGAACAGCAATTTCACCTGTACGAAAATTCGTATATTTTCATGCTGAAACCCTACGAAACGGATACGAATTATTTACGAATTGTTCACGAATTATGTACGAATTGTGCGAACTTATTACGAAACAGTTGCGAATACAGTACGAATTTCGTCCTTAATTCGGGACATTCGTAAATGATTCGTAGATGATTCGTAATGAGTTATGAGTAATTAGGGGTGAGACCATCAAAATTATCAAACCACGAATTTCCAAGAACTGTTTACGAACTTGTTACGAACTACACGAATTAGTAACGAATAGTTTGAGAAGCAACTACGAATTAAAAATTCGTCGTTAATTCGTGAAAATTATTTTACAAATCAAAATTTGTTCGCGAATGCCACGATTTGGAATAATGTTGCCGAAACAACTACGAATCATTTACGAATTCCAAGAATTAATTACGAATTGTCTACCAATGTTTCAAATGTGAAAATATTCTTCTCGTGATGATTCGTGACAATTCCGCTCGTAGTGAAATAGGAGCATTTCAGAAATTCGTACGATAGTGTGATCAAAATTAACTAATGTTAACGAACAAGTCCTTTGCAGGATTCAAACCCAGATATATGAAACCGAGTTTAACTATTATCTACCTAAGTCTATCATTTGCATTGCAGATACAAAATATTTCAGTATTATGTATTTTTTTGTTATCACAAATCAGGCTCATCTTACTGTTTAAACAGTAAATAAATAATCAAATGATTTGAACTGACTTTCCATATATTTCATAAGTTCATATATACTTCATGTGTATGAGTGGGACATACACTGTATTTTGTAGCAGAGGTTACAGTTTATTCAATATATTGATGTATCTGCATCAATAGCTTCATTTAAATGATGGGAGGGTAGGTGTGTTTTGTACAAAGCTGCAATCTTTGTATCTTGAACTAAGTTATTGCATAATGGGCAGTGACGCATCATACCAATATTCAGAAATTTAACCTACCATGGATACATGATTGGGTTAACTGAAAACAAATGGCCAAGTTTGAAGAATTTTATCGATGCGTATGTTCTGGCGTACTTCAGTTAACCAATACAATAAACAAACGCTTTTCGGTGCAGATAGCTCCAAACGGCTATCCATTCGTCTGTTCCGAATACTTTCAAAACGGCGACCATTCAAAAACTAGGGTGTGATTGGTCAGCTATTTGACTGGGCTTCGTATGCTCTAAACTGGTTCGAAACACACGCCTATACGGGATGTTCTCATACCATGTCGCGAGGAATCTACAGAACAAGCTCGTATCCCGGTAGATTCATTATTTTGCAATTTTATTCGGAACAAGGTTTATTTTAATCAGACTGAGAAAGCTCATACATTTCAGGGAATGCTATATTATTAATAGAATTGTCACCTAAAAAGCTGTTCGCCCTGAATTCAGGATTTTGTTTGAGTGATAATTGATCAAAAACTGGTCAAGTTATTATGGTGAGTTCAAGTGAGGAAACTATTCACAGCAAAAATGAGCTGGTTTCCAGAACACTGAAACTAACAGGATACCAAATGGAAACCAGTATTTCCAGTTGGTATCCAGACAGTTTTTATAAGTTTCCATGTGGTTTCCAGCAACACTGAAACTGAATTTTGCACCAGTATCCGGATGGTATCCAGTGCGAATAATTACCCACTCCTCCAAGTGGTATCCATCTGGTTTCCATGAATAACTTTCTTTTTGGTTTCAACTCAGTTTCCATGTGATAGTTTCCACTTGGTTTCCACTTGGTTTCCATATTTCTTAGTTTACACTTGGTTTCAACTTGGTTTCCATGTTCAGGTTTACTGTTGGTTTCAGTCTGGTTTCCATGTTAAGGTTTATTGTAGGTTTCAGTCTGGTTTCCATGTTACGGTTTACTGTAGGTTTCAACCTAGTTTCCATGTTGAGGTTTACTGTAGGTTTCAGTGTGGTTTTAGTATAATGGTTTACTGTAGGTTTCAGTCTGGTTTCAGTGTAATGGTTTACTGTAGGTTTCAGTGTGGTTTCAGTGTGATTTCAGTGTAATGGTTTATTGTAGGTTTCAGTCTGGTTTCCATGTTAAGGTTTACTGTAGGTTTCAGTGTAATGGTTTACTGTAGGTTTCAACCTGGTGTCCATGGTTGGCATTTGCATGTTATGATTTAAATGAATGCAGTGTCAACACCTACAGCAACTGCTATCTTCATCAAGAGCAATAATGCTTCGGTGAAAATAATTCTAGTAATGATAAAAATAATTGTACTTTGTTATAAAGTTCATTACATAAAGTGCCAATAGCAAAGTCAATCTAATCATATCTAATTGCAAAAAAGAAAATACAATTTGCCTGTTGTACTAGTAATACAAAACAAGTGTGTTGTATTATGAAGTTTATTACGTAAGTGTCAATACTTGACTAATGCTGCAAAAAGGAGAATACATCTGACAATCAAATCTAAGGAATGTATTCAAATGATATCAAGTACACAATACCATATAGTGATCTTATTTATGAAGATCCTAGATATACATTTAAAAATTGTATTATTTAAAATTACTTCATAAATCATCCAGCAAAATGCCATAACTGGATGACGAGGTAAAATAACAGGGCATTGCTGCTGATTAAGAAAGAGTATCACTGATAATTCTGTGGTTATATTCTCGATTTATACTGTGCTGCCGGCCAATCACTATTCAATGTATGTTATGAAAAGGTGGTTTTATTTTCCTCGGGTAAACAGCCCGGGGAAAATTACATCACTAATCCTCCGGGGTGATTTCAAACGCTTCAGCTTCAGCTTAATACGTTCTGTGTCCTCAATGGGAATGATCTTTCGACCACATGGTATGCTCATCTTCAAGCGCAGAAGTCTTTGACCGACCACATGCTTCCTTCATGTTCTTCTAGGCTGTAAAAGTAAAAATGATATTAATGACCAACATAAATTGAAAGTGGTACAACCTCTATTTTACTTATTTGAAGTGTTTTAGTAAGAAACACAATCATAAGTTCTGATTTGCCAGATATTATTATTTTGTATACTGCAATTATTACATTAGTTCTTAGGTTAAGTTTTGAAACACTTGTACCTGTTGTAGGCTAAGGTGAGAGGTCATCTATCGCCTTCTTCAAGTTTCCCATAAGAGCAGGAATGCTGAAATGTTATAAAAGTATCAAATCAATCAAAGAAACATGAATATTCAAAAGGCTATTTCATATTCTTACTAAATATAAAGGGGATACATTTTTTTAGAATGTAATTTCTATGTATTCGTATGAATCAAGAAAGTAGAGACTGTCTTGATACAATAATCATTGACATCGTTTCGATACAATATTTCGAAGGTATTTAATCAACTTTATTTAAATTGTTATTTCAATCATTAGCATATTGGACACACAATAAGAAAAACATGAACTGTACCTGCATGCAGTTGTAGAAATATCATGTTGTTTTGCCCTCCGTGAATGACAACAGTTGTTGCCACTGAAGTTCACGTACACCCGGCAGACAAGATTCTGTTTCTTCATTCAGTCACGGGTTATACTGGCAAATAATCGCGCCAAAATGTGGATGATGAACAAAGCTCTTTGTCTGGGAGAGCACATGGTCTGGCTATTATATAACACCATATGGTGGACAGCGAGCGCCCGGCGATACGGAGCATACATTTGACCTACATCTAATTACTAAATTAAGGCTCATTGAATCTTAGAGTGTAATTTATATTATTGTGTAGATGTTAAAAAGTTAGTCCAACATTACACACGCAATACAATGAATAATACAAAAAAAACCATATCATGGTTGATATAAGTTAATGGCATTGTCGAAATGAAATGGAATACGGTACATATCATATCATATCAATCAAGGGTTTCAGTTGTTTACTTGTTTATATAAATATAACATTTGCAAGACAATATTTTTCTCAAAAGTATAGTTAACCATCCTTTGTTAAAGCTTCATCTGAAAAATTTATTTGAACATGTTTATCATAATAATTAATATTGAATTTCTAGTTCTTTGCTTTGAATACACGTGCAATGTTAAATAATGGATAACTAATTTGGTTTCTATGGGTCTTTTGATTTGAACAAATGGTTAAGAAATGGATACACGGGTTCTTAATTATTTCATTATCTGTTTCCATTACACTACATTACACTACATAACACTTGATAGTTTCATGTTGGTTTCCATTTTCGGGAAACAATAATTGTAATTTACACTAATGGAAACCAGCATGAAACTTCACATTAGAGTTTCATGTTGGTTTCCCTTACGGAAATATTACATATCATAGAGTCCAAAATGGATTCTAGTTGGAAACCAGGTTGCCAAGTTTCAGGAATAGGATAGCAAGTGGATACCCCTATTACCAAGTTAACAGTTGGTTTCCCGATTTCAGGATACTCAGTCATGTTTGCTGTAGTAGTTTCATGTTGGTTTCCATTTAATGGAATCCTTCAATGCAGATTTCCAGGAATGGAAACCAACATGAAACCTCACTTGATAGTTTCATGTTGGTTTCCATTTTCTGGAATCAATAATTGCAATTTACAGGAATGGAAACTAACATGAAACTTCATATTGTGGTTTCATGTTGATTTCCATTTCATGGAAACATTGATTGCAATTTCCAGGAATGAAAACCAACATGAAACACATAATCAATGTTTCCAGTTGGTTTCCATCACGGAAATACTTAATGTTATAGAATCCAAAATGGATTCTAGTTGGAAACCAGGTTACCTAGTTTCAGCAGATGGATACCAAGTGGATACTCCTATTACCCAGTTTCCACTTGGTTTCCAGATTGCAGGATACTCAGTAATTTTTGCTGTGATTACATCTACATACACTCACGGGCAAAAGAAACGCTACCAGATATTTTAATCTAGATTGAAGAATAAATAAAGAAGTCAGATTAAAACAACAAAATGTTGAACATGTGCCGATATCATATTCATAAAAAAAAATGCAGCAAATCAGCTTCTGGTATCAACATCACAGCCTCCGATATTCATCCGGGGGTCAAAAAGTCCAAGTTCACGGTTATGACTGATCCCGGTGCAGGGAAATCAAGGCTCAATGTAACGAAACCAGTTCACACTAATAACATGTACGGCCTCCCCTTGACATGATACACGCAGTGACCCTCCGACGCATGGAGAAAATCAAACGCATGTCATCAGTACGTGGAATGCGCTGCCATTCTTCTTGGAGAGCTTGGACAAGTTGCAGGCGGTTATGTGGAGGTGGTCGTCGTTGGCGAATACGACGATCCATAGCGTCCCAAAGATGTTCGATCGGTGACATGTCAGACGAGCATGCTGGCCACGCAAAACATCGATGATGTTGTTAGCAAGAAAGTGTTGAGTAACTCAAGCTGCGTGCGGTCTGGCATTGTCTTGTTGAAAGATCACACCTTGTGCCTATTGTCGAATAAAGGGACAGACGACGGGACGGAGAATGTCATCAACGTAACTCTGAGCCGTTAGCTTTCCATTCACGATAACCAGCGGCGTCTTCTCCTCACCAAGTATGCCTCTCCAAACCATGACACTTCCTCCCCCGTAGGGCACCACTTCCTGAACGCAACATGCAACTCTCTCCCAGGCGGCGATAAACACGTACTCCTCCATCTACTTTGAAGAGAGAGAACCGACTTTCGTCAGAGAAAAGCACCATCTGCCACTGACGTCGCTGCCAACGAAACACCGTCCTTGCCCATCTCAGTCTTGGTTGGCGATGTTCGGCTGTCAACCGCTCTCCCCGGAACGGTCTGTATGCCCTGATGCCATGGGACCTCAGACGTGGCACAGGGCATTTGACGCCGATGACGTCACAGTCAAGAAGTGGTTCCTGTGGTGTAACGTGCGCAGGTATCGTTCCTCCTGATGGGTTGTGACTCTTGGTCGGCCTGATCTTGGCTTGTCTGGGGTCTGGCCGGAATGACGATAACGCTGCATTAGTGTTGTGACAGTTGTGCGGTGACAGCCAAACGTTCTTGCAACGTGGTTGTTGGTGGCTCCCATTTCAATCATCCCGATTGCTCGCTCACGTTCTTGTAAAGTTAATCTTGCCATTCTTCAATTGTTTTCTTTTTACAAAGTTGGTGTCTAACAACTAATTCAAATTGGTTTTATACCCGTCGGGCATGGGTGTTGTTTGCTTTGCATGAAAAAGGCGAAAACCACAATTTGGGAAAATTTGGGAAAATCATGCGTTTGATTTTTTTTCGTAATTTCGAATCTAAAGTGGTATCGTTTCTTTTGCCCGTGAGTTTATGTAGGTGAAATTTAGCATGCTGGTAGTTCTGATGATACTCTTCTTGCAGTTCGAAAGTACGAGTCGTATAGTTTTCACGGAGTTATTGCCGTTAAAAGTACATCCATTGTGTTGTTAGGGTCACATGTGCTGAATGTTATGAATGATGTTATTCTACCGAAAAGTACTGACTGTTACCGAAAATTAACATTTTGATGATAGTCGATTCTGTATTCCGACGATATAAAGATAAAGTATTGATTTCTGATCTTAAATCGGACAATACATCGCGTCTGGCATGTCAATTAGTCAAACGTAATTTTTGAAACTTGGCGATTGGAGATGAACATTTAAGTTGAGTGAACTGATTTGAATTGAAATCATCACATATCGTATATTGACACGTAGCAAAGAAAATATTATTATATGAGGTGAGGTGAGATGGGATTTAACGCCGCTTTCAAGAGTATTTCACTTATATCGTGGCTGCTAGTATTATGGCAGGGAGAAAGCCATGTGGCTTTGCATTGTGGTGAAACCTGCGAGCAACAGCTGGAACAAGCGAACCATGGGTGGTACTACGCTGAGAATCAGTGTAGCATTGCACCGAAACCTTACTGCGTGTAGAACAGTTCTCTTCATTAAAGTTGCCGACCTCCTGGCGGGATTCGAACCCCAGACCTCTTGATCTGAAGCCGAACGCGTTAACCACTGCGCTATCCCGTCCCCTAATTTTATGAAACACAATGGATGCATCTTTAAATATGTAATTGAACTCGATTAATTGTACTAATAGCTGCTCTGATTCACCAATGGGGACAGTTTTCTCGGAAACTATTACATCTAGGTGAATTAAATTTAGCATGCAGGTAGTTCGAAAAACCAGTTCCGAAATACAATTTTTACGTAGTTAATGCCCTTAAATCTTTAATTGAACTTTATACAAATGGCTTCTGTTATGATTTTATGGGAACAATTAAATTTACCTGAAAAAAATTATCTCTAGAAGAACGCAATTTATTAAATATCAATGGCAAGGACAAAATTATCATGAGTGAATGTGTATTTAAACAGACCCTACAACTAGCTATACTGCTCGATTGACAGATAGTGCATGGTGGCAGTATTTGATCCATGTCCTTCTTGTTCAATGATTTCTAATCAAAGTCTCTAGGCGAGAGTTCGGTTCCCACGTGTGAGAAATGGGATATATGAATTGCACATATTTGTCAAGTTAAATCACGCTATTAATCTAATTTCCCGTTTCCTCTTCATCCTTACTTGACATTTCCAAAACAGCAAGCATATTCAATTGGCTATTATTCACAAACATGCAGGTACAATTTCCTCATTAACTTCATCATAACTACATCAATGGGCTATTTTTTTTCACTAACAGCCTTGACCTTATCAGCACAGCATTGTCCTTGTCAGCAGCCTTGTCCTTGTCATTCTCCTCCTTGTCTGCTGCCTTGTCCTTGTCTGCAGCCTTGTCCTTGTCTGCAGCCTTGTCCTTGTCTGCAGCCTTGTCAGGAGCTTGTCCTTGTCTTCAGCATTGCCATTCTCCTTATTTGTCAGCAGCATTGTCCTTGTCAGCAGCGTTGTCTTTGTCAGCAGCATTGTCTTTGTCTGCAGCTTGAGGCGTAATCAACTGGTCAAGGATAATCTCCTTCACCGATGTATCTGAACTTGTTCAAATACAATTAGTGGCAGTTATCAGAAACCAAAAAATAAACACAGGAAATACAAAATGGAGCTCTGGACGAAGAGTATGTTCACAAATTTATATCTCCAGCAGCAAAAAGGTAAGAATGTGAAAAGACTACAGAATGACCAAAATAAATGTAATACTAGTGTCAATTGTCTTATGCATAAAAAGCCATTGTTAATTAAATAATGTCACTATTCAGAGAGGTACTGAATGTAAAATTAGCTTAACTATCGATTGATGGGTCCTCGATTCTTGTCTAGGCGAAATGGTCGTGTGGTAAGCTGTTGGTGTGGTCAGTGCTGGCGATTGTTGCTCTGAGGGTGTGGGTTCGAATCCCGCATGTGACTCGGTCCGAAAAAGTAGAAGAATTGTATCATTGAAGGTAGTATTATCCCAATTTTAACATTGTTATGTTTGTCCACTATCTGAATGGCATGCATTTCTAATCCAAAACTGCGTTTTACAGGATATATCGCTTTTGTAAGATCAAGCGATATCTCTTAGGAGACATCGTTTAGAAGTAGATTTTTCACACCTACATGACAGCTACATGACACCAGAGTGCTTTTACATCATCGTGTGATGACATCACAATGCAATGACGTTATAGACACATGGGATATATTATCTACGTATCATTTTCTTTTCAACTTGTACAAATATCATGGCTTATCATCAGAGATGAAAAGTACATTGAATTGCATTAAGTGAGAAAACATATAGGTCCAGTTGTATTACTAAAACCTCTTTACAGGGACAGTCATTGACAGTACTAGTGGATTCTTCTCCTTGGCCAATTGGGATTATAAACTGTAGGTTTACGGACATAAATAATATGTCTTATCAAAACATAAATATACTAGAAAGCTGAAATTCGGTATTGATCTAGGCATATATGGGAATAATTACCAAATCATTTTGTTACACTAATTTCCGCGATTCTGATTGGACGAGAGCTCACAACAACCTGCTGCCATTTCTCGATGATTGCACCTAAAATGTGCAACCATACCTCGTACATTCGTACCTTGTGACGTCACAAGGTTTTCGAACAAACGGTCGGATCATTCGGTTCTAACAACTGAGCGTAACGTTTTGATGCAAAATAATCAGTCATTTCGTCTTCCCACCTTCGCCGATAACTGGAATGTATATGCGTTTTCCGAATGAGTAAATTAATTTCACTGGGAACACTTCATTTTAATAGATACAATTCCTCAAGCTTGTTCATCCACTTCGCAAACGGTAGCCATGTTTGAATGTCGAGTGATATGCTAATGAGGGTTAATCTCAAAATGCGTAAACCATGCCGTTTTAGATTAAGGATTTCTCAATTTTGCTTCAGCCATGTATTGATGCGTGTAACAAGTTGCTACCTCCCGGAATAAATAACATATAAATTAGATTTGTGTAATTTTTTAAAGAAAAACGTGTTGATTTTGTAATTTTAAAGATTGTTTTACATGTTTTGTGCCTCTATCGGAGTATAACAGCAACACATGTTGTATAATATCGCGTAGTGTTGCTGTTATACTGCTGTCATTGTGGATTATAAATTGTAGATCTGTAAAGTCTCTGAGAGCAACTTCTGGAAAATTGTAATTATACCATACACTATCTCACACTAACAGACTCATTTCTATAAACTGACAATCGATTAATTTGTAAAGCTTATGGTTTAGACAGTTCATGTACCTTGCAGCCATATTAACAGCTCATCTTCAATGATGGTATATGATTAGCCGCGCTGTAAAAAGTTATATACAGTTTGATCAGATATTTACGGGTTATTAAACTTTTTTCTCCATTGTTTTGGATAATATTCACATAGCATTGTGTGAACAACTAAAACTAAAATTAACTCTTTTTAATAGCATGATAAATCTACTGGTTATACACTACACGACTTCAAGATTTCAGTTGAGATCAATGACTCTATGTTGTTAAGTTTTGCGTCAACGTCGTTCAAACGGTATCCAGTTATCAGCAATCAAATTTAAATGAATGTATGTCTCCTATTGTTGTTGACATGGTGGTAGGATAAGTTTCCCGTATATACTATTCAAAGTCTTATTTGATGCAAAGAAAATTGCTCTCTGTTTACTTATTTTAGCAGTTGTGACAAGCAACCACAAGTCAAACTTGTATAATTAGCATTACATTCTAAGTATCGTGTTGTGAATATCACTTCACGCTTTCAAATGGACATTCTTAAGAAGAAATGAGCTGGAGAAGTGAAGTAAGAAGCAGTAAACAGAGGTTGAAGGAATGCATTGGGAGAGATAAACTACTTGAGACAACATGGAGGAAGTAAACAAATGTAATTACCCTATTGTCGACAAGTACCGTTCCATCACTTTCAAAATGGTTAAAATATTTGGGTCAAACGTTACTAGTTATTAGATGTTATTATACGCAGTCATAATTAAATATCTTTAAAATACTAGTATTATAAAAAAAAAGAGATTGACATATTTAGTATGAATATGAAGTGTAGAGTCAATACTCCAATTCAGACCAGATCGATATTCAAGGCAGTCTGCATCATTTGTAATAATTGTCAGTCATATTCTTAGTCTTTTTCTGAGATTGGATCTCAAATCAAATCACCATTGGTAATCTTACTTTGTCAGGTAATCTTAATAAATCTCATTCACTTCAACACCCTCCCTTTCAGAAGGAGTTCTCCCCCGTGATAGAACGACTTTACATTGCCCAGTTGTGTAACTCATTAACACAGTTCCCGTCTATAGGCTAGTACGAACGAGTGTTAATCTAAAACAGTACATTGAACTTAAACAGTACAACTGTGTTACACTTAGGTGAGAAGTTTAAATCGTTATTCATCTCAAAGTATTTTAAAATAAATCTTTCCTTTATAAACTTCAAATTTGAAAAATAACAAACAATTGTAACATGATCCTTGCCGCCAATTATCTATTCATTATTTAAAAATAAAAGCACAGGACAAAAATAGAGCCATTAGCTCTGTAGCTCATCAGGGTTTATATTGTTTAATGATGAAGACCGAAATAGATTTTTAGATCATGGCTTTTGAGGCCAATATTTGGGGCCACAGGTCACCAAATCTACAATTTAGAATCTCAATTGGCTTAAGAGTCTGTAAACAATGTTACAGCCTTCTAGATCTTTTCTTTCTGGAGACGAAGATGAAAATAGGATTTTAGTTCATGGCCCGTGGGGCTCTTATTTGGGGCCACAGGGTCACAAATTCTACAATTTAAAATATCCATTGGCTAAAAACTCTGCACACACCATTTCAGCCTTCTAGGTCTTTTTGTTCTGGAGAAGAAGATGAAAATAGGATTTAAGGTCATGGCCTGTTAGGCCCTTATTTGGAGCACCAGGGTCATCAATCTACAATTTAGAATCTATATTGACTAAAGAGTCTGCACACAACATTTCAGCTCTCTAGACCTTGTGGAACTGGAGAAGAAGATGAAAATAGGTTTTTAAGGTTGTGACCCCTGTGACCCCATTCAGGGTCACGGGGTTACGAAATCTACACTTTAGAATTCCGATTAGCCAAGGAGTCTGCACACAACATTTCAGCTTTCTAGACCTTGTGGAACTGGAGAAGAAGATGAAAATAGGTGTTTAAGGTTGTGACCCCTGTGACTCCAATTTAGAATCCCCATTAGTCAAGGAGTCTGCACATAAAATTTCAGCTCTCTAGAGTCTTTGGTTCTGGAGAAAAAGTCGAAAATGCGAAAAGATTACGGACGGATGGACTGACGGATGGACGCCGGACGCCATGCCATGCCATAAGCCCATCGGGCCTTTCAGGCCTGATGAGCTAAAAAGGGGTGGAATCCGCCAATAAATAGATCCCTCTCCTTTCCCTCCATGCAATGTCACAAAGTCACACTGGGTTCTGCATCTTCCCTAAAAGAACATTGGCATAAGATCGATGTCATTCTAGGGACTCGTTCTTAAGAATTCCAGTTGACAAGCATGACATAAAAGTTCACTTGTCAATAGTTTCGCTGTATTCTTGATAATAACTGCAAGATTCGGACATATGCTGACGAATATCATGTAACAATGAAATGAATGTCCCTCTTTCGCTAGCCATTCCATGCTCGCCGTCTTAGATTTCACTTCCATATTTAACTTAATAATCGTGGACATTAATTATAAATAGTAATGGTCAAAACTATATCCAATTTGATACAAGCAGCTGCTATGTGAGATTCCCGTCCAATGGGGCCCATGCATATCGATGAGATGGAGGAAATCGAAATCAGAAATGGCATCAGAGCAAACAGCTCAGAGAGAAGTGTAAACACATACTCAAACACAGAGACCGTCTTGTCAACATAGTTGAAAAGCAGGAGATTATTCTATGAGATGTGCCATGTAAGAATTTCCTTGAAATGGAATCAATATCTAATTTAGTTACGCATTGTGAACATTTAATCGTTAAGTTGATAGTTATATATTAGATTAATTAAATAATATATATGGTAAAACAATCTGAATGTTCTTCATTCGATACATAATTATAATTATAATCATTCATATCAAGTCCAGGAACTAAATATCAGTTGAAAATGACGCAGGAAATTGTACTAATTTCTGAGTTAATACCAAACAGTAGGAAACAGTGATTCATGGATGATTCAGAAATAAAACGAACGTTGGCTTCACAGTTTTGATTATAAAAATACATGGTTGTCACTAACGCCAGACAAATTTAATCAGCTCTCATTGTACTCTGCAAGTCACAATCCATTGACTTCGTTTGTTTATAAATCTGAAAATTAAATAAAGAAGACATAATAACGGAGTAAAACAAACTCCTGATGTGGATAAGGTCGATTTAAATTATTGGGATATATATTATGAAAAGAAGAAAACATATATTCGTTCATCAGGGTACGCTATTTGAATTTGTTAATATATTTTCAAACATACACGGGGTCACTATTTGTAAATTGTATTTTGTAAGTAAGTAAGTAAGTTAGAAATTTATGAAATTGAGAGATTAAGTTAAGGAAAAATGTTATCGACAGAATGTACCTTCATGGACCTTGAGGCATCGTTAATTTAGAACCTTGAATCAAACAAACATTCAGAGATTTCCAAAACAACGGACCGTTTAACAGGCACATGAATAGAAACATGAATAGATTATGTTCCAACAATATTTGGTGCTTTATGAGTGAGCTCACTCATTTTCACTTGTTGTAGATTTGAATTTATAATATTAGTTTGATACATAGTTTCTTCTAATTAGTACTAGTTGACTTGAAGACAAATCTATGTTCATTCATATTTCAAACCTGCAAATAAGCCTTGAAATGCATCTTGTATAATAAATTTGTGTTCGCAATCAAACCTCAAACATATCAGAATCATCAACCATTCATTAGGCATAGACACCAGTTAGTTCACTGCATATTACATGTTTTAATATTTGACTGAAGCCATTATTGTAATTTGATGAAGGTGTAATATGATCGATTTTGAGATCCAAACTACAAATATGTTATTCATCTTTTAAAAGCGGTAACATAAAGTTTATATGTGTTGCTCATTGACAAAATGATACTCACAGTTTGCTAAATTTATAATACAAATATAAAATAAAAAAGCACATTAAGGATATGGCAATATTTAATGTTTATTTTCTTTAAATCGTAAATAAATTGGTTAAATGTTGTTGTTGCTAAGTCATACGAAAGGGTTCTCTTTTTTTCAGATTTCATTAGATGTACAATTCATCTGTGACGTGGACGTGACCATATATGATAATCACATAATGATATTCATAGGTCCATAGATAAAAATACAATCCTTTGATATAATAAATGAATTTGAAAGAAATGTGTTGAAATTAATGAAATATTTGCATTTAAAGGCATATTTATGAATAATGTAAAAAACTGTTAGATCAACATATGTTTCTATCATTTCCAATACAAATTTACAATACCATTTGTATAACGTCAGAGCAAATAGAAAACCTGTATTGTAACAGTGGATATGCCTTTTTACCACAAATGGATCCCATTTACATTAAATATATTGAACAACAATATTTAATGTTGATTTTTTTAATTCCTCTAGCTTTCACTATGACATTACAACAATATTTCACCTCGCCCACAACTGTTTCAGTCACCTTCACTCCTGTGGTTTTTATGAGGGGTCCAAGAGTCACCAAAACTACATTCTATAATGCCCATTATGTTTGGATTTTGTACACAAGATGTCAGCATACTGATTGATCTGGGTTGCTTCTTAAACGGATATGAAACTAGATGTATAGGGCGTGGGCCAAAATCCCCTTATCTACTATGAATCCTCTCCATTGGCCTTGTTGCCTGTTCACAAAATTTCAGCTTACCAGAGCCAGTGATTCTTAAATATAAAATACTGTCAATTAGGTTTTTACTTTTCTTTATGAATAGTTATATAATTGTTTATCAGAAGAACGTAAATCAAGCATTGTGGATCCACGTATATTGACTTCTCCTACAACTAATTTTCCAAAAAAAGGAACAAGACATGACATGTTTCTGTTATATATTATTGGGATATGTTATGGTCTAGTGGAACATTATCCATTGTTCATAAAAAAACAGCATTTAAAATGATAAGACCCATAATAGCAGGGCTCATCTTTAGAAAGGTAAAATACGTAGTGACACTATTCTTATCTCTGTGTAAAGTCACATTTGCGTCACAACACGTTCAAGCTATACGATTGGCTGACGATATACTTTAACATTTCCTGAACAACTTTACTCATTCATAAAAGAAAACGTTGATTTATTCATGAATTTCAAGATATAGTTTAGATATAGATTGATGGTATTGAATAATCATGGTCACGAATAAATAAATTATTTGATTTTTAAAGTGTGTATTTACTCGGAATATGTAACATGATTGATAGTACTCATCTTCCCACGCAAAGCCTAACTAGCGCCAGTCTCCAACTGGCTAAATTAGCCAGTTGGAGACTGGCGCTAGTTAGGCTTTGCGTGGGAAGATGGATAGTACTCCGCTGTTTCGTTCCTTTATAGGGAAAATAAAAACATTTATAAAACGCAGTAAACCATAATCAACAGGATCAATAACTCGTTCCCTTTTAATATCAAGGTTGGGTGTCTTGCCCCTTGTGAAATAATTTGTTAAATCTCTCGACAAGAATAGTAAATGACCATTATGGTTTTGTGTAAGGGGGGTTCATTTAAATGTATAAGAACAGAATTGCCCTACTGCTTTCATACTTGAAATTATATATTTTGTTTCTCAAAATAAGGCACTTTGCAATTAATAGTTTACAACGCCTTAGTTTGGTTTCATCAAGTTATATTTTTATATGTTGAAGTCCGTCTGTATGGGTTCAAGTAACGCTTCTTGCACATCTGGCTGATGAACAGAGCCTTCATGAATGGCCCACTTTACTCCGGAGTCATGCCAAGGTCCCCATTCATTGTTCCCCTGCTAGAACCATGCCATACACCAGCAGCAGAATCAGATCCACTAAACACCCGGGTGAGTTTTAAGGAGGCAACAGTAGAAGATATATAACGAGCTATTTGTTGACGACTTTTATGGTGTGTGTTTATATTACTTTTGTATCAGTGTACACGCGAATAGCATATTCAGTCGTTAGTAAGTTAACAAAGCAAATACACGGGGTCGCAGACTAGGCAGGGTCCCTGAGTAATAAGTGTAGTACTTAATGCTCAATAGCGTGATGGTTTGTACATGAAATAAATGCATGTTCTCTTGTTGAAAAAACTAAACCTACTTCATTTCATCAAGGGCCCTGGACGTCGTTTCTTTCTTTTCAAATTATTAAACACGTGCGTGTTGTCAACAAAATACAGAAAATTACTCAACTTCCCGAGGAAAGGAAATAGTCTTTGCCGTATACTGGTGTGGATGTTTTACCTAGTCCTGAGTAAGTGTAACTCATGCAAAATAGGTTTTCGAGACCTTGAAGAAGTTTAAAACCTACCTGGGTTTTTTTTGCAGGTTTCCTGTTTTCCTATAACTGCGAATTTTCCTAACAAAGTGGAAGAGAACACGGAACCCTGACTCGTAAGCAAGCACAATAACCACTACGCTATACTTAACTATCTATTCAGTCTCCATAACGTTTATCGCGAAGCATCAAAGTTTTTAAAAACTCAAAACACTTCAAAATACATCAGATTATTCATGAACAAGAGGAAGGAACAGGCGATTATCCAAGAGACAATAAACTTCAAGCGTTAATTACATATAGCCGACCGATAGCAGATTTACGTGTGTTTGTGTCATTTTCATTAGATTCACAACCACTTTCAATTTTCAAAGATCACTTCTTTCATATGTCAATAGCACGTGGGTCATTCACGCAGCCTTATATGTTTGATTTGTGCTTCTATGAAGCTTGCACACTTCGACCAAACATTGATTCTGCTGAATCAATGATTAGATTCTTTAGAGAAAGCGATTAAAGGGGCAGTAGCACGTTTTTTTTCAATTTTTTTTTTTTTTCAAATTTCCCATTTATAATGATAGTTTATGTCATTTATATTTACTTTAGAGGGTAAAACATACTATTACACAAACCAATTTACCGTAGTAACAGTGCTACATATAAAGCAACAATTGTATGGCGGCCATTTTATTATTTCGAATGACAAAAAAACATTCCCATGGCTTTACTGAACCATGTACACTCGGTTTTTTTTACTTTTTTTTACTAATGGTGACATTATTTTAAAAATATATTTCATCGACTTATTTCACCGGAAAAACGTGCCACTGCCCCTTTAATATAACGACTGCATGGGGAGAATGAGGCAGATACTCTTGTTAGCAAACTGCGATATTTTATATAGTCTTTTATTGTTTTCACCTTGTAAATTTATACATACATTCTACAGAGAAGGAAATAACAATCTATAAGATAAGTTTGATTATATTACAACTACAGTAGAATTAGAAAGTCATGACGAGACTTGGAATGGAGAAAAGTCCTTCTTGATTCTGATGTCCTACAGCGGAGATTGGAATGACAAATGTCAGATAAATCGACAATGATTACGTCAAAACCAATCTTCCTTCAAATGAGAATCATTGGATACAGGAACAGGAAGATAACATCTTGAGGAGAACAACTTCCTGTGTAATCAGCGCCCTCTGTTGAGCAATGAATAACAAATCAGATCGTAATCCTGATCATCTATCTTCGATTCGTTACTACGATGAACAGTGAAACAGCTTTATCATAATACATGCATAATTCCGTAATGTACACGTACATACGTACGAATTGGGATAGCTAAATAACGTTCACTCGATTTCTTGCATAATTTGTAAGGCTGTTCAATATTATTGCAATACCAATATACTGCAATTCTGAGTTGTGCAATACACGTATTGCAATACGATTTTCATATCGCAATAATTTACGACAACACATATTAAGTTAAATGTATTCATTTATCTCGTAAAAGGCACATTTACTTGCTTAACTTATATTAAGAAAAGTATCTTTAAGTGCTAGAATGTTAGTTGGACTGTATTGTTAATGATCTTTTTGAAGAGCTGACAGTCATTTTATCAAATGTGTCATGTTTAAACTGCAAAAGGGAGTATAAAAGTTGAATGTAGATTCATTCAACATGTTGCAATATCATTGGCACTAGTTTAAATGGTTTCTAGAGAATATCTTATTGTCAGAGGAACGTGCAATATATTGTGGTACGTATTGCAATACATTACGATTCAGCAATACGTATCGCAATACAAAAATTGAGGCAATACATAGCCCTAATAATTTGCATTGAAAGTATTTGTCCTATCACAAACCATAACCACTACTTTATAATGTGTTCAAGTGATATTTTGTGATGGGGATCAGGTCACGATGACATCTGCTTATGGTGTCATTCTGTAGCTGATACTGTTCGAAATGTATATAAGCACACTCCAGTGCGTTGGTCAAGATCAAGTGATTATAGTCGCAATATATTTATTTTGTGATAGTTTATGTAAGAATGTTGAACATTGCTCCCAGAATCAATGACAACTTTTTCGATCTTTGACTGTCAGATACTTTCTATAGTTTGGACCCAGTTCAGGCAAATGGAATTGCGACCTTAGACGCACATCGGTTACAGAAATGTTGGTATTTGAAAGCACAGACATTTTGGCCTTCCTTTCTGTGATAAACAATTGTTCAATTAAACATGTTTGTTACACAACAGCCCTGTAGGTGTAATTATTTCCCGATACAGAGGCTGAAATCAAAACTAAAATTATAAACTTACAACAGAAATGCTGTAATTATTAATTAATATCTAAACATATCTAGGGGCGGGATAGCGCAGTGGTTAGCGCGTTCAGCTTCGGATCAAGATGTCCGGGTTTCGAATCCCGCCAGGGGCACGGCTACTTTGTCTGCAGTAGAAACCTGTTCCAAACAGTAAGGTTTGGGTGCAATGCTACACTGAATTTCAGCTAGTTCCAGCCGATGCTCGCAGGTTTCACCGCAAAGCATAGCCACTTGGCGTTGCGGGCTTTCTGCCTGCCATAATACTAGCAGCCGCGATGTAAGTGAAATACTCTTGAAAGCGGCGTTAAACACCAACTCACCTCACCTCACCTCTAAACATCTCTCTGATTAAACCAATTGGTACATTGGTCTGGAGTCTTCATCAGTGTGATTAGGGTCTTGTGGACATCATCAACAAACTAATAGACTCCTCTATCCTTCTCTGCTAGTGATCAGTGACTACATGTGTGTATACTGGATACATAACATCCTTATTATGAGTTATCACTGAATGATGCAACCGGGTCTTCCACATTGATAAAAATCGTCAACAGTTATTTCTAAACACACCTACATGTATGCCTTTTCCGGTATGGAAATGTTTGAACGATAATACAAACTGTGGCGGCAGATACTCTTTACATTGGGTCACAACGTGTGATGAATCCCACCGTATTAATGAACACAAATAGGAACTTCTCGAGTATAGTGACTGTGAAATTGACAGTGAGTACAAATCTGTTAAGCTGCTCCCGATGAGAGTCAACCGTCAACAACATGATAGGCTCCAGATCCTACCCAACTGCTTGTGATCAGGGACTATGTATAGTAGATAAATCTCGTTTTATCAATACACAGTGATTGAAAAGTGAAAAAGTAATGAGAAGATTATGTAGATCACTTTTATGTATTGATAAAGTCCCTTCGTTCATGTGTCGTCGTTTATATGGACAATAAGTGCTTTTGTTAGTTATAAAATATAATATATTATAAAAACGCTGTTTTGTTTAAAATGAAGTCGCAACTCAATAACCCGAAACCTAAGTACTTCAAGGTATGGATCATCTAATCAAATCAATGAGCATCACCATGTACGCTAGAATACAACGTAGTAGGGTTGAAGTAGAATGAAGAAAGTATATCCAATAACATATCCTGATGTATTTACTTCCACTAACGTGTTCTGCAGTGAGTGGTATTTCACCATAAATAAGTTTGTGTATTGTCCTATTTACAGCAAGTAATCGATGACACGCCGGAAATACACATGTAAAGAAAAGTTCCATTATCCTATCCTTATATCCTGACTCCGATCGCGTCTTTGGGAATGACTGACAATGAGATGTCATTAACATGTAGGTGACACTTGAAGAAACCAACCGGTGTTTCATGAATATTCTGCTTGTTGGTTGTGTAGCATCTTCTTTTGCATAACATCTATCGACGCATCCATTAGTTGGAAAGTAATCCCTCATTCTGATATCATAAAAGTTGTTCAAGGCAGGTCTCTGAACCATAAAGAATGAATAAATAGAGAAAATGGGATGTTGTTCACACGTAATGGCTGGTATTAAGTTCACGAGATTCTGTGAGATAAGAATTATTTCAATCTATTTTTTGTCTCTCAATGACAACAGCTATTAGAATTTTGATTGGTTATCGTCATAAATGGAATATTTCCTTCAAAGATATACATAGAGCTGGACAACACTTTAATATCGCCAGGAACAGAAAAGGGACATGAAATCTCATATATTCCATATGATGGAATTATTAGTTAAATATGATATTCAGGAAGCAATTAATCAATATAGAGAATTTCTATGTTGTTATGTAAAAGTAAATGGTCAGGTAAAGTGCGGGACAAGGTTCTAGAGTACGATAGAAATGCAGCAAGATTAGCCATTCAAAGATATCACTGATACGATATCAGTAAATACGATATCAGTCAATGGACATAAATTATGGCAACTAGCTCTTGATAGACCAAGGCATTTAAAAAGTATTGGTTTTTCGTGTCAAACTTGCCTCCCTCCCCATTCAGTCAAGGAAATGCACATGTTTTGTGGCATGTGGTATTTTAGAACATGTTTTAATGTCTTGCAAGCTGAATATGTCCTGTAGGAACCTTTTATTTGAAAGTTTCTGCGATCTTATTGATGTTGATGTATTTGTAAAATTATGGACGATGATGATTATCAATTTCTGAACTTTTTACTCGGGGGAATACCCGATAATGTCAACTAAACTCTGATGTATGGACACATGTAATTATATGCGTGTCAAAGTGTGTGTCAAAATGGTCGAATATTGATTGTTGTACCACTCCTTAACCTGTATAATCATCTAATGTACATGTAGATTTTGTGCTTATAATGTAACTGTAGAACATCTGTAATCTTCAAATCTATGGGGGGAATAAACAATATCTCTTTATCTTAGATTATTTATATTATCTCTGCCACAATGGGACCAATTACTTATTATTACTTAAAATTAGTAAATAGTAATATATCTACAATACTATTTGGATTTTATCGTTCCATAACATCAATTTAGTTGGCGATATCAAAGTATTAAATAAACCAAGCCGTTGAGTAATTCCACGTCAACGCTTGGACGTGAAGCTGTTGAGGTAACCAGGTAAGAGTTAAGACCAGAAGTCGCATAACAACTTTACTGAATAAATCTGCAGTTGCGCTTGATTTATTGGCAAATTATAAACAGAACGCTGAAGACATTTTAGAACTAAATTCTAAACGAATACCACTCATATTAAGTGCTTGACAGGTTTAGTATCTTACGTCTATGACAAAAAACCATTTGATTCCTTTAATGAATGTCGCGTTATTCAGAAGATATTTTAATATCTTCGTCGTGCACAACACCTCCCTTGTGAGACTTTTATTTCCCTACTTTATCAAGAACTCTTTGAAATATTTCAGTCTTTTTAAAATTTCGTGATTGTAAATACACAGAATTTAACAGATCATCGATCAAAAAGAATATCAAGCTAAATAAGGTTATCCTATCACTTTGCTTGATTAGTGTGAGATGCAGTATACATGTAAGAGTGTATGGACGTATCTATGTAATAGTTATATCTTTGTCTCCAAACTCCTCAAAGTGATGTTACGTCTCTCATAGACTTTATTCGTATTGACCTTGAAGTGGATCAAGTTGACCCAGCGATACCAATGACGCATTATTTTTTACAGAATATCATAGGTAAACATACCATTTTCAAAGTTTATTAATCAATGTTTTCTAAGCACGTGATAAATGAAGACGTTTGAACAAATCACGTTTCACGCAATGATTGTGCTTGTTTTACTCATGGTGTCGTTACAGTAAAACATAGTTACGGAGCAGTTTGGCTATTATTATGAATGTTCATTTTGATGGTCAGGAATCCTGACCAAGAGAGGTCCATGAACCCAGGGACGATAGTTAATTAGTCCTGGGGACGAGGTTGCATTGTGACTGAGATTTATCTTAGGTTTCAACTGACTGGGAACTCACGCTACTTTCTCAGGCAATCAGACGATCATACTTGTCTTACATAATAGAATCTTACATATATTTTCTCTGATCTAAATTCATGATAAGGTTATAACTCAGTATATAGGATCGGAACGACGAGTGTCATTTTCATTGGATGAGAAACATATGTCGGCCTTCTTTCAATTGTCGCCATAATGATTCTCAAATGTGTACATATGCCCTAAACACCAGGTCAATAATTGATGTATACCATTGTATTTGTTTGGCTAAGTGTCTGGTGGTCGGAGAATGTATCCTGCGAAATCGTATTCATAGTTTTTCTCTAGTTTTCTATATGTGTCATAAACATTGGGTCATTGTGTACAATTATGTAAGTATACATTGTAAGATGATTACAAAACGTTTGTACATAATAAAATGGCTCACAAAACTATATATCCTTAAGATCGATGTGGATTGATATACAGTGACCACTTACATGTACGTTCAGCTTCAAGTACAGACATCTCAACGTTAATGTCAAACTAGAGTGTTTCAGAGACAGCTACCAAAATTCCATGTTTCTCTCACAGGAGTCTATATATATAATTTATCATAATATCGTCATTGTGGGCTAATTCAAATCACATTGTAGATGAAAGGTGCCATAATTCAGTTCGGCATAACCTCAACCGAGTTCAGTTGGCACGCTGACATTCCAGCATGACTAATACATATTTTCAGCTATCACTGTGACAGGAATTTGATTATATTGTCAAATATTCATTGTAATATAGGTTTCCTAAACCGAGACACAATGGAAGACTGTGATGAATTTGAAGTAACTTGACATCTGATTTCACTGCTGTCCCTTGAATAGGCTGACCAACATTCTGAAGACATTCAGGAGCTGGATGCTTAGTGAGCTTTTTCCTTGTTTTGTCCAGTATCAAATGATATATTAACATTCTTCTGGTATACAGAAATATATGCAATATTTGAAAAGCAAGCTTAATTTCCTGTTTCCTGTTAAATTCCTGCTCCTTAATTTCCTGTCCTTATGGACAGAATGAAAATGGCTACCAACAAAAAGCGTGTGGACGAAATGAAAATACATGCGAATTGAGTTTCAATTTCAATTCAATTCTACTATCGAAATAGAAACGTTCAAAAGAAGCTCCTTTATCCTGTCAGCTGACTACCACTTAAAGTACATCAACATTGCGACGATGGATATTCAAATGAAGCAAATAAGGAAGGACTGCTATGACAACAAATTATTTTCTTCAGGAAATCTGTGTACACATACATGTATGCCAGCAATAACTTTTCAAATACAAATGATCTTCCATACTTTCGATTTGAATTACCTGCGTTTTAAATGGGTTTGAAAATATCCACAACGAAATTCGGTAAAACGTAATGCTGTAAGTTTATTATCAAGGTAATGCTGCTGTATAATGGTTTCCATGGAACCCCAAAACTTGCAGAACACTGAAATACAAGACAGTGTTTGTGACATCAATCCATTTATGCAGCAGATGTTCAGTAAATCCCAGATCAGCTTCATCGATCACACCATAATATAGATATAAATAATAGATAAGACAATACAATCGTAAATTGTCCAAATACTATAAGAAGATACAAAGAACTGTTTGCGCATATGTAGGGATCTAGCGATTAAAAGTGTAAAAATCACCCCGGAAACTGTAAGAGAGGATTATCTAATACAGCAGTTTACATGTTCTTGAGGAACAATAGACACCTCCAAAGTACAGATACATATTTTTCAACATTGATATCCATCAATAACCTGTCCACGCGAGAAGCGGACTCACTGGAGCCCAAAGTCTTAAAAGAAGATAACTCATGATTCAATATCACATAACATATGGTCGCTTGTGTATGCTTTTAGAAGATTGCAACGACACATTGCCAAGCACCTTCTGTTACAGCACATGATCAGTCCATGTAATACGAAACACTCCATCTGCCACAGCATGGAGATTATAAACTGCTAGGCAAAAGACTCACTTCTGTTGATTTGTTCAAATTATGATTTTCAATTGCAAATATCTTAAGTGGTCGATGTAATAATCTAAAACTGAGAACACTACAGGTGTTTCGTCAGGAGTTAAAGAATCCTTCTACATGTTTTTGAAAAAAAAAATAATTTTAAATTTCATCGAAAAATAGTTTTGATGATACACAACTTTTCATCGGCAAATAACACATATACTATATGAAATTTGATAAATGTGCCTAATTCTGTACACATTTCAAACATTTTAAACAATGCGTCATGATGGTGTAAATTTCATTTCTTACCCCTGTCGTCATTAAACAGTGATATTTTAACTAAAATTTAACCACAGTCACCAATTTCTTCATTCAAACTACAAGAAAAAAAACAAATCGATAATACAACAGATCCACAACTCTCCTATCATATCATCTCATCCTTGTTACATTAACAAGGTATTTTTAATAAAAGAAATTTTCGAAAAGTGAAACTAAAAACCTACAGAGCTGTCAATATTTGAGTGACATATTTGTCACAAGGATCGGGCTTTCTCCCTACTATCTCCTAATTAAGTTTTTGAGTTAGTAGATACTACTCATTTTTTCAATATTTCATCGGAAATTGAATTACGTTGCATCAATGAAGTTCCTGATTTATGTTAAAGTCTTAATCATAGGACATGTATTTGATTATGTGTTGCAGTTGAAGTATGCAATGTAGGCTACAAACAGTACTATGTCCTGGAAAGGAATGATAATCAGATGAGAATAATGATGTTCTATCATTGTTAAGCAACTGTTCTTGTTGCTGTTTCATGGAGCCATTCTTCATTTTTATATCTCTAGGAAACGTGTTGCTTGAAAGTTTCAATATTTTAAAGGGGCAGTAGCACGTTTTTTCGCTCAAATAAGTCGATGAAATGTATTTTAAATATAATTCACAAATAGTAAAACACCCTTCTCTCTTCGGGAAATCAAGTTAAAAATGTGAGTGTGCATGGTTCCGTTTAGCCATTGGTCATTCGAAATAATAAAATGTGTTCACAATAAAATGGCCGCCATGCTTTTTTTGCTTTATACGCAACACCGTTATTACAACTACGGATAATTGGTTTGTGATATAATATCTTTTACCTTTTTAAGTTAATATAAATGACATAAACTATCATTATAAATGGGAAATTTGGGAAAGAATTTTTTTAAAAAACGTGCTACTGCCCCTTTAAAGGATTATCTCATTGCATCAAGTGAAATTATCTACACCCAGAACATTCCTGAAAAGGTCAATCTCGAAGTCTCAACAAGACTTTAGAGTGTTCAAGGAAAATATATTACATGTTTTCTAATAAGTAAATGCGGCATCAAGTCTCTCTGCTCGGTCATGAATTGATCAATCACAATTTAAACAAGCAGACAGAGTCGGCCATATCCCCCGCCTTTGGGAACATTTATTGAAGAATAGTTGTTGAATAACAGTGACTATGAACCTTCTCCTTATAGCCTGATGTAGCAGGATGGATGATGATTTGTTGGCTCAGCAGGGCAGGGATGCCACTCCCTGTAAGGTTTGTAACATATCAAAACAATCTTAGCCTACCCAATATAAGGTTCATGGCAACTGATGGTTATCGTTTGCTGATGATCAGGATGAAAATAGTTAGAAGATAGTTTTTTTAGGTTGTGTCAAAGCCAAGGAGTATGCACACATAATTTAATCTCCTTAGACCAAGTGGTTCCGGAGAAGAAGACAAAATGCAAAAAGTTTACAGACGGACAGACGGATGAATGGACGGACGGACGCCGGACACCGTGCCATGCCATTAGCCAGATGAGCTAAAAATACATCCAAGGCAGTTTTTGAGTTAATTATTTAGTTATGTATCCATGGAAATGGTAAAAATTAAACAAATTAAATTTTTTGAAGAAGATGAAAACCCCAAAAGGCACATCTACACATGATGATTGTTCCACACACAAAATGTCGTTGAGCTATGTCTTATAGTTTTCGAATTCTGCTCCTGAAACGAAATTCTTAGTTACATTTCCATGGAAACGGTCCAAAAAAATAACTTGAAGAAGTTGAAAATCCCAAAAGGCACATCTACACATGATGATTGTTCCACACACCAAGTTTCGTTGAGATATGTCTTATAGTTGTCGATTTCTGCTCCGGAAACGAAATTCTAAGTTACATTTCCATAGAAACGACAAAAAAAATAACTCGAAGAAGTTGAAAACCCCAAAAGGCACGTGTACACTTGATGATTGTTCCACACACCAAGTTTCGTTTAGATATGTCTTATCGTTTTCGAGTTCTGCTCCGGAAACAAAATTCTAAGTTACCTTTTCTTGGAAACGGTCCAAAAAAATAACTCGAAGAAGTTGAAAACCCCACAAGGCACATCTACACATGATGATTGTTCCACACACCAAGTTTCGTTGATATATGTCTTATAGTTTTCGAGTTCTGCTCCGGAAACGAAATTCTAAGTTACATTTCCATGGAAACGGTCAACAAAAAACAACTCGAAGAAGTTGAAAACCCCAAAAGGCACATCTACACATGATGATTGTTCCACACATAAAGTTTCGTTGAGATATGTCTTATAGTTTTCGATTTCTGCTCCGGAAACGAAATTCTAATTTACATTTCCATGGAAACGGTAAAAAAAAATAACTCGAAGAAGTTGAAAACCCCAAAAGGCACATCTACACATGATGATTGTTCCACACACAAAGTTTTGTTGAGATATGTCTTATAGTTTTCGAGTTCTGCTCCGGAAACGAAATTCGAAGTTCCGTTTCCATGGAAACGGTAAAAAAAAATAACTCGAAGAAGTTGAAAACCCCAAAAGGCACATCTACACATGATGATTGTTCCACACACCAAGTTTCGTTGATATATGTCTTATAGTTTTCGAGTTCTGCTCCGGAAACGAAATTCTAAGTTACATTTCCATGGAAACGGTCAACAAAAAACAACTCGAAGAAGTTGAAAACCCCAAAAGGCACATCTACACATGATGATTGTTCCACACATAAAGTTTCGTTGAGATATGTCTTATAGTTTTCGATTTCTGCTCCGGAAACGAAATTCTAATTTACATTTCCATGGAAACGGTAAAAAAAAATAACTCGAAGAAGTTGAAAACCCCAAAAGGCACATCTACACATGATGATTGTTCCACACACAAAGTTTTGTTGAGATATGTCTTATAGTTTTCGAGTTCTGCTCCGGAAACGAAATTCGAAGTTCCGTTTCCATGGAAACGGTAAAAAAAAATAACTCGAAGAAGTTGAAAACCCCAAAAGGCACATCTACACATGATGATTGTTCCACACACCGAGTTTCGTTGAGATATGTCTTATAGTTTTGAAGTTTGAGGCCGGAATGGAAAAGCCCGGACGCACAGACGGACAGACGGACGGACGGACGGAGCTCATTTCTATATCCCCGCCAACTTCGTTGTGGCGGGGGATAATAACCGCTTCGTTGATTTCTGGTTAGGCGTCGAAAGATATTACTCCTTCATCAAAAGTAACTATGGTTTTATCGTCACCAACATGCCATTTGCGAAAGCAGTTAAAACATGCATGATTTGAAGCATTATCTTGCACTGAATGCATCCTAATTTATATCCTGAAATTTGAGCTAAATAGTCATCGATTTAATATAGTATTTCATTTATATATGCCTCTATGAAGGATGTCTCCTTGAAAGTTATTATTATTCTAAGAATCTTACCTAGGGTCTTGTCAAAGGCTTTAATATTTATACATCTTTGCCAGAAAACTTTCCTCATTTCTAAATTTTAAATGTTCAAAATCGATTTCATTTGAACAAAAGTATAGTTTGAAGATCGTTTCTGAGAAATTTAATTTAAATGTAAAAATACTAGAACCTTGAGATCTTTAGATGGGGAAAGTGTTGCAACAACCACTTTTTCAACAAGACACATTTCAGGAGCCATGTATACGTCATCGCGGGAACATCTTATTATAGAAGCCAATGATAAAATGTGTAAGCAACTTTAACATGGTTACTGTTATAAAACTGAAGATAAAAAATGAAAATGAGTCTTTAAATTATGGTACAAAATCATTGATTAAAAATTTTAAAAACTAATTATAATTCTTACATGAAACCCGTTTGAAACCATAACATTCGTCCAAAAGTTTTGAACTTTCCAAATAACCTACAATCAATTTCAATGTATTTTGAGCAAAATTGCAAGTTGATGAGAAAATTATTCCTTAATTTCTATTTTACTATTTACGGCAACCTGACAAATAGTTCATTGCATAATTTCATGAAATTGTCAGCTGAATATGGGGAAACATGAGATAAACACCTACATTAGCTGCAACGGGAGCGTCGATTTTATTCCTTATTATCGTATTTCTATTTCTAGTCCTGACAGACAATATCAAATGGAGAAAGAATGTAACTATAACATACAATATGCAACATTTTACACAAATGAGAAAGGGGCGGAATGGAGCAGTGGTAAGCATCTCCGGCTTCGGAATAACGGTCCATGTTTTAAGTATAGTATTTGTTCTACATGCAGTAAGGTTAGGGTACAATGCTACACTGATTGTCAGAGCAGTACCGTCCGTGGTCGACTAGGTTCAGATGATGCTTGCATTTTTCACCACAATGTGGTGTAACATCTTTGAGGTGATGAAGAATGAAGAACAATTTTATGGATACACAACTTCTTTAATCTGTGTTGGCGACGTTTCGACATAGATACTAATGTCGTTGTCAAGAACGTGATACATATGAACATATTGCCTGGGTTTATATACATGTAGTGTTTATACAATGGGGGAGGATGAGAAGATATTGAGTTGTTATTTGTGCAATAGGGAAACTCCCAACTAAATTGGACATTATCACAATTGAGTTTCAGGGTTCATACCGTTAAATCAAGTATCGGCTAGAATACGTAGCTTGATTGTAATCGATTCACTTGAAAGTGTGTTTATCCATCTAACAATAAGTTATGTAAGTGTCCTCTTGAAGACAATCTCTGCCCATCTCTTGTGAATCAGATTGGTTGCATTAATTTACGGAAAAGAAGGCACATATAATGAGCATGTTTTTTTCTGATAATAATATATATATATATGCAATTTAACTTCCTATATATTAGATTGTGTTATATTGTATTACTGTATACATATGCCAAAATAAACAGTAATAATTGCAGAATAAACATTGATTTTGTCATTAAAGTTGTCTCCCATTAGGATGATCTCTTAATCTTCGCCCATTCCCTTAAATTATGCAAATGAAATCCCGAATTACCCCGTTCCCGCAAATGGGGTCTCTTGCCCAAACCCAAGAAATGGGCAATTCCGGGATTTGGACACGACACAGATTAAAACTGTTACTGAATAAATGGACATATAACTGATAACTCTCTTGTTTGATCAAGGATAATACAAGTGTTACGAAATTGGAGATTGACAATAATGGGTGTTTGGAAATGGCTGTAATTACTATTTATGAATTAGTGAAGGAATTCAATTTGTTGTAATCAATAACATACTTGTCAAATCAGCAGGAACAGAAAATGAGACAGAACTGACTTGGGAGTTCAGAAAATGAGAATTTGCAGTCATTTGAGCTATTTGAAGCAAGATCTTTGCGTGTTGTTGTCAGAACAAGACTTAAAACTTTTGGTTTCGTTTACACAGAATACATAAATTTCATTGTTTTCAGCGAATGGGTTTTCGAATTACCAAAATGAAATTTGACATTTCTATTCAAGATGTATACATTTACATTTAAGATTTAGATTCAAGATTCATACGTTTACATTTTAGATTTATATTCAAGATTATCACGTTTGATTCTGCGTTTATAGCGCGTATGGTACTACTCGGGAACTAACATGTTACTTGATTGAAAGCCAGAGCAAGCCGATTGTGTTTATTATTGATCTGAAGCGCTCCTTCAGACGTTGATTTCCTTTTTTTATTTATCATTTCCTGAAAGAAAACGGCAACACTTACAATATGTCAAACATTAAATTTAAGTTATGGCTAATGAAATGTCTGACTTCATGGAACAGTATGAACAAATCATGGCAAACATTGTCATAATAAATGTTTTGATCACTCAAACAGAGTTTAAATTGATATCTAACAATACAATACATTGAAAGTAGAAATAGGAACTTGTTGATACAAGAAAATCACGATGCGTTGAAGCTGTGTATGGGCGGATCTAATACCCAGCTTCGTCACTTATCTTACGATCAATCTATTTTGATCCGTATGTGAACGTCAATGAATTTTACTCCTGTATGACTTCCACAGAAAACACTTATTAAAAACGTTATCATAATTTGATAATATTTAGGCTGCTAATGACAATTTTGAAAACGTCAGTATCTCAGACACTCATACAGACGTTGTTTCGAATGGTGGCAGCAAGACATACTGGCTGCAACTGTCATCACAATAGTTTACACACATGGATTGATGGTCACATTATAGTATGGAACCGATCTTTCGGATGTTGTACAAATTACAATATAAGACACAAGACATCACATCTATTTGTTCAAGGTGCCTTATCAACGTTAACCGCAACCTGCCGCCCTCGTCAGCTGATTCTCCAGACATAAAACCCGCTGAACATCTCTAGGATCATCTTGATTACCACATGAGACTGCAAGATCCGGCTCCATGGAAACAACAAGAACTTGAAGAGACTCTATTGAACAAGGGAGCATGATCCCTGTGGATTTTGCTCATTAATGAGTTTCTGCGGCACCGATTGACGAATTGTATTTACTAACCTTATATGTTGTGTATTGGATCAAAGAGATACTTTAACCGACGAATACATTTGACAAATGCTCTCAATACGTGTAAACGAAACTGGGTATTGACTTTTCTCACACATATGTGTTAAATCAATAATATGATCCACAACAATTCCTGAGTAGTTTATGTGGGGCTGAACAGCATTGGAGCTGTAGATGCATCAAACGCTTACAATGTACTGTTTCATTATTTGATGGTTTGCCTATTATCTTAAAACTAGTTGAGTCACAAACGTACATACAAGGTTAAAGAGGCATGGGGGCACAAACAGCAATAAACTTCTTAGACAACAATTTTAATGTGATTTCCCGAAAACTGCAAGTATTTTCCAATTCACTTTTTGAGAGAAAGAAGACAGATTCTTGACTGAAGAGTTCGGTCCGTGAGAATACGTAGTCTGTTAGGTTAACTCTTCTGAGATGTCTGCGTGATACTGTCTGGGTAAGAAACAAAGGGTTTGGTATCATTTACTTGTTATAGAAACATGGTTCGTGTTTTACTGGAGTTTCAGAGAAAAATATATCTAAAACGATTTAAAGATATGTATTGACGTTGTTGACTAATTGTAAAAATGGATTGTTTTTATTGTGACACAAGTTTAATTGCAGACTCATTGGATTGCCGTCTGTATTTGCATATCGATTGTGCTTTTAATGAAATTAAATAACTTTATGGCGCTTCAGTTGATATGACCTTCTAGTTGATGGAAAGCTGCAAGTTAGTCTTTAAAAAATAAGATCAGATACCATAATACTCCAATGTCAAGATATATTAATTCTAAGCGTCTGCCTTTTAATCTTCCTTGTCTCTTTAGGTCTATTGATTTTCTTTATTTTTGTTGAAGTTAGACATCATAAACTATACAAAAAGTTAATTCTAATATAGCAGAGGCCGAATAAGTTATTAGAAAAAATAGCTCATTAATTATTCGCTTGTTTCCCTCATCATATTGTTTGCATACATTAATATGCGCTTTGAGACAGCGGTTATATTATTTTTTATGTTATTGGTGGTGTTACATTACGACCTGTTGTTGTTGAAGAGGGGCGTTTCCAATATGTGTTGTGATCATATGCCGATATCGGTGAACATTACAGCCGAACAATTTAGAACATATGATGTTGTCATATGGTACAGTCAATAATCGCCTTGGAGAGAATTAATTTCTTTCAATGTTACCAATGTTATTCGTGCGTTTTCTTGTGTCAGTAATTGAAAGTCCTAATTGGATGTATTTAGATTCAGTTGAACAATCGACGACGTTGTTTCAAACATAATATTTGGTTGGTAACCGTAAGACTCAAGTTCCTACAACTGTGCGCAACTATTTCTCTGTACAATCAATCTACTTCTACTACTACTACGTCTTGAATAGATGTAAGTAAAGAATAAAGACATGACGTCGCTCTACCATCGTTTGTACCATGCCCACGCGTCGGTCCCTTTGATGTCGGCCGTGGTGTATCTAATAGTTACACCACGGCCTGAAGTAACCTTTGACCGTAGCTATCTCATTGGCTCGCAGCAGTTTAGCAAACCACGCCTACCCTTCACGCCCATAAGAAATTTGCCTGAACAGGATGTAAATCTTCTAAAAAATGACACAATAAAATGTAATTCAAATTTTAATTGCAACGAGCACAAAACACATTCAAACAAATAAAACTATCAAAGATATGTCCATTGTTCAACAGTTTGGAACACAATAGGCTATAAAAAAAAATGCACTTGAATGAAAAGTAATGTTCTATTTAAGCACATATTTATGTTTTAGCCTTTATATCCAGCTCAGTAGTTGAAAATACAGTTCTGGTAGATAACATTTCCCTGACGGGACATGTCGGAATTTGTATGTGTATGTGACATTGGCAGATTCTGTGGTGTTGCCTTATCTTCCATTTTGGTCGAGTTTTCGACAGCAGAACCAGAGAGTTCGAACTTCACTTTTTTCGGCGGGTCCAACTTGTTGGAAATGTTGGCCAGCATGTTGGCAGATGGTCGCTTGTATCTTCTGACCGCTTCAACTGAACGGTGTCCAGTAATTCTCATGATTTCCTGTTCTTCAATGCCGGCTTCATACAGGCGGGTTGCACAGGTGCGTTTACCTGAGTGATTGGAGAAATGTCCCTCAATACTCCCGGAACTACAGATATCCTTCATGAGTGACCTCAGCTTGTTAACACCTAGTACCTGAGCGCTGTACCTCAGGTCATCTTCTCCGCGTCGGGGTGCAAGAGGTCGCCTGTAGAATGGCCCCTGCTTTCCGATTTTCGTTAGGTATAGTTCATACAGTTCTGGTAGTTCGCTGGACGTATGGTGACGGAGAACTTTCGCTTGTACACTGCGATGTTGCAACCCACCGTTGTAGTTTTTAGCAGTTTTACCTTGAAATTCAATGAAGGTTCCTTGCTGATCTCGGCCGACAACAATTTGACTCGCTTCAAGCTGACGGTGCTCGTCACAAGCCCTCAAACCAAACAATTTGCAATTGTAGAAAAACACAGTGTTGAGAAGACTTTGTGCGCTATTTCTACCGAAAACGTTCTTTTCCCACAAACTGTGCTCACTGTCTTGTGTGAGCGGCTCGGCTTGCTTTGTAGTCGTTCCAAGGCCCTGTGACGTCAGTTTGGTCATTTGAGCACTGAGTACCCGGCGAAATTGATAACAGTCATTGCGTTTGACATCGAGAAAGTTAATATGATTGCCTTGTTCTCTCATCGCCCTTAGAAGTCCCGTCATGATAAGATACAAGGTTTTCGGTGGGTAGTAGCTGCCGTCAACTTTACGCGCCTCAACAACAAATTTTGAAAACCACAGGTTCACTGACTCAGCAGTGAAGTCCTTCAGATCAGGAATAGCGTCGTCTCGACGGTGATTTCGCCATTGTTGAAACACCCCAACACTCCACTTAGTGTTTTTCCGCGTGTTCTTGCTCTCTGTTTCTTGAAGTAGGTGCTTGATGTCGTCATCATGTTTCGGACTTGCGAATCTCTTTTTCGTGTCTTTATTTTTCAATTTCTTCAAATCTGTCTTCAAACACATCGGAGTTAAGTTGAAAGTTTCCGTGAGATGGACTGAGCATATCTACATCGTACGTTTTCATTACCTGAGTAAGTGTACAGTTTGACAGTTCAGGAAACGATGTACAATCGTCTGTCTTCGATACTGCTAACTTGGTCAACCCATCTAACACAACACATTCAGTTTCCATTACATCAGCAGCTTACGAAAGAATTGTGTCGTCGATTGTATCGTCCCATTCCAGTTTGTTACTTTCAACTTCTTCAATTATTTGTGACAATGTAAGGTCGTCAATCGTGTCGTCCCAATCGTGACTCGACATTGTGGCGGTATGAAACTGAATGATTTCAAATTCAAATATCCCGCGCAGATCTCGTGCAGATTTTGACAACGTGCAATGTGGGCTTGGTACAAAGCAGTTACTTCATCCAATCACTCGAGATGGATCCAGTTACACCACACCAAAAATGGCCACCTGTCAACATTTTTTGAAAACGAAAGGGGCTGTAGGCAGGGTGATCCAATCTCCCCATACTTATTTTTATTCGTTGCTGAGATACTAGGAATAATGATAAGAGAGAACAAAAATATAAAGGGGATTATCCTGAATGAGATAGAACACATTATTGGTCAATATGCTGACGACACTGAACTATTCTTAGATGGATCGGAAGCCTCACTTAATGAAGCAGTTAACACACTTTTGAAGTTTTATAAAATGTCGGGTCTGAAAATAAATATGGATAAAACCAAAGCAGTTTGGCTAGGAACAATGGCTGGCAGTGATTTAAGACTCTCTCACGATTTAAAACTTAATTGGCATAAAGAAAATTTCGATGTGTTGGGAATAAAACTGAACGCAGATTTAGAAAATCTTTGGGTAATCAATACCAAAAAAAGACTTGAAAATATAAAGAGAATTATTTCGAACTGGAAAAAACGAAACTTAACATTGATAGGGAAAATAACGGTTATCAAAACCTTAGCGTTATCTACTATTGTCCATATTCTCTCCTCCCTTCCAAATCCTCCAGAAGAATTTATAACAGATTTGAACAATATATTCTTCAAATTCATTTGGAATGATAAGAGGGACAAAATTAAACGTGTCAATTTATTTCGAAATTACAAAGATGGCGGCTTAAGAATGGTAGATGTCAAAACCTTCATTGACTCACTTAAAATTTCTTGCTTGAAGAGATATGTTTCAAAACCAAAAAACTATAGTCTGGCGGGTTTTCCGATCAAGCATGTCACCCTTTTAGGTGCTAATATTACCAATAAATACAAACCTTTAAACCCATTTTGGAAGGATACATTGGAAGCCTGGCATAGATATATTAAATGTTATGTTACAAATGATTCAAATATTACTGAAATACTTATGCAACCGCTATGGTTAAATCATCAATGTTCAAATCCTGACCTGATTATTGATAATTGGTTCAAACAGGGCATAACCAATGTAAAAGACATTTGTAAAGTTCATGAGTTTTTTACATTCGCAGAACTCCGGGAAAAATATGATATTAAAGGAACAGTTCTAGATTTACATCGTGTCATCCTGAATATACGCAAAACATGGAGAGATACGATAAAAGAATCTGGTTGCTCAACCATGATACATATGCCATCCTATTTTCCCTGGAAAGATATTGCCAAGCTTTCAAAAGGATCACGACTATTTTATGATAATCTAATTTCGAAATCTACAGGTTATTCTCTGAAAGTTTGTAATAAATGGGAAAATGACATCAATTATGTTTTAGATTGGAATTGCATCTTTACTAGATATAGACAATGCACCAAAGATACAAAGCTTCTCGAATTCCAATATAAGTTTATTCACAGAATAATTTATACTAAAAGAGAATTATTAAAAATGAAACTTGTTGATAACGATTTATGTCCTTCATGCGGTTTATGTGAGAATATATACCATGTTTATATTGATTGCCCAGTTGTAAGACTTTTCTGGGAAGAATTCAACTCCATTGTAAATAGATTCCGTAATGAAACCTTTGAAATACAAACTCAAGACATATTATTTTGTGCGACAGATGACCACTTGCTCAATCACATGATTTTAATAGCAAAACGTCACATATTCGTAATGAATATTAAAGGTAACAAACTTTCTTTCTCAATTTTCTTAGGCATGCTAAAAGATATACTTGGTATTGAGAAATATATCGCAAGGAGGAATAATAACTTTACGACTTTTGAGAAAAAATGGAAGGTAATTGAGAAGTTCATTTAATTCTTGTCAATCCCGTTTCTCTGTGAAAGTGTTGAACTGTTTTCTCTCAACATTTGAATGTACTATTTATGCCATGTTATGTCAGCTCAGCTCATATGTATACGTTTCTATGCCTTTTTTCGAATGTATTTTTGTATCCTTGGAAAGTGAATAAAAAAATTTAAAAAAAAAAAAAAAAGTTACACCACACCTGACCGCTGTTTGATTGACAGCTGAATTTGCGTCTCGGACTAACGTCCTCGACAAATTCAGCTGTCAATCAAACAGCGATCAGGTGTGGTGTAACTGGATCCATCTCTCGTTTATGGATGAAGTAACTACTACTTGTTCGTTCGATACAACATTGACGTTTTATGCACTGTTGGATATCGCCACCTCGCTCGTGCTGCACGTGCTACAGTTCGACCGCCAGCGTGGGACGCTGCTTTCCTGACTCGGCTGGCGCTGTGAAACAGATCCCTTTGTGTGAAAATTAATTGCCTTTGTTTTCGGATAACGAGTTGACCATCTGTCACCACGTTTTTAACTTTTATTGATTTTAAAAAGGCCTATGAAACAATAAACAGAGAATTCCTATGGAAAAAAAACTGTCACAATCAGGTATCTGTGAAATAATATATGTGGCTCTTCAGTCCTTATAATTATAAGAACGTAAAATCATGTATACAGATTAACGGACACCTCTCCAAGTGGTTCAATATACAGTGCGGTTTAAAGCAGGGTTGCCTTCTGTCCCCTTATAATTCAATATGTATATTAATGACTTAATTGTCAAACTGAAGGGATTGGATTTCGGTGTCACCATAGAAGGAGACAAAGTTTGTGTTTTAGCGTATGAAGACGATATATTGCTATTGGCGGAGAGTGAAGCGGAACTAAATATTCTTCTGGACTGTCTCATTAACTGGTGCATTATAAACAAGATGTCTGTGAACCAAGACAAGGCAAAAGTTATTCATTGTAGTAGAAGTATAGCAACACCAAGAACCGTTCAAGAATTTGACTGCGGTAGAATACACCTTGGCCTAATGGACAGTTACAGTTATCTCGGACTCCTCATTACATAGGTTTTAGATTAATCATGCATGGAAAAAGCTGTTATAAGTTCTGCCGGACGCGCACTTGGACTCCTCATCCCGAAATTCAAGGCAATAGGAGGAATGCTTATAGGAACATATACTCAATTATTACCCATAAGATATATTTGTTGAATTCTGATTGGTCAATATTTTTTTTAGCCGCAGAGTTATCTCCCTTGATATGGAGCTGTACACTCTTTGCAGTGTTTTCGCTGTTTCACAGTGTGTGGAGTTTTCATCATAGACGGAAATAGCTATGCAGCCTATATTTTATCAGAAATGGGTGATATAATACAAATAAAAGATCTAAAGAGTAATAAATTCGTTACAAGGTGTTTTAACAGGGCGTACGGGACTGTAAGACCATTGTATATTCCGCATTTTCTTCGGCTGCAACTCAGAAAATACGGAATATACAAGAGTCTTACAGTCCTGTACACCCTGTCAAAACACTGTGTAACTAATAATGTACGATACGATGCTATGGTCGATACAGTGCTGTGTTGCAACGAAAAATGTAACAATTGCGAAAAATGTAACACACTTGAAAATTGTTACATTTTTCGTACGTCAAGTACGAATAATGTAACAAAATATTTTTTTGTTACATTTTTCGTACATCGCGTACGAAAAATGTAACAACATTTTTTTGGTTACATTTTTCGTATGTTCTCCCTTCGAAAAATGTAACAACAACTATTTTGTGATGTTATAAAAGGCGAACATTGAACAATTTCCCATCATCATTGTTTGTTTCTAGCAAATAAAATGATACACAAGTTTTGATAATTTGATGAAATATTGACATGAAAGTTTTTTAGATGAATATAACCATTCTTATGATGACCTCGTAATTAATTGTGAATGCTTTAGACGTTTTATATATGTAAGAATGTTATTTTACGTGCAAGCTAACACTATATGTGCTGTATAAACAATATTGCGTTTTGTATTTATATTTAGGTTTATGCATATTTATTATATGCTACGCGATGTAAGACTGAGTTTTCTCAGTTTGAGAAAATGTGTTCTCATCACTGCAGTCATCTTCACAACGTCACAGGCGTTACGAAAAGATTTCCATATCTTCTCCTTCCGCTCTTGACCTCAACCCTCGCATTAGTGTCATTTTCTAAACACTGAAAATATCTGAAAATATATGTGGATGACGTCATGTGTACAGTGGTATGACGTTACAATCAACGCAACGTCATTGCCTGTGCTACAGACAGACCAACAGCAAGTTGTGACAGAGCAACAATGGTATGACGTCTCCAGAACTCGCTCTCTTGAAGCAATTGTGGATGTAAAGCAACCTATTTAACAGAAGCATAGCATAAACAGAATAGTTTGTGTTTTCAGTGTGACTTCACATACCTCTCATCTAGCGACGGGGTAAAGAAAATACTGCGGTACTCGTGAAAATATCGGCATAACCACGTCACTCGATGAGAGTTAGCCTAAATGATTCTGTACTATATATACTAGTAGATGGCGACTTAATGGGAATATCGTGTTCTGTAATTGCCAGATGATATATGATTCACTTATCTGCATTGATAAAGCAGTCTGATGTTGTCCTCATTTGTATTCATTTAATGTATTGAAGGTTTTCCTTCACCAATCTAATGTGGGCGTTATGTTGTGCGTCAGTTCGTGTATATATTTGTTTTATATAACCGAGATTAACGCAATTTTACAAAGCTTGTTTAAATTGTGTGAACGATCCATTCATTTTGCATTGTTACTCAAATTACCTTTACAAATATTGCCTACTGGGCAGTGGTAACACAATATTAAGGCCGTTCATGTATCAAGGATTATCTAAAGATCGCAAATATATTTCCCAATATATAATTATAATATTATTTACTTAACCCCGTATATCGATGAGAGATACAATAATCTATTTGCTATCACACTTAAATAACACACTATATATGACAACTATATATCATATCACACTACATTCAGGCCTCGATAATACGAACGCTTCCGTTTTTCATCAAGAACGTTCGGATAGTGAAATGTTCGGACTACTGAGTACTGAGGACTACTAAAGAGATAAGTTTGGTTACATCTTCATACCGTTCGGAAATTGCGAGTTTCGGATTATCGGTGGCCGGATTATCGCGGTTTGACTGTATATATATAACAAATACAATTGTTGAAAATCTCGCGATGATTTAGTCATATTCACTAGCTAGATCAGGTGAATAGCGTTGAAAACTGTGCATGTCATCATGTCAACATGTGCAAAGGTTCGTTAGAGGGTAATGTTACTGATTTTTGGTTATCTCATATTATACATTAAACTATTAATTGTTCAGGTGTAAGACAGCTTCACGTTATCAAAAATTAAAAACAACGCTGGATTTCTCTCTCCTATCGGTTTCATTTCATCAGTAGGGAGAATGATACGATACAGAAGGTTATGACGTCACAGTCTATTTATAATGACGTCATATTGTGGGACATATATAATACTAAACAATGTCCCGTTTGATAACATGTTTATTAAACGAATGAATGCTTTGGTATTTCAATAAGCGAAAACAACTTAAATACCGATGCCATTAACGAGTTTCATAAACATGTTTTCAAACGGGACAGAGTTTAGTATTTTATCTATTACTCAATGATGCCAATAGCGCTGAATTGCAAGAAAATCGTTGTTAGTGACGTTCACTTGCAAATAGGTCACCCGCCAATGCAGACGGGCGGCTTACATTGTGACGTCAACTAAAACGACTATGACGTCACGCGCCGATTATGACGCTACGGCAGCATGCGGTAGTATCATGCATGTGAGTAACCAACTCATTGTTAATTAATGAGTTGTCTCACCACGGTTGAGTAATAAAACGTACATTCATGATATGTACATACGTTCAAAATTTAATGGTATTCAGTTTCGGATGGTATTTCTTTATGACGTATTCTTCTTTTCAAAACTTTTGATTTTATTGATTTTATCGGAGTTTCCCATTTGATAGAACGGATAAATGCCAAATTAAATCTCTGAACCTTTTCCACATACGTTTAAATGTTCACCGAGAGGGATACATCGCACATCTGGACACTTTATTTGATGTTTGTGGACTCTAACACGAGTTCGTAGATTTTCTGCTTATCTTAACAAAACGGCCATCTTAAAAAAAAATGTTTATGTTTGCGTGTGTGTGTGTGCGTTTGAATATCTGTGTGTGTTTAATGTATCATCCCTCATTTACTCGTCATCAAAATGCGAGGATGCAGGTGTTCTTGTGACGTAAGGGTTTGAAAATTGTTAGGCCGTTTGCGCCAACTATGGCACCAGTTTTTCAATCAAGCAGCGTCATCTATGTGCTAGGTTAAAAATATTTGAATTCTAAATACGAAAAAAAGTTTTGTTTTTTGTATATTTCAAAGGAAGGGATAAGAATATTTGAACCAACGTTGTCTTCCCGCAAATTTGTTTTATATAAAGATCAAGATAACCATGAATACATCATACTTCTTGAATCAATGAATATATGTATATATATTTTAATTATTTTTATTTAAGACATAGCACATTCGTCCGTTTTATTGTTCCGATTCCGTTTTATACAACCATCATTTCAAAGAAGCTTTGGACCCAAAAAATGAGGTATGTATTTTTCATTTTGTGTATCCTTAAATAATGTCAGGCTTTTAAAAAAATGTAAAAGCCAATCTTACATATTTGTAAATCGATTAACCGACGTCGAAATGTATGCAACGGTTTATGAACTGCAAATGGTGAGTATATTTAGCGGCTTTTCATTGGCACATCAATTTTCAATCATCATAAACCTTCAGATACATATATATAAACGTGCTATTAACTTGGAGAAAGTAATCATTAGCATATTGTTAATGTTTTACGCCTTGCGTTATTGTACTGTTAATGCTTTTCTGCCATTTAGGTGATTTAGTGAACAGGAACACGATTTTACGGACGTTTCTGTCAATTGGGGCGCCATTTGATTAGACAACATTACTTGGGCTACATCATTGAAGACTGACTCGATTAATGGTGATAATAATATTTAAAGCGTCAATTTCAACGAACTAAATTAGTGAATATAAAGTATGATATTTAATGTCATCAAGCAGATACGGACTTGTATATAAATCAGCCGATAAATTATGGTTTTATTTGCGTATATCAATTGACCATTTTCCAGTTTCGTTAGACATTTGATTTAGAGTGACGTCCCTTTGAAAAGTTTCGTGACCGCGGGCAAACCGTCAAAAGGCGTTAAGTCAAACGGTATTTTGGTCACATTTTCACGCTCACCTCGACCAAAATATACAAAGCCACGAACATTGACATGTGTCAAAGAATAGACCATCGCAAGAATTCACTAGAAAAAGTGTACAAATGCAGTTATTTTCCTCACAATTATCAAATGATGTAAATGTAGGCTACATATATGGAGGTTTTATAGCCTAATTAGCCCATTAACCGTATCATACTCATAACATTATCGCATGTAACTTTTTTATGGGAAGGAATAAATTATCATTTCGTATATAATACATGACATTATAATTATGCTAGTGCATTACATTTTCTAAATCACATCGTTACTCTATTGAAAAGCTTTATGAAAACATCAAGAAGATTGACCGACAGACTCGACTTAAGGCACAATTAAGATTCAACCCGACTTAATTTTGTAGTATTATTCAACAGACAAAACGTAATAATTTCTTTAATTTATGAAATGAAAAATAAAAATTAAAACAGGTCCTAATTGTTTGGGAGAAATTAAGTCACACATTCGTAACGTTATCAATGATGTTACTTTATCGAGACGTAGGCCCACTGACTGAGTCCGTATACATGTACACGTGTTCACGACACAAAAATAGTGATTTCTGATCGAAAACTGGATAATGCACCGCGACTGATGTGCGTAAATTAGTCAAGCGCAATTTTAGAATTAGAACGGTTAGAACAGTTAGAACTGGCAAACTGAAAAATTATGTTTGGTTATGTATAAGAGATAAACAGATATTATAACATAGGTCATATAACTACTGCGCGTTTAAATTGTCTGCAATGTTTCGGTTTATGGACATGTATAAGGATGTGCTCGGTTCATTGAAAACAATTAATTCTCATTTATTATGCGATATGCAAGTTGAGTGAACTCATTTGAAGTGCAATCAGCACATAGGGTATGTTGGCACGGATTCTTTACCACAAAAACACATATCGTCTGTGCTGAAATACATCCATACATAATATGTGTAAAAATATTACATTCATGCATATGTACATACCATACATATCCGCATTCATACGCGCGCAGCATACTTACCCAAATTCCTTAAAAATAATTCACAGATAATAATACTTTTTTGGTACATGTATAAATAAAATAAGTGTCATGTGTAAGACATATTCATGTCATAAATAGCATGTATACCGCAATATAAAAACCGGTATCAATGCATACATACATCCGTTAAAAGTTTACCTATCAAGTTTCCAATGTCTATACACTTGTAACAATGCATTCGATGCATGTCATCCCCAACCTACCATCAATCAATACTTACCTTCCATCCATATATCCACATATGCCTACACGTCATTCCTACAACTATACACATATATGTCTAACCTCCATGTACACGCCTACCATATAAACATACCAACCATCTACACATAGCTACCATCTATATATACCAACCATCTACACATAGCTACAATATTTATAAACCAACCATCTACACAAAGCTACCATCTGTATATACCAACCATCTACAAATAGCTACCATCTACACATACCTATCATCTACACAGCTGTACATTCCTACCCTCAATATATACACAATCATATTTATATACCAAACATCTTTACAGACCTACCCTTTAAACATACCTACCCTTTATTATACCTACCCTTTATATATAGCTACCCTCTATATATACACAACCATCTTTATATACGAAACATCTATACAGACCTACCCATTATACATACCTACCCTTTATTATACCAACCCTTTATATATACCTACCCTCTATATATACACAACCATCTTTATAGACGAAACATCTATACAGACCTACCCATTATACATACCTACCCTTTATTATAACTACCCTTTATATATACCTACCCTCTATATATACACAATCACCTTTCTATACCAAACATCTATACAGACCTACCATCTATATATATACCAACCATCTATATATATACATACCCTCTGTACATACCTACATTCTATACATACCAAACATCTGTACACACCTACCCATTATACATACCTGAATTATATATATACAAACCACCTATACATACTTACACTCTATACATACCTACTATCTATATATACATACAATCTATATATACAAACGTTTTGAACATGTCAGCCATCTATACATAGCTATCATCTACACATATACCTATCATCTACACATACCTATCATCTACACATACCTTTCATCTATACATACCTATCATCTACACATACCTATCATCTACACATACCTATCATCTATACATACCGATCATCCATACATATCTATCATCTATACATACCTATCATCTACACATACCTATCATCTACACATACCTATCATCTACACATACCTATCATCTACACATACCTATCATCTACACATACCTATCATCTACACATACCTATCATCTACACATACCTATCATCTATACATAGCTACCATCTACACATATACCTCTATACATACCTATCATCTACACATACCTATCATCTATACATACCTATCATCTACACATACCTACCATCTATATATACCAACCATCTACACATAGCTACCATCTAAATATACCAACCATCTACACATAGCTACCATATGTATATACCAACCATCTACATAACCTACCATCTACACATACTTATCACTCTACATACCTACTGCATACACAAAACTGCTATATTTAAAACCCTTCTGTATATACATATACCTAAATGCACGTGTCATGTTACTGATGTTTTCCATTGCTTCATTTTTGTACATGAATACTGTTATTTTTTCAGAGTATATAATGACTGACGGAAGTCCTGGGAAAGCACGAAGTCACAGAAGTGGATATATGCATTCAATTGATGCCAAGCAATATGAAACGCTCTTCCAGTTGACAACAGGCACATTCAAGGTCCCTGTTAAAAAGAGAACTCGTGTCCATGAGAATGCTCGCATTCGCTTTTACCGAAACAAACATGACTTTAACGTTGTGGATGGGCAACTTCTTTTTCAAGGAAAAGAGATCATTGTTAACAACAGAGCGTCTACTGTTGTACAATCTCAGTTTAAGAAGAACTGTGGCAGCGGGTGTAGGTCAATGTCACATCAGCTTAAGGATAAATATGCCAATTTGAATGAAGCTACCATAAAAACATCTTTATTGAAATCTAAAGAATATCAGAGAGCGTATGCAAAGTTCACAAACCATACCCCATTAATGCCTATTCTTGCAAAGGAGGTAAATGAAAGATGGCAAATTGACTTGATTGCCATGAATGACAACAACGTCAAATTTGAGGGAAAGGAATATAAATGGATCCTATCTGTTCTTGATATTTTTTCACGTTTTCTCATGTTAAGACCTTTAAGTGATAAGAGAAGTCAGTCTGTTAAACATGAACTGTCAAAACTGTTTACAGAACATGGAACTCCGGACATTATTCAATGCGACCAAGGGGGTGAATTTAAGGGTACTGTTAGCACGTTCCTAAAGAAAAGAGGAATAAAAGTAGCCAGAAGCAGTGCGTATCATCCCCAGAGCCAGGGAAAGTGTGAAGTTAGCCATTTTACTGTGCGAAAGAAGATAATGTTCAAAATGCACCAGAGTACAGGATTCAATTGGGCAAAGGATTTACACATAATTCAAGAAGCAATCAACTCGGTGCCGAAGGAAGTGATCGGATACGAGACTCCTATCAATGTGTTCCTGCATAGGAGGTCAAGAAGTCTGAAAAAGAAAGCATTTGAAGCATCACAAAGATGTTCGAAAAGAATGGTAAATCAGCACTCGAAAGGAAAGAACAATTCCATATACAAAATAGGAGAAACCGTTCTGATTAGACTACCAAAATCAACTCCAAAATCTCGTGTTCCACGTCGAAGATATGTACGAGAAGGAAAGGTACAGAAAAGAAACCTCGTAAAAGGCTCGTACCTGATACAATATATCGCACCAAGTGGAGAAAGAAGAACTGAATGGTTCATGGTGAATGATATTACAAGCGTCACTCTTGAGAAAGAACGACAACGCCGTACTCTATCAAAGAAAGTATTTCAAAAGGGAAAAATAAAACAAAGACACAGAGATAAATATCTGATTACAAAAACGCACGTCGACAAAGTGGATGAACTCCTAAAGAGCAACCAAGCAGTCCGTGTTTTGTTGGATCCGAAAGAAGATATTGGCAGCTGCCAATTCAACTGTCTTGCTGACCAATTGAAGAGACTGTCTATCCACAGGACAGCTTATCAGCTGCGACAGGAGGCTGTTAACCACCTTTTGTCTTTTGAATATCTATACAGGCCCTTCATTGAAGAAGACTTTACAGCCTATGTGACAAAGCTGAAGATGACAACAACATATGGTGATAACTTAACTCTTCAAGCTCTCGCAAGAGAATACAATGTCCAAGTGCTTGTGCTATCTAACCAGGGACCAGAGCATACAGTTTTTGTCTCACATACAGGCATTTATGATGAAGGGATTGCTCTCCTAACGGTTGGATATTTTCCAGAAGGTCAAGGAGAACACTATATATCTGTTGCTGTTAGAGAGGATATCCAGAAGAATTTATTGCAACCATTTCTTCCAGAAAATCAGGTAAAAGTGAAAGCAACTTCAAAGAGGTCGCATTCAGGAACAGTTGAAAAAGATTCAAATGTGGACGACCTTCACCTGAGTGTTGAACTTGATTCCACTGAGAGTAATGTCAGAGAATCAGATAGCGAGAGCGTTCAAGGAGACACAGAAGATATCTGCTTTTCAGATAACAGTCCATCTACTACCTGCCCAAAGTGTGTCAATAACAGTCAACATTACACAGACGAACACTCTGAACAAAACCAACATGAGGAGACCGCGCCTGTTGAGGTCAATGAACTGTACAATCTACACCTAGATGTTGAATCATCAAGTGAAGGTGCTACCAGCGACCAGCTGGAATCTACAACCATGTATGATCTTCAGGATGGTCTTTCCAAAGAAGAAGAATCAGATAGCGACAGCTTTCAAGGAGATAAAGAAGATATCTGCTTTTCAGATAACAGTCCATCTACTACCTGCCCAAAGTGTGTCAATGATAGTCAACATTACACAGACGAACACTCTGAACAAAACCAGCATGAGGAGACCGCGCCTGTTGAGGTCAATGAACTGTACAATCTACACCTAGATGTTGAATCATCAAGTGAAGGTGCTACCAGCGACCAGCTGGAATCTACAACCAAGTATGATCTTCAGGATGGTCTTTCAGAGAAGACCCCTGGCAATCATGAGATGAGAGAATATCTTCCCAAGGAAATTCAAAGAAAGATTATTTTGATATCCCTGCAAAACGACCCAAGCACTAGATTTAATCTGCAGCGGGTCAATTCATTTTTCAATGCTGTAGTTCAAAGCATTCCAGCACCCAAATTTCACATTGGTGAACATGTTCTTCAAGACGTACCAAACCCCGTAAGTGTGAGGAGGTTGTATATGTCTGCAGGCAGAGGAAGCGGTCTTGCTTTGGCCATTAGGAGAACTGTAAATGACAGGAGGTGGTGGGGTGCATGGTTGTACCTTAGACAGGATATTCTAAGAAACTTTGAACTAACTGGAATATGGTACCGACAAAGAGATTAATTCATGAAGATTACTTGACACTGTCATAAGGATTTACTCCTAATTACATTTCACAATCGGTCAATGGTTGTCATGTATTTTCCCCTGTTTTATTCACAGCTGGGAATTTAGAGAATTCAGAAAAGCATGTTCTCTTCATTCTTGTTGTAGAGAAGATTTTGTTTTGATAATAAGTATTTTTCTGTCTTTAGGTATTCTGTTGGATTTTAAGTTACTTCAAGTACAAATATTGCATGATTATCGTCAAAATGGGCCGAATATGAGAAGAGGGACGCACTCTGTTACAAATCGTTTCCTCAACTGGATATTACAATATCAATAATTAACAACAGAGTAAACTGTCCTCAACATTGTAGTAGTACAAACTTTATATCAGCTAATACAGAAACAATTGCGGCTTTAGGCTGTTATGTGTCGATGCAAAAATTCACTTCATGATATGTTCTTATTTGTCCAGTATACGCCCAAGGACCTGACAATATAAGTGTTTTGCTTGGCTTATATCCAAGCCTCTCGGGCAAAAAGTTTAGAGAGTGTTTTAGTATGATTTCTTATTCAGTAACATATATTAGGTGGTAGGTGTCTTCTCCCTTCATCTCAATTCCGTTCGCAAGACATAACTCGCACCAGTCTCCACCACTGGCTAATTTAAGCCTTGCAGCATTTCTTTCACTTTCCCCTGCTAACTAAGCAAAGCACTATATCTGAAAAGCATAGTAGACTCCGATTTTCTATCACAGATTCGTTAAGAAAATACGGCCAGGCTTTAATTGCCTGTGACGGAGACTGGTGCGTTAATACCTGCGTATGGAAATTGACTTCTTCTATGGATCTATTGATCAATTTACCTGTAAAAATAAAAGGGCAAATTGGGTTTCACAACTTCCATTATCATGTTTATTCTCTTTTAAACATACATATATTCATCAATGGTTCTAACACTACTAATCACAGGCTATCAAAACACTATGTGCTATTTGTGATGCCTTTACTCATCCAAGGCATATAAGTTTTGTCACAACTACTAAAATCAAAAGAAATTTAATATTGTTTTTGGTAATCTAAATCTAAACAAAGATTCCGCTCAACTTCATAATGAAAAGTTGTTGGTCCGTTAAACATAATTTCATCTATTTGAAAACGTCTATTCTATAAGACATTACTGCATTACTGTTACTAGTTCTTCTATACCTACAGGTATAAGGTAGCATTGCCATTGGACTATGCTACTGATATCGAATTGTTTTTATTAACAGCCATTGTGTTTTCTCTATCATGTTCCTTCTAATAAGTATTATGCAAAATGTAACTTTTGTCTGTTGTAGTTTGATAGTTCAATGCTTTTTTTTATATATGAAAATCTTACTATGTTAGGTACATGTATATGTGATATATACAATATCAAGGAACTGAAGTTGATATCATTCAAAACGGTTAAAATATAGCTAACTAATTAAGTTCGATTTTACATTACTAATGGTACCATGAGAAGTTGATATTAATGTGAAACGGTTAAAAAGCTTCGGTTCTTATTTTCATTCCAAGATTTTTATTACTAGCTATTGTATTCTGAAGATGCTGATGAATGTTTCGTGATCGGGACGTTTAGTAAGTTTGACAATTTATTTGTTTGTAGTGGTGGTATATGTAAGAACATATATTTCAGTTTATGTTATGGTAGCTCTTCTTTACAAATCTTTAAATAGTTAGTTGTTTTCTCTACCGTTCATATGAGTCATGCATGACGTTTATTCGTTTGTTCTCCCAACGATAGATATATTATTTTACAGTTGACATTATATGCATATCACAGGCTAGTGCTATTAAACGTTATTTATATCATGGCAAATGAGTTATGTTTTGTGTACGCGATAATAATGTTTATTCTCACATGTAAGTGGTTTGGTACATTTGTCAAAACATGTGAATATTGATAGTTTTGTTGCAATGAATATTTCCTTTAGCTTTCCTGAGGAGAGGCCTTTTTCTGTCTCATAAACTGAAACGTATCACATATGTCTATTTTTTTTATAAATGGCATGCATAGTCTTCTTCAAAACGCAAAACAGACGTCGATTAAATCTCACTTAATAATCTAAGCCGTAAGTTTAAGACGACTAACGATCGAAGTCCTCATCATTCAGCTCAACTGCTTTGGTACACTAGTATGACCGATATATTAAGTATGCAGCATGATGAAGGTTTAAAAACATTTTTAAATTTTGAGTTATATTTTATAAAGGAATCAGTCACGGTACACACACCACCTACAGCAAAACATATAGATATTTGAAGAGAAATACTCCCAATATATACTCCAAGAAACATCCCTATTGGGAGGGCGGAGGCCTTCACTAAAGCTTATTATCTGGGCTTACAAAGTCTTTCATCGGGATGTTCCATTAAGATAAATACTGAACTGAAAGGGTGTTAACACATCCGTGAGATGTAATAGTTCCCGAGGTCGAGGTCGGTAACTATTTTACACAATTCTATACCAAAACAGATACAGAATGAAAACACGTTTAGTGAAAATTTTAGGGATATTATTTTCAACATATTTGGGTAAAAAAGACGATTGTCCTTTTCAGAAAAACGGTGTCTATATCAGTCAGTTTGCACACTGAGCGAGTCCTGATGCACGTGTAACACACTGAATTGTACAAACCAAGTTACGCTATGTCTCACATAACGGATGTTTATTTGTTTGATTCGCAAAAAAAAAAATGTACCGTAAATTACGAAATAAGGGCGGTAGGGTTGATAAAATCAAGCCAAAAGGGAATCAAACAAAATACTTCGTTGGATAGGAAATTGAATTTTCTTTAAAATGAGTATACTTAGGTTGTCATATATTGTCTTCATAGTGCTGTTCAGATCGCATTCTCATGGTATTGTATACAGTTTTATTTTCAAGAATATTTATACATTTTGACAATTCATATTGTTGTGCCTGAAGACCATGCCATGAAGACCTGATTCGAAATAATACTTTATTATTTAGGAAAAAAAATAATACCATATTAGTTTCATTATTTCTCATCAAATACTGAATTCATTCTATTTTAACTTTTTTTCTAAAGTAAATTTCCAGAATTGTTACATTTTAAAAATTGGGTCAAAACGAAAAATGTAACACTTTTTTGGGTTGTTACATTTTTCGTACGTGATGTACGAAAAATGTAACAAAACATTATTTTGTTACATTTTTCGTACGTGACGTACGAAAAATGTAACAATTTTCCATTTTGTTACATTTTTCGCAGTTGTTACATTTTTCGTTGCAACAGTGCTGCTATTTTGCTTTTTTGAAACAAGAATTGACAAACAATATACAGATACATGTTTATTTAATTTTGGAAGATTGATATATTCTTCAAGTGTAAGTGAAATTAATTTACAAAAAGGAATGTTTTTCATTTGCCGATATTTTAGGAAATTTGCCATTATTTTCTAACAAGAATATATTCCTTTTCTATTTTTTTAATAAGCCAGGTGACAATATTCTGAACATAATGATGTAAAATTTATGTATTTTCAATGCACTAACTATAGAATTTCAACGTGTCTATATATGAGAACTCCTCAGGCTTGATATGTGGCCTGCAGCAACGAGCATCTTAACTGTAAAAGGACCAAAGAAATCCACTCCGGCTCTTGTGAACGATGCCTCATCACATGATACTCTATCCAGTGGCAAGTCAGCCACCTACACTTTGAGGTTATATCCTTGATGAGGAAAAGAAGTCCTACAATCCAATATTTCTGCCCTAAGTTGGTAGTTATAGCTGCCTTTCGAAAATGACCAACAACTTCATGAACATCCTGAACGATGAGGTCAGTGACACGAGTTTCTCTATGTAGAAGAACATGGTGCTTAGTTTCAAATTCAAGACTTGAACGACTTAGTCTTCCATCAATCGATGAACAAATCTCCAAGTATCTTCTTCGGAACGTCAAGTGGGATAAAGGGAATATGTTCAGCAACAACACCAGTCTCCCCCTTAATGTCTGAATCTGAATTAATCATCAAATGGGTGTACTGGGTTCTAACTCCATCATCGTTAGTAGTGTCTGACATTGATGAACAAATTTTACTTAGTGTCTTCAACAATTTCAAAAACTGCAAGTTCTTAGTCTCGGTATTCAATGTTTACAATAATCCTTTACCAGTCATTGTCCTAACTCTAGAGTCAAAAGTATGATTACTCCAATGTGATTCCGTATCCTTCTCCGACATACTTGCAAAGTCAAATTGTCACAAAATTATTTCACAGTCACAAAACTATTTTTAAAGTCACAAAAAAGTATTTCAAAGTCACAAATCTAAACGACTTCAGATTAAGGTTGTCCATACTAACGTACGGAAGTCTTTTAGGGCCACAATTTTTTTTTTTATTATCTTGAAAATTCAAGATACGAAGTTGAAAATTCAAGATACGAAGTTGAAAATTCAAGATACAAAGGCTTCCGTAGGAGAATGTATATGTGAAAATGATAGAATTCATTTAACATAAAGCATAAAATAACAGAATATACATAATATTAATACAATTTAGCAAGACATTACTCTACATTTTTATGAAGGGACATTGTCTATTTCTTATATAAAATATAAAATAACAGAATAATTTATTTATGAAAATGATATTAATTAACACTGCGTTAGTAGTGACAAAACATTTCCCGTGATGACATTAGTACTCTTTAACATGTATTGGATATCTCATTTTCCTTGACTAATACCATGTTTATCTCATCAGGTGAGGTGGAAAAGTTGATATTTTGCGAATGCTGCAGCCACGAGTGAAATATAAACTTTTCTACCTGGCGAGATAAGATAAACATGAAATTGTGTCAAGAAAAAACCCCCAGATATTATATTAATGATATCATTTTTCTTTCATGATTAAGTTTATTTCACTGGTAGATACGAGTGTCTCATCCATTCATGAAACAAAAAAATTAGATTTGATAATCATAAATACAGAGAATAGTCAGACAGAAAATATATGGGCGGACAGATCCCGAACACACAAATTGACCAATATGCAAATGAGTCATGTTTCATTTTAGTTAAATGAGGTATATTAATACATTTTACATACATTTACATACATTATCACGTGTTCACCTTATAAAAAAAATTATAATACGTTTTCATTGTCATAACTAAATTCAAAATAAATTTAAAAAATAATTAAATATATAAATTTAAATTGATATAAAATATTAATATACTAATATTCAAGCGAATACGCAACTTAATATTAATGACATTATGAATAAGTTAATTCAATTGTTCATATAAAAGAAACTACTACAAAGGTAAGCACATTACTAAACCCTACACAGCTACACAGAAGAGAGAAGCGATCACCTCCTGCACACAGGTAACCAGATTATCGCACAATTCGTTCTTACTTTGTGTTAAACAATGATTAAATAGCCATGTAACTCTTAACGACGCCACATGGAAGCTTAATTCCACTACAGTCTCCAACTATCCAACGGGAATAGAACTCTTGGTACACCAACTATCAGAAAGTTGGTGGCTAGTGACATTTTACTGCAGGATATCTATTTTAGTTGCATGAACTATGGATGACTGCTAAAGAGAGGGATTTTAGTGTGATCATATATATCAATACTTACAATGCAATATGTTGAAAGTTCTGATTGATAGTTGGTACCTGTGGTAATTCTTGCTATAATTTTACTTATTTGTTTACTATATCTTACATATGTGGTAAGTAAAAAAAGAATAATTGTGATATTTGTCAATGTATCCTGTGTTTAAAATAACTAAATGCCCTGCATAAATTTAAGGTTGGATCACAAATACAAATAATTACCTGTTGGAGTGGTATATTTAAGATTCGAACCGAATATGTATTTCTGACAGATTCAGGGATGAGGTAGAACTGGGTAATTTTTCCGTCCCAAAATCCAATTATTTAATGAATCCAGGGTAAAAAGAATATAAGTGGGGGAATGTCCCACTATCAATAGGTTGCAAATACAATTTGGAGAGAGTTATACTTGTATTCAATGAAACCTATACCACGTTTTCACAGAGTGATTACATGCTTAAGTCTTTATTGTATTATATTAAACCTTTTTATTATGTTTAAGTCTGCTATATTTTTTATTTAATTGAATATGAAAATAACAATGTTTTGTTTGCACAACGACAAGTGGTGATAGGTCATATTCGGATTTTGGTTTGCCATCTGCTGAGACTAAGAGTTGCCAGAGCTCTACTTTACTTATGGATCTTTCAGCTGAAATAATTTCTCTCAGTTTATAGTGTATGTATGATTGCCGAGAGGGAACATCGCTCTTTCGCCATCTGGTATCAACTCGATTAAGCTTTAAAGCGATATGGCCATGCAACAAAGCGATATAGTCACATGACAAAGTGAAATGGTAATACGACAAAGTGAAATGGTCAAATGGACAAAGCGATAAGACTACAAAACAAAGTGATAAGGCCGTACAACAAAGCTTTATAACAATGCGATAAAGCGATAATAAAATAACTTTTGGACGTCATATTTCACTCTCCTATTTCGCCTACTTAATGAGATTCCAACAAAGATTTTGGCAAAATTAAGGTTTGCTTGCTCCTGGGCACAACATGTAGCTAAGTTACAATTGTATTAATCATTTGTTGATTAAACTTTATTGCCTTTTTAGCTCATCAGGCCTGAACGGCCCGATGAGCTTATGACATGGCATGGCGTCCTGCGTCCGTCTGTGAGACCTTATTTAGGGTCACAAGGTAACAAAATCTAAAGATAACATATATTGTTTAAGGTTGTGACCCATGAGACCTTATACTTATTTGGGGTCACAGGATCACAAAATCTACAATTTAGTAATTCCCATTAGCTTTTAGGTTTTTCGGGTTGTGATCCCGGTGACCCTAATTGAGGTCACGGGGTCACAAAATCTGAAATTAAGAATCCCCATTAGCCAAGGAGTATGCACACAACTTTTCAGCCCTCTAAACGATTTGGAACTAAAGAAGAAGATGAAAATTAATATTTATTGTTGTGACCCCTGTGACCCCATTTGAGGTCAGGGGGTCTAGCAATTTACAATTTAGAATCCCCATTAGCCAACAAGTATGTACACAAATTATCAGCCCCCTGAACCTTTTGGAACTGGAAAAGAAGATGAAAATAGGTTTTGAAGGTTGTGACCCTTGTGACCTCATTTGGGGTCACGGGGTCACGAAATCTACAATTTAGAATCCCCATTAACCAATTTTCCCGTTTCACAGAATATAGATCGAAATGCCCACTTTTCATATACATTTGTTTATTTAACACCATTATTCACACGATCACAACATATCTCGAGCCGTTATAAGCTTTAAATAATGTAAGTTATTAAATGCCTTACTAATAATCAAGGTATATATCCGCATGCGACCTCACTGTGACCTTGACCTTTGACAGATTTTAGCAAAAACGTTGGTCTTGGTCTTTCTCCATAGTTCATTTATACCAAATAAGACCCTAATAGCACCAACAAAGTTTGAAGTTATCATGTTTACAAGTATTGTTGTATCGATTTCAGAACTCATGACCTTGACCTTGAATGTGAACATGTCAAAATCATTCACCAGGTGTATAAGAAAGAAAGCTGAGGTGTTAATATCTTCATGGAAAAAAGTTACTTAGTGACCAGTCAGTCAGTCAGTTAGTCAGCATGACCATATCTCGTGACCTGGACCTTTAAAATTCAAGGTCACACAATCAGTGATCACTTTTCATTGTGTATCACAATCATGTAATGATTCAAAGTGTTAATAGTTGAAATAAGACATTTTCGCAAAAGCATGCTTAGGTTGTGACCTCGCTATGACCTTGACCTTTGACGGATGTTAGCGAAAACCTTTTCAAATCTTGGCCTTTCTCCATAGTTGATATACACCAAAGAAGAGCCTGATAGCACAAATATTTTTCAAGTTATCGTGGTTACAAGGATTGTTTTAGTAATTTCAGAACTTGTGACCTTGACCTTTGACCTTGAATATGAACATGTCAAACGAATTCCCCAGGGGTATAAGTAAGAAGTTATGTATATGAGTTCTCAAAACCTAATAAGGAAAAAAGTTATAGCAAATACAAAACGCGCCGGCGGCGGCGATGGAAACTGCACAAAAACTGATAGCAGCTCCGCATTCGACGTCGGAGCTGCTAACTAGTACACATTATGGATTAATTAATTGACACAAGTAAAATTGCACTCATTTCACCCAGCTGTACAAATGGTTACCTGAACATAGGCAGCACCGAAAGTATGATTCCTTCAGGGTAATAATAATTTAACAGATAATTTAACAAGTCTAAAAGTGTGATTTCGCGACTGTTGAACCGGTACCGTCAGAGAAGGAATGTAAAGATAAGACCCGGTCGTAAGACAACGCCCCCAAACGGTGCTGATGTCCTTACATAACCGATTTAAACCAGCATCGAAAATAAACTCTGAGTTCAGGGCAGTAACGAGACTAAGAATTTGTGACTGTACTGTCAGAAACCGACTTAGAGCAGCAGGCTTAAAGTCACGTCGTCCTGTTGTTTGGGTAAGGCTGGCTGCGGAACACAGACGTCTCAGACGAGCATGGGCTACACAACATCAAGTTAGACAACTTCGACATTGGCGCAATACCATGTTCAGTGATGACGATTCAATTTGGACTTCGCAGATGGTCGGATCCACGTTTGGCGACGCCTTCGTGAACGTCACCATCAGTGCACCATCAAACAACACGATTCCTACGGGGGCGGAACTGTGATGGTATAGGGCGGTATAACCTACGACCATAGGACCAACCTTGTTCGACTTGATTGGAGGGTGACTGGTGTCCGTTACCGAGACGAAGTGTTGCAACCTGTTGTTCTTCCTTTCCGCCGTAGAGTGGGTGTAAACTTTGAGTTTCAACATGACAATGCTTGACCCCACACGGCTCACGTCAGCAAAACAACATCAGAGTGTTGCCATGGCCGTCCAAGAGCCCATACATTAATCCCATTGAACACCTCTCGGACGTTATTGGACGTCGGCTGAGAGATCGTGATGTTCTACCACAGGGGCTTGTATTGTCGAAACTAGCAATTAAAACGAATATGAAGTCGACGATCCAGCCCCATATACTATAAAAAAGTAAAGGGATGTAACGGGGTCAACACCCCATGTCCGTTTGAAATTATATTTCAGAATGTTGTCATCATATTATCATTCAATGTTATATATCACGGCAAAGCCAATACATTTGTCTTTAAAACAAGCCATCAAACGTAAAAATCGAACGGATAATAACAAGGATATGATTTTTCAAAGCCAAAAATATTAGCACATTGCTCATGTAAGCCATTTGCCTGGCCCACCAAAATAATAAAATATTCGCTTGAAAAAATTATTATAAAATACTTTATAATATCCTGTCAGCTAATAGTGACCCAGTTACAAAGCCCAGTATTTGGTGCATCAGATCGCGCAAGAATTATAACACGGGGTGCACTGTAATTGACGTACCAGAGATTTTAGATGATCTCAAGTGTGTTTCGAAACATCGTTTGATAGTGAGACGTCCATATTGAATGACCTTGGCATTGGTCTATTTTTGGTAACGAAATGATGTCATAGGGCTATTTGAGGCCCTATGACATCATTTCGTTTCCAAAAATAGACCAATGTCAAGGTCATTCAATATGGATGACTACTAGACAAACGATGTTTCGAAACACACTTGATATAATGTAAAATCCCTGGTATGTCAAATACAATGTCCCTCATGTTATAATTCTTGCGCGATCTGATGCACCAAATACTGGGCTTTGTAACTGGGTCACTATTAGCTGACAGGATATTATAAAGTATTTTATAATAATTTTTTCAAGCGAATATTTTATTATTTTGGTGGGCCAGGCAAATGGCTTACATGAGCAATGTGCTAATATTTTTGGCTTTGAAAAATCATATCCTTGTTATTATCCGTTCGATTTTTACGTTTGATGGCTTGTTTTAAAGACAAATGTATTGGCTTTGCCGTGATATATAACATTGAATGATAATATGATGACAACATTCTGAAATATAATTTCAAACGGACATGGGGTGTTGACCCCGTTACATCCCTTTACTTTTTTATAGTATATGGGGCTGGATCGTCGACTTCATATTCGTTTTAATTGCTAGTTTCGACAATACAAGCCCCTGTGTGTTCTACCCCAGACACCTGATGCCATGTTCCAGGCTCTCCAAGAATAGTGGCGCGCAGTTCCTCGGGCTGTCATCCGAAAGTTTATCAAAAGTGTTCCACGACGGTGTGAAGAAGTGATCAGGAAACAGGAAGGACACACCAGATACTGAAATTTCACATGTGGTGTACATACTTAATGGAATATACTTCATAAAAAAACCATGACAATAAATCAAATTTCACCATCAATACATGCGTTCATTTATTCATTTCCATTAGTATATATTGATAATGAATTTGATAATCGTTCTAAAAAAAAGACTTATAATAATTGTCTAATTAAAAAAAATTAAAGTAGACATTTTGCTGTGCAAATATAAGTAATAAGGAGAAAGACCTCCTGGAAGTGTAAACATAAACAAGATAGGTTCTTCTCTGAACAGATATCATGAATATTTCATTCCTACTGCTTATCACCATTTACTGACGTAATCCTAGAATTAGTTTCTCATTATATTAAATAGTAATATTTCATTTTCTTGTGTACTTTATCTATACTATGTACTACGCTCCTTATTTGGTTTTAATGATATGCCTCCACATTTGAATTTCTATTTAAAATCTATACTCGTGTAATTTTTATATACGAATTCTGTGCGATCATTACGCTATTTTAGATTAATTGCAAAATAGTACATGGTTTGGAATATGTTGGTTATGAAACGCATTCGTAATTTCTTAATCAATCCAAATTATCTACAGAATGCTTTTATCCGACGGTATCATTATTATGAAAAGAACTACCCTCAATATAAGAAAATTCGTAATTAAAATGAAAGCGTTTTTACTGATAATAAAGCCAGGAAAAGGCGTTTCATATCATGTTATTTAAATTTTTGTTAAATGTCTAGTTTGGGGGAGAGGGGTTGCATAAGCGTTGAGGACGCACCCCCACCACCACCACCCTGGCTGCTGTTGAAGTGGTGTTCATCTACTAATTACATCTAGTTAATTCATAAATATATATAAGCCAACTTTGTAACCTCCAATATTTATCCGAATGTAAGCTAAGCTCCATACACTGAAGACGTATATCCTATTATCATCATATTAATAAGTCATGACCATGCACAGGGTTCGCAGTTTTTATGTCTCTGTAATATTAACCCAATAATATGGTAGCAAGGGTTGAACGTTGACATTGTTAATTTAGAAATGAGCAAAATGTAATTATAATTCAATAGTGGATAAGATCATTATACTATAGCAGAATAACAGCATTTTGCTTATGCTTATAGTTTATAATTGAGATGAGCAGAAGAAGGTATTCAATGTTGGGCTCTAAATGTCAGAAATATTCTCTATGAATATGTTTTTTTGTGTATGTAGCCAAATGAAGATTTTGTCTCTATTAGTTCTTTTATAGCAACCTTTAAGGAGAGGTGTATATCTATTGATACTCTAAAGTGGTCAGAAAATGTTTCAACACATTCTTAAGTTCAAAAGTTGTTCTTGGCTATGAACATTACGTGTTCATTGTAAACATCCGAATATATATACATGTAATTAGAAACACATGCTATTTAGATAGTAAATCAGAGATTCGAACCAACACCCTCAAAATAACTCTGAAATGTTTTGCCCAATTTGTATTATCACCAATGCACTGAGTCAGAATACCATTTTGTATTATTCATCCATTTCTCAATTTTTTACTAACGACTTTATCCAGATATTACATTGAATTCCTGGTTACGAAAAATCTTGCAAGTGTTTAACTCAACTGGGATGTTCTCAGCAGTCGTGAAAATGCATTTTACTAGTGTATGCACTGTATAATACCATGAGCCGGTCGCCTCCTTTCTGAATAAAACTCTCCTTTTATGTGAGCAGAATGAAGCCATTCAAGTGTGAAAGAGATGAGTTTGCAACCTCAAATCAAATTCGAATGTCGCTGAGCTCCATGCACTGAAGACGTACAACTTATTACCATATTACCAATGATTCATGGAGATGCACGGAGTTCACAATTTTAATAAATTTACCCAAAACGTGTTTTTTCATGAATCAGACACTAAGAATTATTCCTGTCGCACATATTAATACACAATGTCACACAAATATTTAACTGTGTTAGCCTAATAGTATAGTTATATATGGTTTGATGTGCACAGTGTAACCCAGTAAAACAAATTTATATATTTTAATTTGATAATGAAGATTATTTTATTCTTTCCTTTGAGTTGTTTGTGAATGGCTAAATAATATACCAGTGTTGTTACAATATATTTCCAAACTTGTATCTTACATTATGTTGATGAATTAAATATGTATAAAGTTTGTTTTGCACAATTCAATCTATTATAATCAGTCACATAAATAGTATGTCTAAGGAAGTATTTATGTACAGGTTTAGACACACCATGTCAGCATTTTGAATTAATATATTAGAGTTGCAGATGTCTGTTTTAATTAGCATGGATATCTCAATTATTCACAGTAAGTTGTTTTATAGAGAAATCTTGTTATATGTTTATTCATTTTCTTGATAAAAACATAAACTTGTATTTTTCATATTTACATATAATAGTGACCTTTGGGAATTTAAAGTGCAATCATTTATCAAAATATGAATCCAAATACCAAGTCAAATGAAAATAAATTTAATGAAACCAGTATTCTATTGCTCTTTCGCTCTTTCGATTTATCGCTTTTACAGGGTAAAACATCTTATTACACAAACCAGTTATCTGTAGTGGTAATAATGGTGTTGCGTATAAAACAAAAATTGCATGGCGGCCCTTTTAATGTGAATACATTTTTTTATTTCGAATTACAAAAAAAAAAATCTCCATGGTCTTACCGAAACATGTAAATTGTAAACATAATTTTCGAACAAAGAATGATGTTTTACTATTAGTGACATTACCTTAAAATACATTTCATCACTTTATTTGAGCGAAAAACGTGCCCTTTAAACTTTACTGCACACGAAATAGGATCGCAGGGATCACGACCTTAAAAGCCTGTTTTCATTTTCTTCTCCTAAATTGCATATAATTGAAAATGAAAATAACAATAAGTTAAGTTTGCACAAAGACAAATGGCGATAGTGAACATATATCATATTCACCTTTTCGTTTGTAGTCTCTTGTTGCCCCGTTTTTTTTGGGTTTGCCGTTTGCTGATGCAAATACTTTTACAAATGTTGCCAAAGCTCTACTTTACTTACGGAATTATCACTTGGATTAGTTTCCCTTCTATTATACCATACGGCTCACTAACCGTTTCTTGATAAACAACGTTTTAAAAATGATTTGGATCGTGTCTTTGAGGCTTTGACTTTATCATGATATTTCCCCAGGTACTTGACGAGCATTGGCCTATTTAGTACTTTTCTCAGATAACCATTGATCATTTGAAAACTATTATTTGTAATGAATCTCAAATAAGATGATATGAGCAAATACTCAATGTCTTAAATCAATTCCTTAAGTGTTTGTAAAAGATTGAGGTTTGGATTATATCCATACAACAGATATGGACGACAATGCTCTGAAGGTTGTAGATACATTCCTGGAGAAGGGGATTGGAGCAAACGTGTCGTGCATGCGGTACAACAACGCAGCAAGCAGCTATGATTCTGTGAGTAAAAACATGTTCTTAAAATGACTTTTTCAAATGTTTTAAATGTGTTCTTGTACTGTCCATATGACGAAATGAGTCATAGGCTATGTAACTCGTAAACATTATTTGAAACATTTCAATTTAGCTGAAGACTTACATGTTTTCAATCCATTAAATGGTTGTCCAGATAATGCATTCTGTTGTCGTGACCATGAACATAATGTGAAGGTTTCGGAAACTGTTGTACATGATTGTTGTTTACAAATAATGCTGATTGTTCGTAAAGCTTGCAGAAGAGGGTCGTTACAGAGCACCTGCGAAATTAGCTGACATCATGACGTCACTGTTCCCAACAAACAGGGACAGGGTGAAGATACTTGACGTCGCAGCTGGAACGGGTCTTGCTGCATTGGAGGTTTAATGCGTTGAGATTTTCTCTTCATAAATTGTCTGAGAAAGAGTTTATGATAATGATAATTTATGTAAGGAGTTATGATGCTAATTTCTGAATAACTTTGGAATATGAAGTGCCGTCCTTATTTCTAGACAATTGAACTCTTTGTCTTCTAGTTCTGATGATACGGTCTATCCTCAGTCTCAAGGATAAGAATGCAGTCTCATTAAAATCAGATAATTGATTCGTTCCCTAGACGTTATTTTGGTTGACGTCACATTGGCAAAAAGACGAATGAAAAGAGTTTCATTTTAATCAGATTGGGCAATGTGTATCAACAACGTGTAACTGTGATTCAGTTAGTCCTCCTTTTGAAAGTGTTACCGTAGGTTCAGTGAAATCAATGTTGCAGTTATTCAAGCTATATATAAGGGTTGAGATATTTGTGTTACAGATGTGCAAGGTAGGGTTCACACAGATAGACGCCGTGGACCCCTCACAAGGAATGCTGGACGTGGCCAGAGAGAGAAACGTCTACAGAAGAATGATCTGCGACTACGTGGACGACAAACACCAACTGGATGTGTCAGACAGTGAGTAGAGTGACAGTAGTGTAACAGAGTCTAAATCATAAGCAAGAAATAGTTGGTGAATCATCAGGAATCTGAAAGTAATTAACTTATGACCAGAGCACCTGGATATTAAGGGGTCCATAGAAAACCCATACCATTTGAGAATATGTATGTTTTTTATTGATGTGCTTTCTTTGAAATCATGCTCGTATTTGGTTGGTATACTTGAAGATTGTTACGACGCTATCACAATCTGTGGAGGGATGGGAAACAACCATCTGCCCCCTGGAGCCTTTGATGAGATGATCCGTTTGGTCAAACCAGGTGAATTGTAGATTTCTATTTGCAATATTCAATAGGGACAATTAGTTTCAAATGTTCAAATTGTTGAGTGAGGTGACATATTCTATCAACAATAAACCATAAATATATATGGAGAAATGTTAAATGATATAAATCCATATAAAATGTGTGTTATTTTATCTCATATCTTTTCTATAAAGATATTCAAATGATCAACATTCAACTTATTACAAACCACAAACAGGTACCAAAACACAATCTTTCCCCTGTAGCCATGCACTGTCCATTAATGAAATACGTTTGTTTCAGGGGGTGTTATCTTGAACGTAACACGCATCCAGCTCTTTACTGGGATGGACGATTATGTTGACATTCTGGAGCCACACTTCCGGAAACTGGAGACTTCTGGGAAATGGAGGGAGGAATCTCGGACTACGTTTAGCAAATACTTTTTCGAAATAGATGGGATGGCAATAGTTCACCGAGTTCTCTCATAAATATCTGAACGTTACAGTAGAAAAATGTCCCTGTTTTGACAACATTATAAAACAGTAAGACATATTAGTGAATTTTTATTGGAGGTTTTAGCACGATAGATAATGAATAGATCACATTGCACGGAATCAGACTTGACATTTCTCTATTTCTTACATAACAATCTAGACTTATAAAGGTATCAGTGGCCGAGTGGAAAAGTTGTTGGTACAGTCAGACCTTGCGATTGTTTTCTGCCTCTGAGGGTCTGGGTTCGAACTCTGCAAAAGATTCATCCCGAAAAAGTATTAGACAATGAATTTTGATTAACAGACTTACACATAATTTGTTATTTTCCCATCACGAACAGAAGTATCTAAAAGAATGCAACATGTTGTTGTGATGTGACTTGACTTATCACGTTCTTATTCTATCCAGGAATAATATTTTACTTGATTAAAAGCCACATCAAGCACATTTTATTTATTGTTGATTGTATGTGCTTTTTTAATTGTTTTTTCCTATAAGGAAATGAAAACACTTAAAACTTGTCACACAGGGAATAACTACTGAAATTTCTGATTTCATGGAGCTTTCAAGAACAGTATGTATAAATCATGGCAAAGATTGCCATAATAAATGTGTTATCACTCAAATAGAGTTTAAATGGATATCAAACAACAGTATACATTGACAGAAATAGGGCCTCGTACATTCAAAGTGTTATGAACATTCTAATACAGGATAATCTGGATACGTTTTAAGGTGTGTATAAGCAGACCTTGTAACAAGCTTATCAATCTTTCAAGGTATGTATGTTACTTTCTCACTACAAAAACCTTTCTCTTAATTGGACAATATTTAGTCTCCTAATGACCATTTGAAAACCCAGACACTCATACAGACGTTGATTTGGATGCTGACAACACGCAATAATGGTTTGCAACTGTCATTACAATGTTATACACACATGTATTAATGTGCATGTTATAGTTGAAGTATGGAACCAATGCTGTTGGTTCATCGTACAAATTACAATAAGCACGCAAGACCTCACATTGATTTGTTCACGAGTTCGTTATCAACGTTAACCTATTGCCATTGGCAGCTGATTCTTCAGACAAAAAACCCGCTGAACATCTCCAGGATCATATATTATCACATGAAACAGTTAGTACAGCCTCCAGGGAAACAACCGGAGAAGAGATTCTATTGGACTTTGCTCATAAATGGGTTTATTGTGGCACTGATTCACAAATTGTTTGAACTGACCTTTACATATCGTGTATGGAATCAATGAGATGTTTTAACCGACGAACACATTCGATACAATGTTCTCAATATATGTGTAAAGGAAATTGGGTATTGACTTTTCTCACACCTATGTGTTAAATCAATAATATGATCCACAACAGTTCCTGAGTAGTTTATGTGGAGCTGAACAGCATTTTAGCTGTAGATGCACCACACTCTTACAATGTACTGTTTCATTATTTGACGGTTTGCCCATTAACTTATCAAGACGATAATAATCTTTAAACTAGGTGAGTCACAAACGTACATAAAAGGTTATAGAGGCCTATAGGTACAAAAATCAGTAAACTTCTTAAACAACAATTTTAATGTGATATGCCGAAAACTACAAGTATTTTCCAATTCACTTTTTGAGAGAAAGAAGACAGATTCTTGACTGAAGAGTTTGGTCCATGAGAATGTGTAGTGTTAGATTAACTGTGTATTGCTGTTTTTTACTAATTGTAATAATGGATGTCTTTTTGTTGTGATAAACGGTTAATCCGCGATTCATTGGTTTGCCGTCTGTATATACAGATTGAATTGATTTTATTGAAATTAAATAATTTTTATGGCACTTCAGCTGAAAGAACTTTATAGTTGATGGAAAACCAAAACTTTGTCTTAAATGTTATACATTAAGATGAGATACCAAATACTCAAAGAGAATGATGATATATTAATTCTAAACGTCCCGATTTAATGTTTATTATCTGTTTATAGCTATAGGTGTATGGAGTTTTTGCTGCTTGTTGAAGTTAGATATCAAAACAAGAAAAACTTTGGTAAAATGGTTGGTATTCAAACAAAATGTGGCCCTTTCTAATAAATTAGTCTGTTCAAGGCTGAATAAATCCGATGTATTAGAAATAATTCTAATTCATTAATTCTATGTCTGTTTTTTTCTCATCACATCATTTACATAGATTGATATACTTTCGAGACAGCTGTAAAAATAATAATAATAATATGATAATAATAATTCTTTATTAGCCCGAAAGGGAATTTGTTTACATCAGTTCCTCCTGTATACATAAAACACATGTAACAATAAACAAGCACACTAAAACACGGGACTCGTGACATAACAATATAGACATTGATAACACGAAAGAACAACGTCAGCCAGAAAGAAAAAAAACATTAAAATATGCAAGATGAAGGTTAAAATAAAAATCATAAAACAATTATGTATGATGCTATTGGTGTTGTTATATTACGACCTATTGTTGTTGGAGAGGCGCGTTTCGAATATTTGTTCTGGCCATAGACGGATATCAGCGCATACTACAACAGGGGCCTAGTGAAGGAACCATTTTCCATTTATGATTTTGTCATACGAATCAGCCAATAATTGTCCTGGAGAGAATTAAGATCTTCCTATGTAAGCAAACTAATATGCTTGCGTTTTCTTGTGTCAGCAATTGAAAGTCCTAATTGGATGTACCGTATTTCCTCTATTAAGCGCTAGGTCTCCAATAAGCGCTGGGCCTCTAATAAGCGCCAGGGTTCAAGGGTAGTTGAACAAATAAGCGCTGGGCCTCCAATAAGGGAGGGTCTCTAATAATAATAATATAATAATTATAATAATAATAATGGATAGTTTCTATATAGCACACAAATCTCCACGTAGTGGACTCGGGGCGCTTCTTAACATTATTACCCTGGTCTAACCTAAACTGCCGCAAAGTGTCACCTCCTCCACATCTTACACCAGGTACCCACTTACTGCTGGTTGAACAGAGGCACACGTTGATTAAAGTCACTTACCCAGGGTGACACCATAAGTCTTTCCACTCATGTCTCAGTGTTTGGCAGGGAATCATCCTTCAAACTCTCAGTTAATTCAGCGATGAAGCAGGTATCCATGAGGCAAACCGCGCCCATTGTTTCTGAACTTTACTGATAGCGGTCGACTGAGCTATGCACAGGACCACATGCCACCAATATAAGCCAAAACATTTCTCATATGGGATAAGTCATTCGAAAAAGAATGGTATCAGTGTTACAAATGTTCACTGTAATGCGAGAACTGAAAACTAAAAAATATGACTCTGCTGAAACAACTTTAATTTATTGTAACTTCCTTGATTTTATGTATTAAATCAGAAAAATTAGAACATGTATCCATACCTGTAACATTGAAAGAGCATACAAATAATGTTCAAGTAAATGCAAGATTGGAGATGAATTTTACATAAATAGAGATTATTACACGAGGAAGTGTGTCATATGACTTTTACGAAACGAGTGTGAATTTTTGTATTGCCCGAGCGAGAGCGAGGGTTATACATAAATTTGCACGAGTTTCGTAAAAGTCATATGGCACACTTTCGAGTGTAATAATTTCTTTATTACCCATTTTATTCCATTTGATTCGCGTTAAAATAGTTAGGAAACGGCCCACTTCCCTTGCGACGGCAAGCTATAGTGACGTCACGAACAATCATTTCATGACGTCACAGGCGACGTAGTACGGGAAGCCGCGGTGAAACAATCGTTGCTAGGCAAACGTGATATGTGCACATGTGCTCATATCAAAAATATTAACTCGGTTATTTTCAACCATATGGGTAATAATACTAGAATATTATCTGTTAAATCAATTAAGCAACAACTATCTCTCTGCATATTATTGTAAAAAAATTTTCATCGAAACATATGTTTCACTCGTATGTACAAATACGAACCAATACTTGTTAAAATTGCTCTTTTATTAAATATGACTTTGGTAAGCTCTATATGTTGTACAGGGTTCCATATATGTCGTTATATGTATTATGTAACTCTGCTATAAAAGATGAAATTCAATTTACATTTGCATTACCACAATATATCAAATTAAAAAGAACAATGTTTTCCAAATCTTTGTGTGAATTCTTAACTTTATATTAACAATACGATCAACACAGTATATATTCTGTACCAATTGTTTTATCTTAATCACGAAATTAACATCATTCAAAGTTTAAATAATTTCTACGGTTGTGTTTACCTCACTCGTATGCAGGTTTATTCACAAAATGAAAGGCAACTATGATTCAAAAGAAGTAATGACACGCAGGACTTGCAGTTGAAGTATGTAGTGTAGACTACAGTCAGTACTATGTCCTGGACAGGAATGATAATCAGAAGAGAATAATGGTGAATAATGGTGACCGATCATTGTTAAACAACCGTGCTTGTTGCTGAAGACATTCTTCCATCTTGTTTGGTTACCTCCAGGAAACGTGTTGCTTGACAGTCTATTAGTCGTTGCTTCAAGACAAATTAATCTACACACGGAAAAGTCCTGAAAAGATCAAATTTTCACTCCATAACAAGATATATATGAATGTAGATTTTTCAAGGAAGTTATATGAAGTTATAATAAGAAAATAAAAGTTATGTTGAGGGAACATCTTGTAATGAATGCATCCCAATATATGTCATAAAAAATTGAGCTAAATTGCCATCGATGCAAATGTTGTATAATTATATTTGCCCTTATGATGGATGCTTTCGTCTCCTGGAAACTTTTAATACAGAAAATATTCTTCATTTCTAAAATTAGTCTGTCCATTTTTTATTTTCCAACTCAAAATCAATTTTCACAAAATTGTAGTTTGATTGAAGATTGTCTCACTTGAATTGAATTTAAATGTAAAAATAATAGATTCAAAGGGAAAGTGGGTCAGAATTGAGATGGGGAAAGTATTGCAAGAACCACGTTTTTTGCAAGCACATTTCAAGAGACATGTACATCTTTCTTATAAAAGTCATAACTAAAACGTGTAAGTAAATTCTTTTCCAAAGGTTTTTATTGCTCTCAAGAATACATGTCATACATCAGTTCAGGTTGTTGTCAATTTCCTTTGAAAAATAGCTATCCACATTGGGTTTCATATGTCATTGGAAGACCATTTGTTATCATGGTTATGAAGCTTATTGTTTTCAGTTGCAATAACCTTTTCCACATTGAAAATATATTTCAAAACTACCAAATACCCTTCTCGGTTTTGAAACTGGTTGTCCGATACCACATATATGAATATATTGTTTGCAGATAATGTTATATGATTCAGTGGTCTATCATTGTCAATTGTTCGAAATCAAACAAGGTATTTTATTATTTTAATTCTGTAATCCATATGATCATTTAACCAAAGTTCAAAATCATTCCAAAGGATTTTTATTTCTCTACATTCCCAGTAAACCTGACATATATTCTCATTCAACTCATTACAGAAACAGCAAGTTAAGTTGTCCACAAGTTTCATTTTGAATAGTCAAATATTCCAAATTTTTAAAACATCCCTCTAGTATGAGTTAAAAATTTCAATTACTTGATGAACATTTGCACCCAATTGCGCCCAAAATGGTTTCAAATGGAATACTGCAAATATTATCATTGATTTGAGTTTGTTTTTTGGTTTTTTGTGTTTGTTTTTTTATCCGAGATTAGATAGTTTCAATGCATCACAGAATATTGTCAACCGTCCTTAATCCCCTATCTTGTAATGTTTCGTTTTTTCAATTTGTCAACGTGTAAGCAACTAGAGTCAAAGATGGTACCTGTAATGAAACTGAATGTAAAATAAGGTAGGTTGTTTAAAAAGTCAGTGTCACCCTGAACAAGACAAGACAATACTCATTGTCAATTTATACACTCAATCAATAGTAAGTTTTTCAAAAAGGAGAGTCGATGTCCAGCCTGACCTCTTTCTGCACGGATGTTTTGAACATTGGATGAAAAGTATTATATTATTCCTGGTTCTTACTCATTTTTACTCTGTGTAAAATCGACTCACGGATAATAACCATCAGCCCTTGAATGTTCCAAACATGATGTATATATATATATATATATATATTTATAAGGTGTCTCAAACGGTGATAGAGATGCAAGATATGTCTTGTGTTGAAGTTGCTTCACAATTGCTGGGTGATTCTTGATTAAATATTTTAATACATATGCCTTAATGGAACCCCTTTGAAAGCCACGAAAATTAGCATTCATCTCAAGTTAAGAACTTTTTAACTAACATACCATCAATGTATTCCGATCAAAATTGCAAGTTGAGGGAAAATTGTTCTAAAATTTGTATATTGAAATGTACTATTTATGGCAACCTGAAAAATACATCATTTCATTATTTCATGACCTTGTCAGCTAAATATTGGAGGAAATGATATATAAACACCTACATTAGCTGCAACACGGTAATTAAATAAATGCACAATTATCATATATCTATTTGTAGTCCAGCCAGACAACATTAACGGAAAAAATGTTCTATAACATACCATATGCCATGGCACTGGCTGTTTTGTCACCTTTTATTCAAATGAGAAAGGGGAGGAATAGCGCGATGATTATCACATTCGGCTTAACGGAAAAAAGGTCTGGGTTTCAAGTTTTTTTAGAGAACTTATTTGCCTGCAGGTTTGATGCACTGTTACACAGATTTTAAGAGCATTACCGTTCTTGGTCGGCTACCTCGAGCCAGTGCTCGCAGGTTTCATCACAATTCAAAATCACAGTGGTGTAGCGTGCATTATTCCTGCAATAACAATAGTTACTAGATATAAGTATACTATTCTAGAGCATCGACAAACCTCAAATCACCAAGTAAAAAAAACATTTGTAGGAATGAAATATACTAACCATTAAAATAATTGGAACACTTAATGTTTTTAAAGCTTTTTTACTAATTCATGTGAGAAACATACTGATTTCACAAGAGCTCATACCTTTCATTGTATGCATATGAGACAGTTTAAAGAAGATGTTGATGGGTATAGACACGTTTTATACGTGGTTGCAGTAGATGTTGCGTTTGGGTGGCATTAACCTTCCTCGAACAAAACAACTTTTTAGAAAATATCTCTATGGCACCCAATTCGAGTGCATTGTCATTTTTGCATGGTGCATCAGAAATTCACTTTTCACGTACAACATGAAGCCAATTTTCCTTTAAAAGGAGCTGTTTAAATTAATGAGACGGCACTTGAGATTCACAATGCCACAACAAAGACCCCTGAGTACGCACGATAGAAGCGGAGCCATAGCAAGGCTTCAAGATGGAGCTTCTTTCCGCAATATTGCCCCCTGTCTTCAGAAATCACCATCTGTTAAATGAGAGGTATCAGGCAACTGGAAGAGTACGGGACAGACCTTATCTTGAAGACCAAGAGTTGCGTCCCGAGCTGAAGACTGATACGTTGTCCTCTACGCCCTGAGACACTGCTTCTCCTCTGTGCCCTGCGACTACAGCTGCGACTACAGCTGCGACATGTAAGCCATTCTGAAAAACAAGGTTTTCAAACTGAAGAAAAACTTTGCAATGATATGCCTAATTATTTTTAATAATTTAATTGTGAAGACAGATCACAAATTTATTGTTATGTTGCTACATGTTATTGTTAAATTTTGTGTAAATGTTTTTCTAATCTGAACATTATGATGTATAACATTTCGAATTTTCCATTTTTTAACATCATTATATACAAACATTTTAAAGCTTGGCGGTTTCTGCACATGCAAAATGATGTTATTCGATTTTGATTGGAAACTAGTAATTATGATGTATTAGGCGATTGGGGAAGAATATGCAAGCTGAGTGAATTTGTTTGTATTGTAAACAGCACATATGGTGACTTGGAGCGTATTAAAGCCAAATGGTTTTTTATGAAACACAATGGATGCACATTTAAGAACATGAGAATTCACTTCAGCAAATTGAATTAAGCTCTTTGCGTGATGTTGTCAGAATAAGAATTAAAATGGTTGGTGTCGTTTACACACAATACAGAAGGTTCATTGTTTTCAGTAAAGTTTAGTGTTTTTGAATTACCAAAACGAACTTTGATATTTCGATTCAAGATGTATACATTTACATTTAAGATTAATATTTATTGGCGCTGTAGCTCGGTTTTTTTCTCTCAATAAAATAACGTTCTCTCACAAACATAGAATACGTGTTATCGATGGCTAGATAATACTTCTCTATCAATAAAAAGAGTGCTTCAAGTGATCTGACTGATGTAGCGATACCTTAACACTCAGGGTAGAGTTTTAAAATGTGTACAATGATAGAATGATCAACATTCTCAAATTCTCATGAGACCAACAAATCTTCCTCTCACATCACTGTCACACCAGTCACATAATTTCTTCGAATACAGATAGCCTTATTCTATTGATACGGTTTATTCGGTCTTGTAATGAGATGTTTTATCCATTAATATACCAATATATTTTATCAACTTTAATAATAAATGGCAGATTTGAGAAAAAAATAACATACATAAAACGTGTAATGTGTTTATATATATGGAAATATAAGGAAATGGCAACATTTGATACACAACTACAGAAAATAGTCAGAGAATATCTGGGAGGATAGATTCCAAAGCACATATATTGGCAAATATGTTTAAATATATTATTAAAGGCGCTGTAGCACGTTTTTTGCAAAATTTTTTTTTTCAAATTTCCCATTTATAATGATAGTTTATGTCATTTAAATTAACTTTAGAGGGTAAAACGTCTTATTACACAAACAAATTATCTGTAGTGGTAAAAACTATGTTGCGTATAAAGCAAAAATTGCATGGCGGCCATTTTATTGTGAACACAATTTATTATTTTGTATTACAAAAACGATTCCCATGGCTTAACCAAAACATGTACACTCGTTTCAAACTTTATTTTCCGAGGAGAAAAGGATGTTTTACTATTGGTGAAATTATTTTTCAAATACATTTCATCAACTTATTTGAGCGAAAAAACGTGCTACAGCGCCTTTAAAGTTGAGTGATGACCCGGATGTTATCACAACCTTCCCCTTCAATAGCGCAAAACTGTCACACGATATTCTAGATAGAGTTATTCACTTTTGGAAACTCAAAAACGATGACATAAAAATAGAGCCATGGGCTCTGTAGCTCATCAGGATTTCATTGATGTATTATCTAAGGTTGAATATCTAAGTAATACATTGTTAACAAGCAGAAAAATAGGTTTTTAGATCATGACCCCTGTGACCCGTATTTGGAGTCACAGGGTCACCAATCCTACAATTAAGAATCACCTTTGACCAAAGAGTCTCTAAACAACATTTCACCTTTCTAGAGCTTTACATACTTGAGATCAAGATGAAAATAGGTTTTTAAGGATGTGACCTTTTGGGGTCACAGGGTCACAAAATCTACAATTCAGAATCCCCATGGGCCAAGGAGTCTGCACACAACTTTTCAGCTCTCTAGACCTTTTGAAAATGAAAATAGGTTTTTAAGGATGTGACCCCTGTGACCCCATTTGGGGTCACGAAATCTACAATTTAGAATCCCCATTGGCCAAGAAGTCTGCACACCATTTTTCAGCTCTCTAGACCTTTTGAAAGTGGAGAAGAAGATGAAAATAGGTTTTTAAGGATGTGACCCCTGTGACCAAATTTGGGGTCTTGGGGTCACGGGGTCATGAAATCTACAATTTAAAATCCCCATGGGCCAAGGAGTCTGCACACAACTTTTCAGCTCTCTAGACCTTTTGGAAGTGGAGAAGAAGATGAAAATAGGTTTTAAAGGATGTGACCCCTGTGACCCTATTTGGGGTGATGGGGTCACAAAATCTGCAATTTAGAATCCCCATGGGCCAAGGAGTCTGCACACAACATTTTAGCTCTCTAGACCTTTTGAAAGTGGAGAAGAAGATGAAAATAGGTTTTTAAGGACGTGACCCCTGTGACCCCATTTGGGGTCACGGGGTCACGAAATCTATAATTTAGAATCCCCATGGGCCAAGGAGTCTGCACACAACTTTTCAGCTCTCTAGACCTTTTGGAAGTGGAGAAGAAGATGAAAATAGGTTTTTAAGGATGTGACCCCTGTGACCCTATTTGGGGTGATGGGGTCACAAAATCTGCAATTTAGAATCCCCATGGGCCAAGGAGTCTGCACACAACTTTTTAGCTCTCTAGACCTTTTGAAAGTGGAGAGGAAGATGAAAATAGGTTTTTAAGGACGTGACCCCTGTGACCCCATTTGGGGTCACGGGGTCACGAAATCTATAATTTAGAATCCCCATGGGCCAAGGAGTCTGCACACAACTTTTTAGCTCTCTTGACCTTTTGGAAGTGGAGAAGAAGATGAAAATAGGTTTTTAAGGATGTGACCCCTGTGACCCCATTTGGGGTCACGAAATCTACAATTTAGAATCCCCATTGGCCAAGAAGTCTGCACACCATTTTTCAGCTCTCTAGACCTTTTGAAAGTGGAGAAGAAGATGAAAATAGGTTTTTAAGGATGTGACCCCTGTGACCAAATTTGGGGTCTTGGGGTCACGGGGTCACGAAATCTACAATTTAAAATCCCCATGGGCCAAGGAGTCTGAACACAACTGTTTAGCTCTCTAGACCTTTTGAAAGTGGAGAAGAAGATGAAAATAGGTTTTTAAGGACGTGACCCCTGTGACCCCATTTGGGGTCACGGGGTCACGAAATCTATAATTTAGAATCCCCATGGGCCAAGGAGTCTGCACACAACTTTTTAGCTCTCTTGACCTTTTGGAAGTGGAGAAGAAGATGAAAATAGGTTTTTAAGGATGTGACCCCTGTGACCCAATTTGGGGTCACGAAATCTACAATTTAGAATCCCCATTGGCCAAGAAGTCTGCACACCATTTTTCAGCTCTCTAGACCTTTTGAAAGTGGAGAAGAAGATGAAAATAGGTTTTTAAGGATGTGACCCCTGTGACCAAATTTGGGGTCTTGGGGTCACGGGGTCACGAAATCTACAATTTAAAATCCCCATGGGCCAAGGAGTCTGCACACAACTTTTCAGCTCTCTAGACCTTTTGGAAGTGGAGAAGAAGATGAAAATAGGTTTTTAAGGATGTGACCCCTGTGACCCTATTTGGGGTGATGGGGTCACAAAATCTACAATTTAAAATCCCCATGGGCCAAGGAGTCTGCACACAACTTTTCAGCTCTCTAGACCTTTTGGAAGTGGAGAAGAAGATGAAAATAGGTTTTTAAGGATGTGACCCCTGTGACCCTATTTGGGGTGATGGGGTCACAAAATCTGCAATTTAGAATCCCCATGGGCCAAGGAGTCTGCACACAACTTGTTAGCTCTCTAGACCTTTTGAAAGTGGAGAGGAAGATGAAAATAGGTTTTTAAGGACGTGACCCCTGTGACCCCATTTGGGGTCACGGGGTCACGAAATCTATAATTTAGAATCCCCATGGGCCAAGGAGTCTGCACACAACTTTTTAGCTCTCCTGACCTTTTGGAAGTGGAGAAGAAGATGAAAATAGGTTTTTAAGGATGTGACCCCTGTGACCCCATTTGGGGTCACGAAATCTACAATTTAGAATCCCCATTGGCCAAGAAGTCTGCACACCATTTTTCAGCTCTCTAGACCTTTTGAAAGTGGAGAAGAAGATGAAAATAGGTTTTTAAGGATGTGACCCCTGTGACCAAATTTGGGGTCTTGGGGTCACGGGGTCACGAAATCTACAATTTAAAATCCCCATGGGCCAAGGAGTCTGAACACAACTGTTTAGCTCTCTAGACGTTTTGGAAGTGAAGAAGAAGATGAAAATAGTTTTTTAAGGATGTGACCCCTGTGACCCCATTTTGGGTCATGGGGTCACGAAATCTACAATTTAGAATCCCCATTGGCCAAGGAGTCTGCACACAACTTTTCAGCTCTCTAGACCTTTTGGAACTGGAGGAGAAGATGAAAATAGGTTTTTAAGGATGTGACCCCTGTGATCCCCTGTGACCCCATTTGGGGTCACGGGGTCACGAAATCTACAATTTAGAATCCCCATTGGCCAAGGAGTCTGCACACAACTTTTCAGCTCTCTAGACCTTTTGGAAGTGGAGAAGAAGATGAAAATAGGTTTTTAAGGATGTGACCCCTGTGACCCCATTTGGGGTCATGGGGTCACGAAATCTTTAATTCAGGATCACCATTGGCCAAGGAGTCTGCACATAAAATGTCAGCTCTGTGGAGTCATTGGTTCTTGAGAAGAAGTCGAAAAGGCGAAAAGTTTACGGATGGTCGGATGGACGGACGGACGGACGCCGGACACCATGCCATGCCGTAAGCCCATCGGGACTTTCAGGCCTGATGAGCTAAAAATGGATTGGTTTCATTTATAGATCATATTATTCTGTGATTTGTCTTAATTGGTATTTTGGAAAGACATGACAAGTGCCTAAATTCTACAATATTGTATATATATATTCTACAAGATGGGAAAATCAAGCAAGACATCAGGTTGTCCAGCATGAGCATAGGAACTGTATTCTTCGTGATATATCTAGCATAGCTTAAATGCTTTGCCCTGTAAATAAAACAGCTTTAACCTATTTAAATTCCATTAAGTTAATCGTGGTACACTGCGTGCACATACATGTACATACATTATCATTTCTTCACCATATAAAATAATTAGTTAAAAATTTTCATTTTCATAACAAATAATCTATATTGATGTTTAATAAAGAATAATATCGGATATTCCAGGGGATTGGCTATTTGATATTACGATGAATTCAATTATTAATATAATACAAACTACAATAAATGTAGGCACGTCACTAAAATGTTCACAGCTGCATAGAAGAGAGCAAGGTGATTCTACACACAGGTAACCAAGTAGGGACTATAGCAGAATTCGTTCTTACATCGTGTTAAACATTGATAAAATAGCCATGTAACTCATGCCATGAATAGATTAGGATTGAAAGTGGGCTAAAACAAGGAGGTATCCTGTCTCCTTTACTGTTCAACCTATAAATCAACGAGCCCTTAAATTCGGAGTTGAAATTTTGGAGTAACAGATTGGTATTTTGGCAAATGCAGATGATGTAATCCTCATAGCGGAATCGTAAGGTAACTAACAACTTATGTTGAATTATCTTACTACCTGGTGTATGTCGAATCAAATGTCAATAAACTGAAAAAAAACGAAAATTATCCACTTCCACAATATTTCTACCCCGAGGTCATGTAACTTCATATATGGCACAAACGCGTTGGAATTAGCTGAGATGTATTATTACCAGGACTCCTTCTGACTGAAAATGTGGAATACGGTAAAATGGTCAACTGCAAACTCGGTCAGTAGTGCCTTAGGTCTGATCATTTCGAAATATAAACTCCTGGCAGGTATGCAACATTATAGTTTTACAACCCTCTTTGACACCATGGTGTGATTGGTTCTAAATTATGGAGCAAGTATCTAAGGAACCAAAAGTTATTCATGCATAGATGCATTTGGGGATAGAGCTAAACATTGTTTTTTTTGGCTGAGGAAATCTGTCTGAACAGTGCTATAGCAGGCGACATTGGATGGTTCCCTCCAGTTATGAGACAGTCGTGCAGTGAAATAAGGTCTTACGGCTGAAAGACATGAACAAGAGACTATGATGACTGAGAGGGGACATCGCTCTTTTGCCCTCTGGTAACAACGCGATAAAGCGATATGACAACACGACAAAGCGATATGGTCACACAACAAGGCGATATAGCAACACGACAAATGGGTATAGCAACACGACAAAGCGATAAGGTCGCACGACAAAGCGATAAGGCCATACGACAAAGCAATCGGCACCACAAAGCAATATTGGCGCACAACAAAGCGATAAATACCATATCGCTTTGTTGCATAGTCTTGTATTGCTTTGACAGTTAAACTTTTTAATTGCATGTACTTGTCTGAAATTATTAATGTTCTAAAAAAATGATAATACTTGACCTTTCAGGCTACTTCAAAAGATGTGCTTTTTACTCAGTAAGATTTAATTGGTTCAAAACTTGAATTGAGCAGGAAAACCAAAGAGAATACAAATGTTGTGTAATAGAATACCAAGATTTGAAGAGGTATTTAAAAACAGTTCCAGTCAAGCAGAAATGTTTTATATATGATCATATTTTTCGGAAAACGTGAGAGATGTTTTCATTCTCTGTTTTACAAAATGCACAATTCTCGTCATTTACAAACTGCATATAGTTTTAAACACCTTCTTGGTATTTACTATGCTGTTTAAATTAACATCATTTCTACAGCATATGTACCGCAAACAAAACCGTATTTCCCATGTTAAAGAATATAGATCGAAATGCCCACTTTTCCTATACATTTGTTTATTTAATACCATTATTCACACGGTCACAACATATCTCGAGCCCTTACAAGCTTTAAATCATGTAAGTTATTCAATGCCTTACTAATAATCAAGGTATATATCCACATGAGAAATTCATTACAAATACATAACCAAACTACTACACCTTAATGGATTAATTAAATGACACAAGTAAAATTTGTTTGATAATGAATTTGATAATAATTCTAAAAACGACTTACAATCTGATAAAATAATTGTCTTATTTTTAAATAATGCAAGTAGGCTTTTTGCTTTTTGCAAATATAAGTAATAAGGAGAAAGAAGACACTTGGAGGAACTATATATACATGGGTGTCCTCTCTTCGTCTCTGTACTTCCTGAAGCTGTAAACATCAACAAGATAGGTTTTTCTCTAAACAGATATCGTGAATATTTCATTCCTAGTTCTTATCAACATTTACTGACGTAATCCTACAATTAGTTTCTCATTATATTAAAAAGTTATATTTCATTTTCTTGTGTACTTTATCTATACTTTGTACTAAGCTCATGAGAGAGAGAGGGGAGAGAGTGGTTGCATGAGCGCTGAGAACGCACCCCACTCCCTCCGACCCTGGCTACTGCTGAAGTGTTGTTCATCTACTAATTACATCTACTTCTAATGTACATTGTTTTTAAGAAGACGCAGAGATAGTTTCATAAATATATGAAAGCCGATTGAAACGACGTTAAAGTGACGACTTTGTAACCTCCAATATTTATCCGAATGTAAGCTAAGCTCCATACACTGAAGACGTACATCCTATTATCATCATATTAATAAGGCATGACCATGCACATAGTTCGCAGTTTTTATGTCTCTGTAATATTAACCCAATAATATTGTAGCAAGGGTTGAACGTGGATATTGTTAATTTAGAAATGAGCAATATGTAATTATAATTCAATAGTGGATAAGATTATTATACTGTAGCAGAATAACAGCATTTTGCTTATGCTTATAGTTTACAATTGAGATTAGCATACGAAGGTATTCAATGTTGGGCTCTAAATGTCAGAAATATTCTCTATGAATATTGTTTTTGGTGTATGTAGCAAAATGAAGATTTTTTTCTGTATTAGTTCTTTTATAGCAACCTTTAAGGAGAGGTGTATATCATTAAGATAGTTGTGATATAATGCGTGCACACCACATAAATTTACATATATGTATATAATAGTAATGCGTTTTCATTGTCCTAGCTAAAATTATACATGCATATTATATCAAAATTAATATGTCTTATTTCCATGGATTTAGCAACTTAATATTAATGACATATTATGGATTAATTAATTAATTTATTCACCAGCAAAGGAACTGTATTCTTCGTGATATATGCAGCATAGCTTAAATGCTTTTCCTGAAAATAAAACAGTGTGAGCCTATTTAAATTTCATTAAGTTAATCGTCGTATATTGCGTTGATACAAATGTACATACATTATTATTTTTTCACCACATTTTCATAACTAATATTCTACATGGATAGTTGATTAAGATAAACATATGTTATTTTCCAGGGGATTTGCAATTAAAAGGCGCTGTAGCACATTTTTTGCATATTTTGTTTTCTCAAATTTCCTATTTTTTTATTAAAGGTTATACAATGTTTTGTTATGTGGGAGGGTAAAACATATCATTACACGACCCGATAAGCCGATAAGCCGTATCCATAGAAAAAAGCTATCCGTATTGACACATTGAAATGGCAATTCGAAGTGAAATGGACTAGCATGGCTTAACCGAACAAAGTACATTCGTCTTAGAACTCTTTTTATTGATTCAGGAGTTTATTTAGCCATTGATAACACTTATATATACCTTTTTGTGAGATCACTTTATTTTAGTTACAAAAACGTCTTTAATATTATTGATTAATTCAGTTATTCGTATAATACAAACTACAACAAAGGTTAACACGTCACTAAAACGTTCACAAAGAGAGTAAGGCGGCTCTGCACACAGGTTACCAGATAGGGGTTTTCCCAGAATTCGTTCTTACTTCGTGTTAAACATTGATTAAATAACCATGTAAGTCTCAAGACGACACATTGAAGCGTATCTACACTGCAAGCTACAAGAACCTAACGGGAAATGAAATCTTATTACTCCAAACAGCAGAAAGTTGCCGGCAAGATATTTTTACTGCAGTTTATTTCCTTTAGTTGCATGAACAATGGATGACTGCTGACGAGCGATAGTTACCTGTGGTCATTTTTATATAAAGATCTACATCTACATAACTAACATATGATGTTATTAAGTAAGGATATTGGATATTTGTCAATATATCGTTATGGTGATATAATCCTTTAAAAAACTAAATGCCCTGAATACATTTAAGGTTGGGTCACAAATACATAATAATTTGGTGTGGTATATTATAAAACTCGAATGGAATATTATTTCCGACGGATTCAGTGATCACAGTGTTCTATTCGGAGATAATTATACTTGTATTCAATGAAAACTATACCACGTTTTAATTGTATTTATTGAGCCTTAAAGTTTGTATTATGTTTAAGTCTGCTGAATTGCATATAATTAAATATGAACATAACAATAAGTTAAGTTTGACAAAGACAAATAGTGATAGTGAACATATGTCATATCCGCCTGATCGTTTGTAGTCTCTTGTTGCCCCGTTTTTTGGGGTTTGCCGTTTGCTGATGCAAATATTTTTACAAATGTTGCCAAAGCTCTACTTTACTTACGGAACTATCACTTGGATTAGTTGCCCTTCTATTAAACCATACGGCTCACTAACCGTTTCTTGATAAACAACATTTTAAAAATGATTTGGATCGTCTCTTTGAGGCTTTGACAATATTGTGATATTTTTCCAAGTACTTGACGAGCATTGGCCTATTTAGTACTTTTATCAGATAACCATTGATCATTTGAATACTAGTATTTGTAATGAATCTCAAATAAGATGATGCGAGCAAATACTCAATGTCTTAAATCAATTCCTTTAGTGTTTGTGAAAAATTGAGGTTTGGATTACATCCATTCAACAGATATGGACGACAAGGCTCTTAAGGCTATAAATACATTCCTGGAGAAGGGGCTTGGAGCAAACGTGTCGTGCATGCGGTACAACAACGCAGCAGGCATCTATGATTCTGTGAGTAACAAAATGTTCTTAAAATGACTTTTACAAATGTTTTAAATGTGTTCTTGTACTGTCCATATGCCGAAATAAGTCATAGGCTTTGCAACTCGTAAACATTATTCGAAACATTTCAATTTAGCTGAAGACTTAAATGTTTTCAATCCATTAAATGGTTGTCCAGATAATGCATTCTGTTGTCGTGACCTTGAACATAATGTGAAGGTTGCAGAAACTGTTGTTCATGATTGTTGTTTACAAATGCTGATTGTTCGTAAAGCTTGCAGAAGATAGTCGTTACAGAGGACCTGCGAAATTAGCTGACATCATGACGTCACTGTTCCCAACAAACAGGGACAGGGTGAAGATACTGGACGTCGCAGCTGGAACAGGTCTTGCTGCATTGGAGGTTTGATGTGTTGACATTTTCTCTTCATAAATTGTAATTGTCTGAGGTGGATTTTATGATAAGGAATGTATGTGTTTATGACTGGAATATGAAGTGCCGTCCTTATTTTTAATCAATTAAAACTCTTTTTGTCTTCTGCTTCTCATGATACAGTCTATCCTCAGTCTTAAGGATAGGAATGCAGTCTCATTAAAATCAGATAATTGATTCGTTCCCTATGAATTATTTTGGTTTTCGTCAAATTGGCAAAAAGATGAACAAAGATATTTTGATTTTAATGAGATTGGGCTAAATGCCACCACTGGGAATATTCATCAAACTCAGATTGTGTGACATATCGGACAACACGGCAATCCGTTGACAATTATAAGAATAATCAACGAGTTGCGAGGAATTATGGATTATCTGTCCCGAGTTAATTATTGTGATAAACTCCAAGCTTTAGCAAGGAGTTTGACATAATAATTAATGGGGGATAGATAGTTCATAATTCCGAGCACCGAGTTGGTTATTCTTTTTCTTACCCAAGATCATTTTAATGCATACAAATCGAAAAACAAGACACGAATTCACGACGTTTGATAAGACTGCAAAATACGTAACCTGATAATCGCTCTGTTGGAATGCAAGATAGGAGTGTAATTACGTCACCAAATGACGTCATAGTTAATGACGTCACAAAGCAATGACGTCACGGCAGTGCAGTCGGCGACTCTTGCATCCTGCTTCGCCTTGCAAGTTCAGTACTGTAAATACGGTCTCGGAAACATAGGTTTAACATGATTTTATATTCAATATGATTTACTGATGTGTGACTTCAATTAGGTATGCTCGAAATTCAATTATGTGATTTAGCTTGAACAGGAAAGCTAATGAATGAGCGCAAAGTAGTTCCGTCAACCAATCAAAATGCAAGTTATATTTAGAAAAAAAATAATTCCCATGACCATTATGAAAACTTTAATACCCGGCATATCTGTGCCAGCTTGGGTAAGAACCGTTCATTGTGCAAATCAGTCGATAATTCAGTACCAGTCGATAAACTGAAAAGACATATGCTTGTCAATAACATTCATTAAAGATTGTATACCTCTTTCAAGAACTAAAAGCCTAAGAAAGCATAAACGTTGTATGCAACATAGATTGTAGTTTTGTTTATTCTCAACAAATACTACTGTTTTTGTCTCTTTTTGTTTGTAGCCTTATACTTATACTTAACTAACATTATTGAACAGTGTGCGATGTAACAGTGATTCTGTAAGTCTTCCTTTTGAAAGTGCTGCTTTATGTTCAGTGAAATCTATGTTGCGGGTATTCAAGCTAAATATAAGGCTTGAGATATTTGTTTTACAGATGTCTAAAGTAGGGTTCACACAGATAGACGCCGTGGACCCCTAACAAGGAATGCTGGACGTGGCCAAAGAAAGAAACGTCTACAGAAGAATGATCTGTGACTACGTGGACGACAGACACCAACTGGACGTGCAAGACAGTGAGTAGGGTGACAGTAGTGTAGCAGTGTCTAAATCATAAGCAAGAAATAGTTGTTGTATCATCAGGAATCTGAAAGTAATTAACAGATCTAGAGCAGAGCACCTGGACATTATAGGGTCCATAGAAAAACCATACCATTTGGTAATATGTATGTGTTTTATTCATATGCCTTCTTTGAAATCATGCTCGTATATGTTTGGTATTTGAAGATTGTTACGACGCTATCACAATCTGTGGGGGGATGGGAAACAACCATCTGCCCCCTGGAGCCTTTGATGAGATGATCCGTGTGGTCAAACCAGGTGAATTGTAGATTATTATATTCAAAATATGTTCAACTTATTGAATGAGGTGACATATTCTATCAAGCGCAAACCATAAATATTTATGGAGAAATGTTAAATGATTTGCAATTGTATATAAAATGTGTGTTATTACCCCATATCTGTTCTAATAAAGATCTTCAAATGATCAACATTCAACTTATTACAAACCACAAACAGGTACCAAAACACAATCTTTCCCCTGTAGCCATGCACTGTCCATTAATAAAAACGTTTGTTTCAACATTAGGAGGTGTTATCGGGAACGTAACACGCATCCAGCTCTTTACTGGAATGGACGATTATGTTGACATTCTGGAGCCACACTTCCGGAAACTGGAGACTTCTGGGAAATGGAGGGAGGAGTATCGGACTACGTTTAGCAAATACCATTCGAAATCAGATGGGATGGCATTAGTTCACCGAGTTCTCTCGTAAATATCTGAACGTTATAGTAGAAAATGTTAGATTAATACAATCGGATACGCGGAACATATATATGCCTATTCTGACAACTTTATAAAACACCAAATTTACCCAACATAATAGTGAATTTTTGTCTTGTTGATTTACTTAAAACTATGTAGGTCTTAGTATATGGGAGGTTTTAGCATGGCAAATAATGAATAAGATCAGTTCTGTTTTACATAACATGTATTCAGACGTGACATCTCCTCTATTTCTTACATAGAGGAAATTACATGAGTTTCTATGTCATACTATGTCTACGACACGAGTGCCTGAATATTAGTATTTCGCGAGCGATAGCGAGGGACATACCGATATTCAGACACGAGTGTAGTAAACATAGTATGACATGGACACGAATACAGTCAAGCCGCGATAATCCGGCCACTGATAATCCGAATCTCGCAGTTTCCGAACGGTAGAAAGATGTAACCAAACTTATCTCTATAGAAGTCCTCAGTACTCAGTAGTCCGAACATTTCACTATCCGAACGTTTTTTATGAAAAACGGAAGCGTTCGGATTATCGAGGCCTGACTATTTTGTTTATTACCGAAGTCCAAGAGGGTGTTGAATCATTCCGAGAAAGTATTAGACTATGAATTTTGATTAACGGACTCACACATAATCTGTTACTCCCCTGTCACGAATAGTAAAAACAAAAGTATCTAAAAGGATGCAACAACAAGGAGGAGCATTTTAACATCCATATGACAGTGAGGTGACTTCTCACGTTCATATCCTTGTATACTGGGTGAGACTCAAATTTCCACACGAAAATGTCCTTCAACATTTTAAATAGACGTGGTTGTTGTTGAAAACTAATTCAAAATTATGCTAAATGCTAACTACAAAATTTCATGCAAAGAGGTCGGTGACGTTAAAAAACAAATCATAATTGCAAAAACAGACACACTCCCTACCTAATATCTAAGATAAGATATTACCGAAGCAATATTATATGAATATATCAAACACAAAATTTGAAATTTTTTTTTCACTTTCAAGTCATGACATAACAATACAACAAAAGCCTTATTGACAACAATTCAAATATGTGAAATGTCAATACCTATCAGAAATCATTATCATAAAAAACATATTACTGACATGGTCGGCTTTTAATACCAAACCAAACATATCCCCTGCATTTCATATTAAAACATAAAAATAGAGCCATTGGCTCTGTAGCTCACCAGGCTTTAATTAATAAACTAAATAGATTTCAAAATTCATAATCTTAATAACCTATGTTCATCTTCTTCTCCACTTCCAGAAGGTCTAGAGAGCTGAAAAGTTGTGTACAGACTCCTTTGGCAATTTGCCAATTGTAGATTTGGTGAACCTGTGACCCAAAATAGAGTCACAGGGATCACAGCCTTAAACATTTAGTTTTGACTTCTTTTCCAAGTATTGGTCACAAGGGTCGTGACTTAAATACCCAATTTCATCTTTTTTTTCAGTATGAAAAGCTCTAAAAGAAGCTGAGAAAAATATTTTAGTTATTACTTTAAACAATACAAATTCTGATGAGCTACAGAGCCCATGGCTCTATTTTCCAGACTTGGTGTTTAAAGCATCTAGTTCCTCATGATAGACGTCCTGTTGTACCTAGGATAGGAGAAACAATTCCGCTTCAGTTTCAGGGTGTTTCGTGGGAAGCTCTTCTTGTGAGTCAATGTCTTTGTGTGACATCTTTGTTAGAGCCCTCAATTCTATTTGGAGAATTTCTCCAATCTATTTGAACCAAGCAGGTTGTGATTGTTATTAGCAGTATGGGTTGCCACAGATCGCATTTCCATTTGATCCATGATGTCTTCTTCAACAAATGCAGTGTCGAGATCCATATCAGACGACTTCGGCTCTAATCTAAAAACCATTGATTGTTGCCTTGTTCCGCTGCTGTCACAGGGTGAGTCGCTTGATCAGCAGGATTAATCGTTGTAGACACATACTTCCACTGGGAGGGTTTGGAATCCTTCCTCATCTTCTCTACCCTGTAAGTTACATACACTGAGAAGCGTTTCGTGTTGTCAGAAATGTAACCTAACACACTTCGACTGTCTGTATGGTACAGAACACGGTCTGCTGAAATGTTCAACTGACTCGTGTTCCAAGTTGACTCTGAATCCTGATATGTTCCGATATTTGCTGTGTATCACCAACGAAAGCCATCTTCCATTCGTGTGGTGTTTGATTCAGCATCTATGTGTGAAGTCCCAATTCAGTTCTGCTACAAGGACCGGGATTGATGAATGACTTACTCGGAATTTTGTTGTATTTCCGCACGGAACTAGTGGAAATAAATAGATAGCAGATGTTCTTTTGTTTTGAGGTGTGTGAAAAGGACAGAGACTTTATGAGGTTTTGGTGGCATGCCGACAATGATCTAGACAGAGAATTGATTGAATATTGTATGAATGTACACTTTTTGGAAATGTATCGTCCCCAGCCACAGCTACCTATGGCTTGAGAAGGGCAGCTCATGGTGGGGTGCAGACGCATGGAGAAAGAGACGTTAATGTGGACGATGGAGTCACATCCTTTTGGACTGAGAAAGAGGCTATCAGTCTTTTAAAGAGGATCCAGGCATTTCTATACGAAAACGGAAACTTTGTTTGCATGAGATAACCTCCAACATTTCGACAGTTATGGACGCCTTTCCCAATGACGATCTTGCAAAGGACCAGAAAGGTTTGGATTTGAAGCATGATCTATTTCTTCTACAAAGGAGCCTTGGAATGACATGGAACATTAACACAGATATGTTCACCTTTTAGACATCAGTAACAGAGAAGCCATTCACAAGACGTGGAGTGTTATCTGTCGTAAACAGTATCTTTGATCCTATGGGGTTTGCAGCTCCTGTAGTTGTGGAAGGTAAATGCATCATGCGAGATCTCATCTCGGACAGTGTAAAATGGGATGAAACTCTACCCCCTGTGTACTACCAGAAGTGGGAGCAGTGGAAACACTCTTGTTCATTGGGAAAACCTACAGATTCCTAGGAACATGCTGCCATGGTATTTTAGTAGCATGGAATGTAGAGATCTGCAGTGTATTCTGACGCATCAGAAAATGTGATCGTGGCAGTCTCGTACCTCAAGATGACCGACAGAAATGGAAGAGAAAAGTACATATGTGTACTTGGTAAGGCTAAAGTAGTCCGTTCAAATGAACTATGTGCTGCTGTGCTCGGCATTGAGGTTGCTCTCATCGTTGGACATCTTAACATTAGGATCGGAAATCAGTTTGGAGTAACTTCTGTGGGAAGAGAATGACTTCCTGTAAATATTTCAAATACTTTCTTTGTTAATGATACATCTAATTCTGAAATATAATTGTATTTACACTTTATTAAGCAACATTTCGTCAATGTGAAAATGAGGATAGCTTCATAAGTTTATTTCTTAAATAAATAAATATTTATCATCTCCTTTTTGAGGATGTACAGCAGATGTAAAAACAGTCAGTCAATCAGAAAACTGTAATCGGCCTATTTTATGTCACATTAAAGTTGCCTAGTCCTTAACAAGGCTGTGCGGAGTTGTCGATCAGAATATGACATTTTTTTTTTCAAAGAACACTGCTTTTGATGTGTTAAAAAATGCGAAGCTACTGATACGGTCAGTGCTGGTGATAGTTGCCTTACTCTGGGGCGTGGGTTTGAATCCCGCAAGGGACTCGACGGGAAAAAGTACAATAATTTGTACTATTGAAGGTAGTGTTATCCCAAATGTAATCATGTTTTATTTGACTATCTAAATGGCATGTTTTTCTAAAATAAATTACAATATAGCACGCAAGACTTGAAAACTATTTGCTCAAGAGTGTCTCATCAAAGTTAATTTCAACCTATTGCCCTCGTCAGCTGATTTTCCAGACTTAAATGTAGGAGTAAAACAACGCGGCTACTGATCTTGAACGCAGATTTTATTCAGTGTTGTTATCAGTCATTGACAGTGGATATTTAACACAGAAGTTGACATTGATGGCGACCTTTGTCATTACTCGGGCTAGTGTTACTGTACTTTGTGTGTGGTTCAAGCTGAGCAGAGAAAATTATTCAATTACATTATCCAACAGGAAATGTTACAAATTAATGATAACCTACAACAACAGCTCAATAACTTAAAACTACCAAATATTACCAAAATATTTGTGTAAACAACAAACAAAATTATTATTTATCATACAATGACAATAGGTGACACAGAAACACGTATACTTCGAATTAAGGTTTACAGAGTGAAAAGAAATACCATTTAAAGATGGACATCTCACCACACAGCAATATGTACGCCTTGTTCTGAGTTATTCACACTTGACACGTATTTGAAGAGTAAGTTTTTATACATTTTATTAATATTAATACCATATTATTATTATTTTTATTATCATTATTATTATCATTATTATTATTATTATTATTTCTGACAATAGAACGTCATGGGAAAAAAATATATATAACTTTGTTCAACTTGCAATTAAATGACAGGTTGGAGTTTACTTCTAGGTATACATTAAAACTTCATGTGCAATGGGATTAAATGTAGATGTAAGTACTTGTATATATATATTTCAAGATGTTACATGAAAAGAGGGATTACAAGTACATATATAAGTAATTTATTATAGTCATACTTCATTTGTTGTGATTTTAACACATTTGTTATAATATTGTATAAGGAAAGTCGTAGTTTAGCAAGGAACTAAATATCAATACTAAAATTTGAATGGTTTCATTGAAAGCATGAGAGAGGTAATAGTGTGACATCGATTTCCTGGAAAGATGTGTGCGTGTTTGGTTAAAATATCATGGTGAAGTCACATTTCATTTAACGTTTCTTATCTGTTGCTGTCACGTTTGATATCAGTGACAAAGTATATCCATAAGTGTGAGTAACATTGTGTATTGAATATAAAAGGTTACTATATATTTCAAGTTTGTCCATCAATATATTTTATATATGATTTAATGTAATGCAAACCAGGTTCACTTGCTATATGATTTTAAATACATGAACAGGATTGGTCAAAATGCTCAGTGAAAATGTACATGAAAATTGCTCCATTGTACACGCACATGATTATACAAATTTATAGACTAAGAAAAAGAATGAACATACACATACAGCATACACGTCTCTCAGTTTAACGTACCATGCATATTTTTCTTCCAGATCAAAGGAGAGAGAGGTGTTGTTACAACAAATTAGTTTACGCAATTACGCTGAACAAAGTCAAATAAGCTGAGTAGGTGTGAAGAAAGAAGAAGAGCCTAGTGTAATTATATGTTTACAGATAACAAGATAGGACTGGTTCAATTATATAACACACGGCATGTCGGTGACCGTCATGTCAATTGTCATCTTATTTGTCAAAAGTCCACTCTTTGTGACACGAAACCTATCATGAAATAACATTTATGTGACTGTCAGTCTAGATATTGTCAGCCAATGAAAGGTAGGGACATTTTTTTCGACCCATGGAATTTAGGAATAGAATGATCTGTGTATTGTGTGTTCTTTGGTGAAAAATCTGCAACAACAAGACTTGACGAAGGCACTCATTTGAATAAAACACGTATCGTAGTAGGTCCCTCTTTGTTAAATTACTTAGGACACGATGTACATGGATTAAGCTCATGATGAAAACAGGTTCGTTATTCTAATCTTTGCACGCATTGTAGAAAGCTATTCGTTTTCGAAATACTTGCAAAATAATCACATACTTTGGTTATTTACAAATTGATATTGAGATTCATGTTTCTTGAAGAGCGATATATAAGTCCTTTAGCTGTTTTGTCGATTTCCTTCTTATTTATCATGATAACAAATGATTACCATGTTAAGTAAAACAGACTCTTAGCAGTATTTGTTTCGATTAAAATACATTCCTATTCGTGCTTGTACGGCAAGTAGTGGCGAGTAAGCCCCGGTTCAAAGAAAACATCGCCGAGTAAATTAATTAAAATTTCCAACTCACTGTTATCTACTGAATTCTCGCTTTCCTGTGGTTCAGTATTCCTTTAAGATAATAATGATTGTGCAAAATTAATTATATAAGTTACAAAATAATATAGAAAGGATGCTTACAACTATTCTGGCCCATTAATCCCTACACAGATATATAAATTTGAGAATCTCTGCCGTAGAAGACCAGTAAACATGCCTGCAGTGCTTGAGAGTTAGCCCCTAACGAGTAAATGAGTACAAAATTGTCTGAAGCGCACTTAAAATATCGATAAACGGCAAAACACCTCATATTAAACTCCACTGAACATCACTGGGATAATCTTGATTATCACATGTGACAGCAAGTACCGCCTCCAAGGAAACAACAGGAACTTGAGGTCTAGATAAGCCAGGGAACTGGATACCTGTGGACTTGAGTGGCGCCGTTTAAAATTTGTTTATTAACTGAGCTTTACATATCGTGAATGGGATCGAAGAGATATTTAAACCGACGAACACATTTGACAAATGTTCCCAATAAATGTCTAAAAGGAAAGAGTATTGACTTTTCTTACACATGTGTTGAATCAATAATATGATCCACAACCATTCCTGAGTAGTTTATGTGGAGCTGAACAGCATTGGAACTGTACATGCATTAAACACTTACAATCTACTGTTTGACTGTTTGCCTTTTATCTTATCAAAACAATGATAATTGTTGCTCACAACATGATTCCAATTCCATATACCATAGGCTAACAGTTTCTATTTTTGACCATGTCCACTTTTAAGTGTACACAATTCTATATCCTTATTCACATCAACTTGCAATTCATATATTTCCAAATTCCCATTTCATACACTTTCCATATTCCAAGTTCCAATTCATAAGTATTCCATATTCCAAGTTCCAATTTCATAAATGTTCCAAGTTCTGATTAAATATATATTCAATGTTAAATTCTATTTCTTGCATCATAGTCCACAATTCATTTCAAATTCTTATCTTATCCATTGTTGCTTTAAAAGTAGATTAACTGAAAATAGCAGAAAAACTAAATAACTTTAGGAGATAATAGTGTAATAAAATTACCAAAATTACCAAAAGAATATAACTACATGATGCAGAGCAGGTTGCTGTACTGGCAAACTTGCAGAGATATTGTATGAGCGCTTTACATAACTCATTCAAAACAGACAAAGCACATGGCCTACAAACAAATGGAAAGCAACACATGGAAAGCAATGAAAAGTTACCAAACATGAATATTCCCTCAAAAACAGTGACATGATGATAAACTTATGCTTAGAATAAATTTGACAAACTCACCATTTGCCACAAAATAGTTATCGTAACCTTCATGAAAATATAAGTTGAAGTATCTTTAACACATTCCAATTCATGAAAGATAGAAAAACAATGTAAGTATGCTTACCAATTCCTTAGACATTCTTTGGACCCATGATGAAATGATGATGTTTCCTTCTGAGAAACTCGTGGCCTAAATGCCATGTTAGACAGTTACCTCCCTTCGCAGGGTTATTCAAAGATTGGAAGGGAAATTAAGCGACAAAGAATGACAATTACACTTAAATTTAAAAAACTTGGAAAATAACGAAACATTATTTTGAAATTAAATGTTTTTGCGAAAAGAGTATTTTGAGCGCAACAACAATCTTAAAACTAGTTGAGTCACAAATGTCCATTACAGGTTAAAAAGGTATGTAGGAAAAGACATCAATTAACTTCTTAAATGATGGATATTCTGAAAATGACAGGGCTATCTTCCAATTCACTTTTTGAGAGAAAGAAGACAACGTCTGCCTTTTAATCTCCCTTGTCTCTTTATGGCTATAGGTCTATTGATTTTTCTTTATTTTTGTTGAAGTTAGACATCATAAACTATACAAAAAGTTAATTCTAATAAAGCAGAGGCCGAATAAGTTATTAGAAAAAATAGCTCATTAACTATTTGCTTGTTTCCCTCATCATATTATTTGCATACATTGATATGCGCTTTGAGACAGCGCTTACATTATTTGTTATGTTATTGGTGGTGTTACATTACGACCTGAGGGGCGTTTCAAATATGTGTTGTGGTGGTGAACCTTACAGCAGGAGCCTAGGGCCGGAACAATTCACGTGATGTAATTGGTATCTCTGTAAAATTGTATTTTATTGAGAAATGACGTATTTTCAATCACAAAATTGCCTGCGTGACGTCCTAATAAAAATGCTACCTATTCGATTCAAAGGGTTGAAATTCTGTAGTAAGTGCATTCAAAATCCATTAAGTTTACATCATTATGTTCAGAATATTGTCACATAGACTATTAAAAAATTTAGAAAATGAATATATTCTTGTTAGAAAATAATGGCAAATTTCCGAAAATATCGGCAAATGATCAATTCCTTTTTGTAAAATCCATGAAAATAAACAAAGAATTTCACTTACACTTTTAGAATATCACAATCTTCCACAATTAACAAGACATGTATCTGTGGATTGTTTGTCAATTCTTGTTTCAAATAAAGCAAAATAGCAGCTCCGTATTCAATTATCGACCATACCATCGTGTCGTACATTTTAGTGTATGTACCTTATGTGTGTAAGCATTCCTCCTATGGCCTTGAATTTCGAGATGAGGAGTCCCAGTGCGCGTGTGGCAGAACTTAAAACAGCTTTCTCCATGCATAATTAATCTAAAACCTCTGTAATGAGGAGTTCGAGATAACTGTAACTGTCCGTTAGACCAAGGTGTGTTTTACCGCAGTGAAATTCTTGATCGGTTCTTGGTGTTGCTGTACTTTTACTACAATGAATAACTTTTGACTTGTCTTGCTTCACAGACATCTTGATTATACTGCACCAGTTAATGAGACAGTCCAGTAGAAAATTTAGTTCCGCTTCATTCTTCGCCAATAGCACTATGTCGCAGATGGTCAACTCGTTATCCGAAAACAAAGGCAATTAAATTACTGTATATTCACACAAAGGGATCTCTAAAATCAAGCTTGCAATAAGGGGAGAATGTATGTGTGAAAATGATAGAATTTGTCTAACATAAAGCATAAAATAACAGAATATACATAATATTAATACACTTTAGCAAGACATTACTCTAAATTCTATAGGACAATACTATGTTTATCTCATCAAGTGAGGTAGAAAAGTTGATATTTTGCGAGTACGGCGGCCACGAGTGAAATATAAACTTTTGAACCTGACGAGATGTGATAAACATGATATTGTGTCAAGAAAAAACAACATATATTATATAAATGATATCATTTTATGGACCGACAGATCCCGAGGACACAGATTGACCAATATGCCAATGAGTCACTACAGTTGAGTGATGACCTGGATGTTAAAAATATAACACAACCTTCCTCTTCATTAGCGCACAACCGTCGCACGATACTCTAGATAGTGTTATTCACTTTTGGAAACTCAACAACGATGACATAAAAATGGAATTGTTTCATATAAAGATCATGTTATTCTGTGATTTGTCTAATTTGGTATTTTGGAAATACATGACAAGTGCCTAAATTTTACAATTGAGATGGGAAAAAATCAAGCAAGACATCAAGTTGCATCAGCATAGGAACTGTATTCTTCGTGATATATCTAGCATAGCTTAAATGCTTTGCCCTGAAAATAAAATAGCTTTAACCTATTTAAATGACATTAAGTTAATCGTGGTACACTGCGTGCACATAAATGCACATACGTTATCATTTCTTCACCACATAAAATAATTAGTTACAAATTTTCATTTTCATAACAAATAATCTATATGGATGTTAAATTAAGCATAATATCGGATATTCCAGGGGATTAGCAATTTGATATTACGATGAATTCAATTATTAATATAATACAAACTACAATAAATGTAGGCACATCGCTAAAATGTTCACAGCTGCATAGAAGAGAGCAAGAAGATTCTACACACAGGTAACCAAGTAGGGACAATAGCAGAATTCGTTCTTACATCGTGTTAAACATTTGATGAAATAGCCATGTAACTCATGCCATGAATAGATTAGGATTGAAAGTGGGCTAAAACAAGGAGGTATGCTGTCTCCTTTACTGTTCAACCTATAAATCAACGAGCCCTTAAATTCGGAGCTGAAATTTGGGAGTAACAGATTGGTATTTTGGCATATGCAGATGATGTAATCCTCATAGCGGAATCGTAAGGTAACTAACAACTTATGTTGAATTATCTCACTACCTGGTGTATGTCGAATCAGATGTCAATAAACTGTAAAAAACGAAAATTATCAACTTCTACAATATTTCTACCCCAAGGTCATGTAACTTCATATATGGCACAAACTCGTTGGAATTAGCTGAGAGTTACCAGGAATCCTTCTGACTAAGAATGTGGAATACGGTAAAATGGTAAACTGCAAACTCGGTCAGTATGGCCTTAGGTCTGGTCATTTCGAAATATAAATTCCTGGCAGGTATGCAATATTTTAGTTCTATAACCCTCTTTGACATCATGATGTGATTGGTTCTAAATTATGGAGCAAGTATCTAAGGAACCAAAAGTTATTCATGCATAGATGCATTTGAGAATAGAGCTTAACATTGTTGTTATGAGACAGTGGTGCAGTGCTATAGCATGCGACATGGAATGGATGCCTCCAGTTATGAGACAGTGGTGCAGTGGTGCAGTGGTGCAGTGAAACAGTGCAATAGCAGGCGACATGGAATGGATCCCTCCAGTTATGAGACAGTGGTGCAGTGGTGCAGTGAAATAAGGTCTTACTTGCGGCTGAAAGACATGAAGAGACTATGATGGCCGAGAGGGGACATCGCTCTTCCGCCCTCTGGTAACAACGCGATAAAGCGATATGACAACACTACAAAGCGATATTGTCACACGACAAAGCGATATTGTCACACGACAAAGCGATATAGCAACACGACAAAGTGATAAGGTCGCACGACAAGGCGATAAGGACACACGTCAAAGCGGCACCACAAAGCCATATTGCTACACAACAAAGCGATAAATACCATATCACTTTGTCCGGCAGTTATGTATTGCTCTTACAGTTAAACTTTTTAATTGCATGTACTTATCTGAAATTATTAATGTTCTAACAAAATGATAATACTTGACCTTTCAGGCTACTTCAAAAGATGTGCATTTTGCTCAGTAAGATTTAATTGGTTCAAAACTTGAATTGAGCAGGAAAACCAAAGGAAATACCAATGTTGTGTAATAGAATACCAAGATTTGTAGAGGTGTTTAAAAATAGTTCCAGTCAAGCAGAATTGTTTTATATATGATCATATTTTTCGAAAAACGTGAGAGATGTTTTCTTTCTCTGATTTACAAAATGCACAATTCTCGTCATTTACAAACTGCATATAGTTTTAAACTCCTTCTTGGTATAAACTATGCTGTGTAATTTGTACAGCATCATTTGTACAGCATCTGTACCGCAAAAAAAACGTATTTTCCCATTTCATAGAATACAGATCGAAATGCCCACTTTTCATATACATTTGTTTATTTAATACCATTATCCACACGGTCACACCATATCTCGAGCCCTTATAAGCTTTAAATCATGTAAGTTATTAAATGCCTTACCAATAATCAAGGTATATATCCGCATGCGAAATTCATTACAAATACATAACCAAACTAGTACACCTTTATGGATTAACTAGATGAGCATTTGCGGGACACCACAAAAGCAGAGCAGCTCCGAAACTTTGGGTCTCGCCTTTCCCTGTTCCGCCTTCTCCTCAGCATTAATAAAAGGCGAAATTGTTTTTGACAAAAATTTGTTCATTATTCAAGTTATTCTTACAGGTCAATTACAAGCTTTGTGAAGACTGGAATTTAGAAGGGGTACATTCTTTTGAGCTATTGGGAATATAATGTCATATTGATCTCGAAAATATGATTGAAGAAAATTATATGGATAAGTTCAAAGATATTGAAAACCAAATGAAGATTTGGAAATGTCCCATCCTCACTCCACTTGGTCGGAACACGGTCTTGAAATCATTGCTGTTACCAAAAATAACCCTTGTCTGTACATCTATTCCATCCCCATCAGATAATATTTTGCAAGCCTTTCAATCAAAATGTTTTGATTTCATATGGAAAGGAAAACCCGATAAAGTTAAACGTGATATTATTGTAGGTAGTATTCCAAACGGGGGCATTAAAGTTCCACAAATAAAACTCTACATGGCTGCACAAAAAATAGCATGGTTAAAACGTTTTTACAACACAGCTAACAAAACAACTTACTTTGTTTTTAATAATGAAATATTACCAACAAATATATTAGAGATGGATTCCAGTTATATAAAGGAGATTGTTGTTCCAAAGGTAACTAACATGTTTTGGAAAGATACATTACTAGCATGGAGTATGTATTTATCAAAATGTAAATCTATAAAAAGGGATATTTATTCCCAATTTATTTGGTATAATGATAACATAAACATTAATAAGCAATCCGTTTTTTTTTTATAAAAAGATGTACTCAGCTGGTGTAAACTTTGTGAGTGACCTGGTGAATGATAAAGGCATTTTGTTATCATATGAACAATTTATAAATATTTATTAACTTAAATGTGATCCGGTGACCTTCTTAGGGCTCAAAAATGCAGTTAAGGAGTACTTGAATACGTTTGAAAACGAGGAGGGTCATATACCAGTAATTCCCATAATGCCCTACAATCACCGTCAACTTCGGGCTGATCTTAAAGGATCAAAACATTATTACGACATCCTACTAGACAATTCCTTTAAAAAACTTAAATATCTTCAGAAATGGGAAGAGATTTTGAACGAAACTTACTTTGATTCTGAGTGGAGAACAATAAATGAAATGCCTTTCAGATGTACCGAATGTACCGAATTACGGTGGTTCCAATATAGACTTATACATAGAATTTTACCTGTATATTCATATCTCTACAAAATCAGATACATTGACTCTCCTATGTTCCTTTTCTGTAAAGATGGCATTTGTGATATTGATCATTTTTGGGAGTGCTCACATATAAACTCTCTTTGGAAAGATATCCAACAGTGGATAAATGCAAATGCACATTTAAAAATAATATTCACCAAACTATTTTACTTGGATATCTAGCCAAAAACAATGACCCTCTAAATGTAATTATTCTTGTAACCAAGAAACTTATATTGAATTGTCATAATAAAAACTCTAATCTCACTATGGATAGAATCCAAAGAGAGTCATCACACTATTATGATATAACAAAGGCTATAGCTTATTCCTCATGTCAGCACGACAAATTTGTGAAATTTTGGTCGAGTTGCCACCACTTATTTACGTAATGTTTTGTTACATAATACTTTACCTTATGTCCATCCGAATCTTTCTAACAAATGTTTTGTATCAAATGTACCATGTACCCAATCTGTGAAACCAACGAAGGGTGAATATTTGTAAACCTGTGTATCAAAAAAATGTTGAATAACAATATATATATATATATCTCATGACCTTGACATTTGACCTTCAAGGTCACAACATCAATGATTACTTTTCATTGTGTATAACAATCATGTAATGATTCAAAGTGTTAATAGTTAAAATAAGGCATGTTCGCAACTGCATGCGTAAGTTGTGACCTTGCTGTGACCTTGACCTTTGACAGATTTTAGCGAAAACGTTTTCAAATCTTGGTCTTTCTCCATAGTTGATATATACCAAATAAGAGCCTGACAGCACAAAAACGTTTGAAGTTATCGTGTTTACAAGGATTTTTGTAGTGATTTCAGAACTCATGACCTTGACCTTTGACCTTGAATGTGAGCATATCAAAATAATTCCCCAGGTGTACAAGAAAGAAGCTATATATATGAGGTGTTGATACCTTCATGGAAAAAAGTTATTTAGTGATTTCAGAACTGGTGACCTTGACCCTATCTCGTGACCTTGACCTTTAAAATTCAAGGTCACACAATCAGTGATCACTTTTCACTGTGTATCACAATCATGTAATGATTCAAAGTGTTTATAGTTGAAATAAGACATTTTCGCAAAAGCATGCTTAAGTTTTGACCTCGCTTTGACCTTGACCTTTGACGGATGTTAGCGAAAACCTTTTCAAATCTTGGCCTTTCTCCATAGTTGATATACACCAAAAAAGAGCCTGATAGCACAAATATTTTTCAAGTTTTCGTGTTTACAAGGATTTTTTTTTAGCGATTTCAGAACTCGTGACCTTGAATGTGAACATGTCAAAAAATGCCCCAGGGGCATAAGTAAGAAGTTATGAGATGAGTTCTCAAAACCTTCTAGGAAAAAAGTTATAGCGAATACAAAACGCACCGGCGGCAAATAGGGATCAAGGCTATTTCATCCCATCAACTTACAACCGCTTAATCCACAAATGATTAATCCAATCTACTCACTCTGGCTTCCACCTACACCACTAATTGGTACCCTCATCCTGCCTTTGTCCTCTCATCCGCCACCCCCTGGCTTATTACTTACTACTCTCTGGTTTCCTTGTTATCACAACTTCACTTGTACAACCATTTATGTCATTGTTACCTCATCTTGTTGTATTTGTTATCTCTTATCATACCAACATGTATCCTGTATATAATCTGCTGTTTCACCATTCCTTCCATATGCTTGATAACGGTATAAGGATCTATACCGAAACATCGCTTTTGTTAATAAAGAAGTTGATCATCCATAACATATTTGTCTTCTTAATTTGATAATAGTTCTAAAAACGACTTACAATCTGATCAAATAATTGTCTAATTTTTAAATAATGCAAGTAGGCTTTTTGCTTTTTGCAAATATAAGTAATAAGGAGAAAGAAGACACTTGGAGGAACTATATATACATGGGTGTCCTCTCTTCGTCTCTGTACTTCCTGAAGCTGTAAACATCAACAAGATAGGTTCTTCTCTAAACAGATATCGTGAATATTTCATTCCTAGTTCTTATCAACATTTACTGACGTAATCCTACAATTAGTTTCTCATTATATTAAAAAGTTATATTTCATTTTCTTGTGTACTTTATCTATACTTTGTACTAAGCTCATGAGAGAGAGAGGGGAGAGAATGGTTGCATGAGCGCTGAGAACGCACCCCACTCCCTCCGACCCTGGCTACTGCTGAAGTGTTGTTCATCTACTAATTACATCTACTTCTAATGTACATTGTTTTTAAGAAGACGCAGAGATAGTTTCATAAATATATGAAAGCCGATTGAAACGACGTTAAAGTGACGACTTTGTAACCTCCAATACTTATCCGAATGAAAGCTAAGCTCCATACACTGAAGACGTACATCCTATTATCATCATATTAATAAGGCATGACCATGCACATAGTTCGCAGTTTTTATGTCTCTGTAATATTAACCCAATAATATTGTAGCAAGGGTTGAACGTGGATATTGTTAATTTAGAAATGAGCAATATGTAATTATAATTCAATAGTGGATAAGATTATTATACTGTAGCAGAATAACAGCATTTTGCTTATGCTTATAGTTTACAATTGAGATTAGCATAAGAAGGTATTCAATGTTGGGCTCTAAATGTCAGAAATATTCTCTATGAATATTGTTTTTGGTGTATGTAGCAAAATGAAGATTTTTTTCTGTATTAGTTCTTTTATAGCAACCTTTAAGGAGAGGTGTATATCATTAAGATAGTTGTGATATAATGCGTGCACATCACATAAATTTACATATATGTATATAATAGTAATGCGTTTTCATTGTCCTAGCTAAAATTATACATGCATATTATATATCTAAATTAATATGTCTTATTTCCAGGGATTTAGCAACTTAATATTAATGACATATTATGGATTAATTAATTAATTTATTCACCAGCAAAGGAACTGTATTCTTCGTGATATATGCAGCATAGCTTAAATGCTTTTCCTGAAAATAAAACAGTGTGAGCCTATTTAAATTTCATTAAGTTAATCGTCGTATATTGCGTTGATACAAATGTACATACATTATTATTTTTTCACCACATTTTCATAACTAATATTCTACATGGATAGTTGATTAAGATAAACATATGTTATTTTCCAGGGGATTTGCAATTAAAAGGCGCTGTAGCACTTTTTTTTTGCATATTTTGTTTTCTCAAATTTCCTATTTATCATTAAAGGTTATACAATGTTTTGTTATGTGAGAGGGTAAAACATATCATTACACGACCCGATAAGCCGATAAGCCGTATCCATAGAAAAAAGCTATCCGTATTGACACATTGAAATGGCAATTCGAAGGGAAATGGACTGGCATGGCTTAACCGAACAAAGTACATTCGTCTTAGAACTCTTTTTATTGATTCAGGAGTTTATTAAGCCATTGATAACACTTATATATGCCTTTTTGTGAGATCACTTTATTTTAGTTACAACAACGTCTTTAATATTATTGATAAATTCAGTTATTCATATAATACAAACTACAACAAAGGTTATGACGTCACTAAAACGTTCACGAAGAGAGCAAGCAAGGCGATTCTTCACACATGTAACCAGATAGGGTCTATCGCAGAATTCGTTCTTACTTCGTGTTAAACATTGATTAGACAACCATGTAAGTCTCAAGACGACACATAGAAGCGTATCTACACTGCAGGCTACAAGTTACCAACGGGAAATGAAATTTTATTACTCCGAACATCAGAAAGTTGCCGGCAAGAGAATTTTACTACAGTTTGTTTCCTTTAGCTGCATGAACGATTGATGACTGCGGACGAGCGATAGTCACCTTTGGTAATTTTTACATAAAGATTTACATCTACATAACTAACATATGAGGTCAGTAAGTAAGAATAAGTGTGATAATTGTCAGTGTATCGTTATAATGATATAATCATTTTAAAAAACTAAATGCCCTGAATAAATTTAAGGTTGGGTCACAAATACATAATCATTTCCCTTTGGTGTGGTATGTTATAAGACTGGAATGGAATATTATTTCCGACGAATTCAGTGATCACAGTGTTCTATTCGGAGAGAATTATACTTGTATGCAATGAAAACTATACCACGTTTTAATTGTATTTATTGAGCCTTAAAGTTTGTATTATGTTTAAGTCTGCTAAATTGCATATAATTGAATATGACAATAACAATAAGTTAAGTTTGCACAAAGACAAATGGTGATAGTGAACATATATCATATTCACCTTTTCGTTTGTAGTCTCTTGTTGCCCCGTTTTTTTGGGGTTTGCCGTTTGCTGATGCAAATACTTTTACAAATGTTGCCAAAGCTCTACTTTACTTACGGAACTATCACTTGGATTAGTTGCCCTTCTATTATACCATACGGCTCACTAACCGTTTCTTGATAAACAACATTTTAAAAATGATTTGGATCGTCTCTTTGAGGCTTTGACTTTATCATGATATTTCCCCAGGTACTTGACGAGCATTGACCTATTTAGTACTTTTCTCAGATAACCATTGATCATTTGAAAACTATTATTTGTAATGAATCTCAAATAAGATGATATGAGCAAATACTCAATGTCTTAAATCAATTCCTTTAGTGTTTGTAAAAGATTGAGGTTTGGATTATATCCATACAACAGATATGGACGACAATGCTCTGAAGGTTGTAGATACATTCCTGGAGAAGGGGCTTGGAGCAAACGTGTCGTGCATGCGGTACAACAACGCAGCAAGCAGCTATGATTCTGTGAGTAAAAACATGTTCTTAAAATGACTTTTTCAAATGTTTAAATGTGTTCTTGTACTGTCCATATGACGAAATGAGTCATAGGCTTTGTAACTCGTAAACATTATTTGAAACATTTCAATTTAGCTGAAGACTTACATGTTTTCAATCCATTAAATGGTTGTCCAGATAATGCATTCTGTTGTCGTGAACATGAACATAATGTGAAGGTTTCGGAAACTGTTGTACATGATTGTTGTTTACAAATGCTGATTGTTCGTAAAGCTTGCAGAAGAGGGTCGTTACAGAGCACCTGCGAAATTAGCTGACATCATGACGTCACTGTTCCCAACAAACAGGGACAGGGTGAAGATACTTGACGTCGCAGCTGGAACGGGTCTTGCTGCATTGGAGGTTTAATGCGTTGAGATTTTCTCTTCATAAATTGTCTGAGAAAGAGTTTATGATATGATAATTTATGTAAGGAGTTATGATGCTAATTTCTGAATAACTTTGGAATATGAAGTGCCGTCCTTTTTTCTAGACAATTAAACTCTTTGTCTTCTAGTTCTGATGATACGGCCTATCCTCAGTCTCAAGGATAAGAATGCAGTCTCATTAAAATCAGATAATTGATTCGTTCCCTAGACGTTATTTTGGTTGACGTCACATTGGCAAAAAGACGAATGAAGAGAGTTTCATTTTAATCAGATTGGGCAATGTGTATCAACAACGTGTAACTGTGATTCAGTTAGTCCTCCTTTTGAAAGTGTTACCGTAGGTTCAGTGAAATCAATGTTGCAGTTATTCAAGCTATATATAAGGGTTGAGATATTTGTGTTACAGATGTGCAAGGTAGGGTTCACACAGATAGCCGCCGTGGACCCCTCACAAGGAATGCTGGACGTGGCCAGAGAAAGAAACGTCTACAGAAGAATGATCTGCGACTACGTGGACGACAGACACCAACTGGACGTGTCAGACAGTGAGTAGAGTGACATTAGTGTAACAGAGTCTAAATTATAAGCAAGAAATAGCTGGTGAATCATCAGGAATCTGAAAGTAATTAACTTATGACCAGAGCACCTGGATATTAAGGGGTCCATAGAAAACCCATACCATTTGAGAATATGCATGTTTTTTATTGATGTGCTTTCTTTGAAATCATGCTCGTATTTGGTTGGTATACTTGAAGATTGTTACGACGCTATCACAATCTGTGGAGGGATGGGAAACAACCATCTGCCCCCTGGAGCCTTTGATGAGATGATCCGTTTGGTCAAACCAGGTGAATTGTAGATTTCTATTTGCAATATTCAATAGGGACAATTAGTTTCAAATGTTCAAATTGTTGAATGAGGTGACATATTCTATCAACAACAAACCATAAATATATATGGAGAAATGTTAAATGATATAAATGCATATAAAATGTGTGTTATTTTATCTCATATCTTTTCTATAAAGATCTTCAAATAATCAACATTCAACTTATTACAAACCACAAACAGGTACCAAAACACAATCTTTCCCCTGTAGCCATGCACTGTCCATTAATGAAATACGTTTGTTTCAGGGGGTGTTATCGTGAACGTAACACGCATCCAGCTCTTTACTGGGATGGACGATTATGTTGACATTCTGGAGCCACACTTCCGGAAACTGGAGACTTCTGGGAAATGGAGGGAGGAATCTCGGACTACGTTTAGCCAATACTATTTCGAAATAGATGGGATGGCAATAGTTCACCGAGTTCTCTCATAAATATCTGAACGTTACAGTAGAAAAATGTCCCTGTTTTGACAACATTATAAAACAGTAAGACATATTAGTGAATTTTTATTGGAGGTTTTAGCACGATAGATAATGAATAGATCACATTGCACGGAATCAGACTTGACATTTCTCTATTTCTTACATAACAATCTAGACTTATAAAGGTATCAGTGGCAGAGTGGATAAGTTGTTGGTACAGTCAGACCTTGCGATTGTTTTCTGCCTCTGAGGGTCTGGGTTCGAACTCTGCAAAAGATTCATCCCGAAAAAGTATTAGACAATGAATTTTAATTAACAGACTTACACATAATCTGTTATTTTCCCATCACGAATATTAAAAACAGAAGTATCTAAAAGAATGCAACATGTTGTTGTGATGTGACTTGACTTCTCACGTTCTTATTCTATCCAGGAATAGCATTTTACTTGATTAAAAGTCTCATCAAGCACATTTTATTTATTGTTGATTTTATGTGCTTTTTTAATTGTTTTTTCCTATAAGGAAATGAAAACACTTAAAACTTGTCACACAGGGAATAGCTACTGAAATGTCTGATTCCATGGAGCTTACAAGAACAGTATGTATAAATCAGGGCAAAGATTGCCATAATAAATGTGTTATCACTCAAAAACAGAGTTTAAATGGATATCAAACAACAGTATACATTGACAGAAATAGGGCCTCGTACATTCAAAGCGTTATGAACATTCTAATACAAGATAATCTGGATACGTTTTAAGGTGTGTATAAGCAGACCTTGTAACAAACTTATCAATCTTTCAAGGTATGTATGTTACTTTCTCACTACATACAATACTAATCAAAACCTTTCTCTTAATTGGACAATATTTAGTCTCCTAATGACCATTTGAAAACGTTAGTATCTCAGACACTCATACAGACGTTGATTTGGATGCTGACAACAAACAATAATGGTTGCAACTGTCATTACAATGTTATACACACATGTATTAATGTGCATGTTATAGTTGAAGTATGGAACCAATGCTGTTGGTTGATCGTACAAATTACAATAAGCACGCAAGACCTCACATTGATTTGTTCACGAGTGCGTTATCAACGTTAACCTATTGCCAATCGCAGCTGATTCTTCAGACAAAAAACCCGCTGAACATCTCCAGGATCATATATTATCACATGAAACAGTTAGTACAGCCTCCAGGGAAACAACCGGAGAAGAGATTCTATTGGACTTTGCTCATAAATGGGTTTATTGTGGCACTGATTCACAAATTGTTTGAACTGACCTTTACATATCGTGTATGGAATCAATGAGATGTTTTAACCAACGAACACATTTGATACAATGTTCTCAATATATGTGTAAAAGAAACTAGGTATTGACTTTTCTCCCACCTATGTGTTAAATCAATAATATGATCCACAACAATTCCTGAGTAGTTTATGTGGAGCTGAACAGCATTTTAGCTGTAGATGCATCAAAGTCTTACAATGTACTGTTTCATTATTTGACGGTTTGCCCATTAGCTTATCAAGACGATAATAATCCTAAAACTAGGTGAGTACATAAAAGGTTAGAGAGGAATGTAGGTCATCAAGAAACTTCTTAAACAACAAGTTTAAGGTGATATGCCGAAAACTACAAGAATTTTCCAATTCGCTTTTTGAGAGAAAGAAGACAGATTCTTGACTGAAGAGTTTGGTCCATGAGAATCTGTAGTCTGTTAGAAGAATGTCTGCGTGATGTTGTCTGAGTAAGAAACAAAGGGTTTGGTATCAGTTACTTGTTATAGAGATATGGTTCGTGTTGTACTGGGGTTACAAAGTAAAACCATATCTAAAACGTTTTTAAAGATATGAATTGATGCTGTTTAACTAACTTTATAAATGGATTTCTTTTGATTGTGATAAACGGTTAATCCGCGATTCATAGGTTTGCCGTCCGTATATGCAGATTGTGATTTTATTGAAATTAAATAACTTTTATGGCGCTTCAGCTCAAATGACTTTATGGTTGATGGAAAACCCAAACTTTGTCTTAAAAATGTTAAACATTAAGATGAGATACCAAATACTCAAATGTCAAGAGAATGATGATATATTAACTCTAAACGTCTCGATTTAATTTTCATTATCTGTTTATAGCTAGAGGTGTTTTGATTGTTTGCTGCTTGTTGAAGTCAGACATCACCACTTAAAAAAACTTTGGTAAAATGGTTGGTATTCAAACAAAATGTGGCACTTTCTAATAAACCAGTGTGTTCAAGTCTGAATAAAACCGATGTATTAGACATAATTCTAATTCATTAATTCTATGCCTGTTTTTTCTCATCATATGATTTACGTAGATTTATATACGTTTCGAGACAGCTGTTATTATGTATGATGCTATTGGTGTTGTTATATTACGACCTATTGTTGTTGAAGAGGCGTGTTTCGAAAATTTGTTCTGGCCATAGATGGATATCAGGGCATACTACAGCAGGGGCAAAGTGAAGGAACCATTTTCCATTTATGATCTTGTCATACGAAGCAGCCAATAATTGCCATGGAAATAATTAAGTTCTTCTTATGTAAGCACTAATATGCTTGCGTTTTCTTCTGTCAGCAATTGAAAGTCCTAATTGGATGTACTTAGTTTATTTTAATAAGCACCTCGTCTCCAATAAGCGGCGGGCCTCTAATAAGCGTGGGAGGTCAAGGGTAGTTGAAAAAATAAGCACCGGCCCTCCAATAAGCGCCGGGTCTCTAATAATAATACTTATAATTATAATAATAATAATGGATAGTTTTTATATAGCACACAAATCTTCACGTTGTGGACTCGGGGCGCTTCTAAACATTATTACCCTGGTCTAACCTAAGCTGTCGCATAGTGTCACCTCCTCCACATCTTACACCAGGTACCCACTTACTGCTGGTTGAACAGAGGCACGAGTTGAATAAAGTCACTTACCCAGGGCGACACCATAAGTCTTTCCACTCATGTCCCAGTGTGGGGCAGGGAATCACCCTTCAAACTCTCAGTTAAATCAGCAATGAAGCGGGTAGCCCACCCATGAGGCAAGCCGTGCCCATTGTTGCTGAACTTCACTGATAGCGGTCAACTGTGCTATGCACAGGACCACGTGCCACCAATATAAGCCCAAAACATTCTCACATGGGATTAGTCATTCGAAAAAGGATGGTATCAGTGTTACAAATGTTCACCGCAATGCGAGAACTGAGAAATATGACTCTGCTGAAACAACTATAATTTATTGTAACTTCCTTGATTTTATGTATTAAATTAGAGAGGTTAGAACATTTATTCAGACCTGTAACATTGAAAGAGCATACAAATGTTCAAGTAAATGTAAGATTGGAGATGAATTTTACATACTACTAGAATGTCATCTGTTAAATCACTTAAGCAACAACTATCTCTCTGCATCGCCGCTAATGGCTGCAATACTGCCGAAGCGGCGTTAAACAATAATTCACTCACTCACTCTGCATATTATTGTAAACATTCTTTCATCGAAACATATATTTCACAGGTATGTACACATACGAACCAATACTTGTTAAAATTGCTCTTTTATTAAATATGACTTTTGTAAGCTCTATATGTTGTACAGGGTTCCATATATGTATTTTATGTAACTCTGCTATAAAAGATTAAATTCAATTTGCATTTGCATTACCACATCATGCCAAATTAAAAAGAACAATGTATGCCAAATCTTTGTGTGAATTTAAACTAAACATTAACAATACGATCAACACAGTATATATTCTGTACGAATTGTTTTATCTTAATCACGAAATTAACATCATTCAAAGTTAAATTAATTTATACGGTTGTGTTTACCTCGCTCGTATGCAGGTTATTCACAAAATGAAAGGCATCTATGGTTCAAAAGAAGGACTTTCAGTTGAAGTGTGTAGTGTAGACTACAATCAGTACTTTGTCCGGGAAAGGAATAATAATCAGATGAGAATAATGGTGAATGATGGTAACCGATCATTGTTAAACAACTGTGCTTGTTGCTGAAGACATTATTCCATCTTGTTTGGTTATCTCCAGGAAACGTGTTGCTTGACAGTCTATTAGTCGTTGCTTCAAGACAAATTAATCTACACACAGAAAATTAATGAAAAGATCAAATTTTCAGTTCATAACAAGATATATATGATTGAAGAGTTTTCAAGAAAGCTATATGATCTTTATTCTAATAAGAAAATAAAAGTTGAGTTGAGGGAGCATCTTGTACTGAATGCATCCCGATATAAAAACTGAAAATTGAGCTAAATTGCCATCGATGCCAATATTGTATAATTCTATTTGCCCTTGTGATGGATGCTTTCGTCCCCTGGAAACTTTTAATACATCTTTGCCAGAAAATATTCTTTATTTCTAAAATTAGTCTGTCCATTTTTTATTTTCCAAAACAAAATCAATTTTCTTTTGAACAAAATTGTAGTTTGATTGAAGATTGTCTCACTTGAATTTAATTTAAATGTAAAAATAATAGATTCCAAGGGAAAGTGGGTCAGAATGGCGAATCCTTTTGAAAATGCTCACTGAGGCGTGACTGTGATAAGCGATAGGCGGGGCGGCTAGATAGCTTCTCCGCCGATGTCTCGTTAATTAATTAATGATAATTATCACTGCCGCTAAATGAATTTATGAAGTGTATTACATCGCCAAAAAGACATGTTTATGTAATAATTGTGTAATTGTCATCTGCGGAAATACCTAGTTGGATATCTAAACATTCGATATATGGGAAATTTAAGTTGGTTTATTGAAGGTATCTTTGTGAAATTAACAATCAAAATGTTGCGAAATTACGTTGAATTGTGACTATCGCTGAAAATCAAATTCCTCCACATACGTCACAGAAGTCATCCCTTCACGGGTCACACCCCCGCAGACTTTCATTCTGGTCGCCGGGGCTAATTCAGGCGTTTTTTTAAAAAGCCGTATATAAGTAATTTATGGACCGATTTCAGAAATTTAAAATCGAGCAATTGTCAAATTGACATCCCATTTTAATGAATCCGATTTGGACCATATGTCATTTCATCCATCCTTTGATACATCTTTGCCAGAAAATATTCTTTATTTCTAAAATTAGTCTGTCCATTTTTTATTTTCCAAAACAAAATCAATTTTCTTTTGAACAAAATTGTAGTTTGATTGAAGATTGTCTCACTTGAGTTGAATTTAAATGTAAAAATAATAGATTCCAAGGGAAAGTGGGTCAGAATGGAGATGGGGAAAGTATTGCAAGAACCACGTTTTTTTACAAGCACATTTCAAGAGACATGTACATCTTCGAGGGCACATTGTCTTATAAAAGTCATAACTAAAACGTGTAAGTAAATTCTTTTCCAAATGTTTTTATTGCTCTCAATAATACATGTCATACATCAGTTCAGGTTGTTGTCAATTTCCTCTTAAAAATAGGTATCCACATTGGGTTTCATATGTCATTGGATTGGGAATATAGACCATTTGTTATCATGGTTATGAAGCTTATTGTTTTCAGTTGTTAAAACCCTTTCCACATTGAAAATATATTTTTAAAAAACCAAATACCCTTCTCGGTTTTGGAACTGGTTGTCCGATACCACATATATGAATATATTGTTTGCAGATAATGTTATATGATTCAGAACATCCCTCCAGTATGGCTTACCAATTTCAATTACTTGATCAACATTTGCACCCAATTGCGCCCAAAATGGTTTCAAAGGGAATACTGCAAATATTATCATTGATTTTTTTTTGATTTTTTTGGTTTTATTATCCGAGATTAGATAGTTTCAATGCATCACATAAACTTGTAAACCGTCCTTAATCCCCTATCTTGTAATGTTTCGTTTTTTCAATTTGTCAACATGTAAGCAACAAGAGTCAAAGATGGTAACTGTAATGAAACTGAATGTAAAATAAGATAGGTTGTCTAAAAAGTCAGTGTCACCCTGAACAAGACAAGACAATGCTCATTGTCAATTTATACACTCAATCAATAGTAAGTTTTTCAAAAAGGAGAGTCGATGTCCAGCCTGACCTATTCCTGCACGGTTGTTTTGAACATTGGATGAAAATAATATTCCTGGTTCTTACTCATTTTTACTCTGTGTATAATCGTCTCACGGATAATTACCATCAGACCTTGAATGTTCCAAACATGACGTATATATATACCATTGTTACGTCACTATCATTGTGACATTGTAACGTCACAACTGTCATTCTACCTGATGATACCAATGAAACTAGATGGAGAAAAAAATGGCTCTATGTCTTTTGGACTTTTGAATATTTGTAACTGTATACTTGTCAAACTTTTTAAAAACATATGCCTAAATGAACCCCTTTGAAAGCCACGAAAATTAGCATTCATCAAAAGTACATACAATCAATGTATTCCAATTAAAATTGCAAGTTGAGGGAAACTTGTTCTAAAATTTGTATATTGAAATGTACTATTTATGGCAACCTGAAAAATACTTCATTCCATTATTGCATGACCTTGTCAGCTATATATGGAAGGAAATGAGATAAACACCTACATTAGCTGCAACACGGTAATTAAATGAATTCCCAATTATCGTATATCTATTTGTAGTCCAGCCAGACAACATTAACGGGAAACATGTTCTGTAACATACCATATGCCATGGCACTGGCTGTTTTGTCACGTTTTATTCAAATGAGAAAGGGGAGTAATAGCACGATGATTATCACAATCGGCTTAAGGGAAAAAAGGTCTGGGTTTCAAGTTTTATTGAGAACTTATTTGCCTGCAGGTTTGATGCACTGCTACACAGATTGTAAGAGCATTAGCGTTCTTGGTCGGCTACTTCGAGCCAGTGCTCGCAGGTTTCACCGCAATTCAAACTCACAGTGGTGTAGCGTGCATTATTCCTGCAATAACTAGATATCAGTTTACTATTCTAGAGCAACGACAAACCCAAAATCACCAAGATAAAAAAAAAAACATTTGTAGGAATGTAATATACTAACCATTAAAAGAAGTGGAACACTTGATGTTTTAAAAGCTTTTTTACTAATTCATGTGAGAAACAAGACCTCATACCTTACATTGTATGCATATGAGACAGTTTAAGGAAGATGTTGATGGGAACAGACACGATGTTGTTACAGTAGATGTTGCGTTTGGGTGATATTAACCTTCCTCGAAAAAAATTAAAACAACTTTTAAGAAAACATCTCTATGGCACCCAATTCGAGTGTATCGTCATTTTTTCATGGTGCATCAAAAATTCACTTTTCACGTGCAACATTAAGCCAATTTTCCTTTAAAAGGAGCTGTGAAAATTGATGAGACGGCACTTGAGATTCACAATGCCACAACAAAGACCCCTGAGAACGTACGACAGAAGCAGAGCCATATAGCTTCAAGATGGAGCTTTCTCTCTGCAATGTTGCCCGCCGTCTTCGGAAATCTCCATCTGTTATCCACCATCTAAATGAGAGGTCTCAGGCAACTGGAAGAGTACAGGACAGACCTCGATCTTGAAGACCAAGAGTTGCGTCCCGAGCTGAAGATTGATACGTTGTCCTCTACGCCCTGAGACACTGCTTCTCCTCTGTGCCCTGCGACTACAGCTGCGACTACAGCTGCGACATGTAAGCCATTCTAAAAAACAAGGTTTTCAAACAGAAGAAAAACTTTGCAATGACAATATTTTTGATAATTTAACAATTGTGAAGACAGATCACAAATTTATTGTTATGTTGCTACATGTTATTGTTAATTTTTATCTTATCTAAATATGATGTATAACATTTTGAATTTTCCATTTTTTCAGATCATTATATGAAATTTGTTTAAAGTTTGGGAATGATTCCAATTATCCATCTAAATATGTATCTAGGTTACTGTGTATATATATATGTAACTAGGTTACCGTGTATCTATATTTGGAATTCATAAAAAAAACATAATTATAAATATTAGACATTAATTGAAAATTTGATGGACCAGCATGAGGAATTGTCATCTGTCATCAAACTGTCATTAAAACGTTTATTTCATTTATATATTTAACCTCGGCAGTACGTTGCTAAACTTTAACATGCACTATTTGTATATGTGCGAATGAGTGATAATTCTAATGATCAGTGCAGCACAGGCAAAGGCACAAATCGGTTGAGATCAATGATATACTTGTCAAATCAGCAGGAGCGGAAAATGAGAAAGGATATTGACTGGAGAGTTAAAATGGTTGGTGTCGTTTACACACAATACAGAAGGTTCATTGTTTTCAGTAAAGTTTAGTGTTTTTGAATTACCTAAGCGAACTTTGATATTTCGATTCAAGATGTATACATTTACATTTAAGATTTAGATTTATAGGCGCTGTAGCTCGATTTTTTTTCTTAATAAAATAACGTGCTCTCACAAACATAGAAATACGTGTTATCGATGGCCAGATAATACTTCTCTATCAATAAAAAGAGTTCTAAAACGAATGTACATGGTCTGATTAAGCCATGCAATCGAACGACCATTTTAAGGTGTTCATGTTCGAAGGTACTTTAAGTGATCTGACTGATGTAGCGATACCTTAACACCCAGGGTATAGTTTTAAAATAAGTACAATGATGGAATGATCAACATCTTGCTGTATGAATACTCAAATTCTCATGAGACCAACAAATCTACTTCTCACATCACTGTCACACCAGTCACACAATTTCTTCGAATACAGATAGCCGTATTCTATGGAAACGGTTTATCAGGTCTTGTAATATAATATACCAATATTTTTTATCAACTTTAATAATAAATGGCAGATTTGAGAAAAAATAACATACACAAAACGTGCTTCATCGCCTTTAAGATTCATATGTTTATATATATATATATGGAAATATAAGGAAATGGCAACACTTGATACACAACTACAGAAAATAGTCAGACAGAGAATATCTGGGAGGATAGATTCCAAAGCACATTAACTCACCGGCAAAAGAAACTTATCACCTCAGTTGATTTTATCATATGTATGATTTTCAATTGCAAATATCTCAAGTTTTCGAAATGATAATCTAAAACTGTAAAGTACAGGTATTTAGTCAGCAGTCAAAGAATATTTCTACGTGTCTTTTTAATTTTTTTAAAAAAATGAAATTTTAAATTTTAAACTTCTTCAAAAATTATTTTTGATGATACACAATTGTCCATTGACATATACAACATATTCTATGTGAAAATTGATAAATGAGCCTGATTCTGCACACATTTACAACATTTTAAACATGGTAGGGATCATGTTGGTGGAAATTTCATTTCTTACCCCTGTCGTCATTAAACAAAGAAAGTTTAACTAAAATGTAACCACAATCACCAAATAATTCATTCAAACTACTGCAGAGAAGTGTTATTGTATCTTGTCACAGTCAAATGCATCTGATTTCTTTTAAATATTACATTAATCAAAAACTGAGGTGATAAGTTTACATTGGTCAATATGTTTAAATATATCATTACAGGTCTTTGAAGGGATTTAGAAGTGGTATACATAAGAACATGAAGATTTTCTGGATAACAACTTCTTTAATGTGAAAATACACGACGTTTCTTCAATAAAGCCTACAGGCCATTGTTTATCCACTTACTCCCCATCATGTTTGTATTGCCAATCCTCATCATTCTCATGCCTCACCTCCATCATGATTGTATTACAAATCCCCATTGTATACCATTCTCATGCATGTTAATCCCCCTGATTTAGTTTCCTCACCATTGTTTTGTTTGCTATATAAATGTACCATATTTTGTTATTTCCTTACATTCCACTTGATGAAGGAGTGAGTATGTACTCCGAAAAGTCGTGTATTTTCACATTAAAGAAGTTGTTATCCAGAAAATCTTCATGTTCTTATATATCATTACAGTTGAGTGATGACCCGGATGTTAGCACAACCTTCCCCTTCATTAGCGCACAACTGTCACACGATATTCTAGATAGAGTTATTCACTTTTGGAAACTCAACAACGATGACGTAAAAATGGATTGGTTTCATATAAAGATCATGTTATTCTGTGATTTGTCTTATTTGGTATTTTGAAAGACATGACAAGTGCCTTAATTCTACAATTCAGATGGAAAACACTTGCAATCGAGCAAAACAGAATAGCAACTTCATTCTTTGTGATGTATGCAGCAGAGCTGAAGGCTCAAAACTTTGTTTAACAAAAAGTTTCTGGTCTTTACAGGATGACACAAACGATGCGATGACACGATTACTTTTCAACATTGAGGCGTGGGTTTGAAACTGACTCGCGAGCGGAAAGCAGAAATAAATTCTTTTTGAGGGCCTAAAGGTTATGCCCTGAACATAATTTTCATTTTAGTTAATTGTGGTATAAATTTGCATACATTATCTATTGTGACCATATAATTAAAAGTAATGCATTTTCATTGTCATCACTCATATTCTACATGGATAATATATCAAATAATTAAATATATAAATATAAAGTGATATACGATATTAATATTTCTCATATTCAAAGGAATTAGCAACTTAATATTAATTATTAATTATTTATAATTGTTATAATACATATATAAACTACTACAAAGGTAAGCACATTATTAAACCCTACACAGCTACACAGAAGAGAGAAGCGATCACCTCCTGCACACAGGTAACCAGATAGGGATTATTGCAGAATTCGTTGTTACTTTGTGTGAAACATTGATTAAATAGCCATGTAACTCTTAACGACGTCACATGGAAGCTTAATTAGTTTATGTGGAGCTGAACAGCATGTTAGCTGTAGATGCATCAAACGCTTACAACGTACTGTTTCATTATTTGATGGTTTGCCTATTAGCTTATCAAGACGATAATAATCTTAAAACTAGTTGAGTCACAAACGTACATACAAGGTTAAAGAGACATGTAGGCACAAACAGCAATAAACTTCTTAGACAACAATTTTAATGTGATTTCCCGAAAACTGCAAGTATTTTCCAATTCACTTTTTGAGAGAAAGAAGACAGATTCTTGACTGAAGAGTTCGGTCCATGAGAATGTGAAGTCTGTTAGGTTAACTCTTCTGACATGTCTGCGTGATACTGTCTGGGAAAGAAACAAAGGGTTTGGTATCATTTACTTGTTATAGAAACATGGTTCGTGTTTTACTGGGGTTTCAGAGAAAAATATATCTGAAACGTTTTAAAGATATGTATTGATTTTGTTTACTAATTGTAAAAATGGATTTTTTTTTATTGTGATAACAGTTTAATTACAGACTCGTTGGATTGCCGTCTGTATTTGCCACTCGATTGTGCTTTTAATGAAATTAAATAACTTTATGGCGCTTCAGTTGATATGACCTTCTTGTTGATGGAAAGCTGCAAGTTTGTCTTTAAAAAATAAGATCAAATACCATAATACTCCAATGTCAAGATATATTAATTCTAAGCGTCTGCCTTTTAATCTTCATTGTCTCTTTATGGCTATAGGTCTATATATTTTCTTTATTTTTGTTGAAGTTAGACATCATAAACTATACAAAAAATTAATCTTTATAAAGCAGAGGCCGAATAATTTATTAGAAAAAAATAGCTCATTAAGTATGTGCTTGTTTCCCTCATCATATTATTTGCATACATTGATATATGCGCTTTGAGACAGCGGTTACATTATTTGTTAAGTTATTGGTGGTGTAACATTACGACCTGAGGGGCGTTTCAAATATGTGTTGTGGTGGTGAACCTTACAGCAGGAGCCTAGGGCCGGAACAATTCACATGATGTAATTGGTATCTCTGTAAAATTGTATTTTATTGAGAAATGACGTATTTTCAATCACAAAATTGCCTGCGTGACGTCTTAATAAAAATGCTACCTATTCGATTCAAAGGGTTGAAATTCTGTAGTAAGTGCATTCAAAATCCATAAAGTTTACATCATTATGTTCAGAATATTGTCACATAGACTATTAAAAATTTTAGAAAATGAATATATTCTTGTTAGAAAATAATGGCAAATTTCCGAAAATATCGGCAAATGATCAATTCCTTTTTGTAAAATCCATGAAAATAAACAAAGAATTTCACTTACACTTTTAGAATATCACAATCTTCCACAATTAAGAACATGTATCTGTGGATTGTTTGTCAATTCTTGTTTCAAATAAAGCAAACTAGCAGCTCCGTATTCAATTATCGACCATACCATCGTGTCGTACATTTTAGTGTATGTACCTTATGTGTGTAAGCATTCCTCCTATGGCCTTGAATTTCGAGATGAGGAGTCCCAGTGCGCGTGTGGCAGAACTTAAAACAGCTTTCTCCATGCATAATTAATCTAAAACCTCTGTAATGAGGAGTTCGAGATAACTGTAACTGTCCGTTAGACCAAGGTGTGTTTTACCGCAGTGAAATTCTTGATCGGTTCTTGGTGTTGCTGTACTTTTACTACAATGAATAACTTTTGACTTGTCTTGGTTCACAGACATCTTGATTATACTGCACCAGTTAATGAGACAGTCCAGTAGAAAATTTAGTTCCGCTTCATTCTCCGCCAATAGCACTATGTCGCAGATGGTCAACTCGTTATCCGAAAACAAAGGCAATTAAATTACTGTATATTCACACAAAGGGATCTCTAAAATCAAGCTTGCAATAAGGGGAGAATGTATGTGTGAAAATGATAGAATTTGTCTAACATAAAGCATAAAATAACAGAATATACATAATATTTATACACTTTAGCAAGACATTACTCTAAATTCTATAGGACAATACTATGTTTATCTCATCAAGTGAGGTAGAAAAGTTGATATTTTGCGAGTACGGCGGCCACGAGTGAAATATAAACTTTTGAACCTGACGAGATGTGATAAACATGATATTGTGTCAAGAAAAAACAACATATATTATATTAATGATATCATTTTATGGGCCGACAGATCCCGAGGACACAGATTGACCAATATGCCAATGAGTCACTACAGTTGAGTGATGACCTGGATGTTAAAAATATAACACAACCTTCCTCTTCATTAGCGCACAACCGTCGCACGATACTCTAGATAGTGTTATTCACTTTTGGAAACTCAACAACGATGACATAAAAATGGAATTGTTTCATATAAAGATCATGTTATTCTGTGATTTGTCTAATTTGGTATTTTGGAAATTCATGACAAGTGCCTAAATTTTACAATTGAGATGGGAAAAAATCAAGCAAGACATCAAGTTGCATCAGCATAGGAACTGTATTCTTCGTGATATATCTAGCATAGCTTAAATGCTTTGCCCTGAAAATAAAATAGCTTTAACCTATTTAAATGACATTAAGTTAATCGTGGTACGCTGCGTGCACATAAATGCACATACGTTATCATTTCTTCACCACATAAAATAATTAGTTACAAATTTTCATTTTCATAACAAAAAATCTATATGGATGTTAAATTAAGCATAATATCGGATATTCCAGGGGATAAGCAATTTGATATTACGATGAATTCAATTATTAATATAATACAAACTACAATAAATGTAGGCACATCGCCAAAATGTTCACAGCTGCATAGAAGAGAGCAAGAAGATTCTACACACAGGTAACCAAGTAGGGACAATAGCAGAATTCGTTCTTACATCGTGTTAAACATTGATTAAATAGCCATGTAACTCATGCCATGAATAGATTAGGATTGAAAGTGGGCTAAAACAAGGAGGTATGCTGTCTCCTTTACTGTTCAACCTATAAATCAACGAGCCCTTAAATTCGGAGCTGAAATTTGGGAGTAACAGATTGGTATTTTGGCATATGCAGATGATGTAATCCTCATAGCGGAATCGTAAGGTAACTAACAACTTATGTTGAATTATCTTACTACCTGGTGTATGTCGAATCAGATGTCAATAAACTGTAAAAAACGAAAATTATCAACTTCTACAATGTTTCTACCCCAAGGTCATGTAACTTCATATATGGCACAAACTCGTTGGAATTAGCTGAGAGTTACCAGGACTCCTTCTGACTAAGAATGTGGAATACGGTAAAATGGTAAACTGCAAACTCGGTCAGTATGGCCTTAGGTCTGGTCATTTCGAAATATAAATTCCTGGCAGGTATGCAATATTTTAGTTCTATAACCCTCTTTGACATCATGATGTGATTGGTTCTAAATTATTGAGCAAGTATCTAAGGAACCAAAAGTTATTCATGCATAGATGCATTTGAGAATAGAGCTTAACATTGTTGTTATGAGACAGTGGTGCAGTGCTATAGCATGCGACATGGAATGGATGCCTCCAGTTATGAGACAGTGGTGCAGTTGTGCAGTGAAACAGTGCAATAGCAGGCGACATGGAATGGATCCCTCCAGTTATGAGACAGTGGTGCAGTGGTGCAGTGAAATAAGGTCTTACTTGCGGCTGAAAGACATGAAGAGACTATGATGGCCGAGAGGGGACATCGCTCTTTCGCCCTCTGGTAACAACGCGATAAAGCGATATGACAACACTACAAAGCGATATTGTCACACGACAAAGCGATATTGTCACACGACAAAGCGATATATAGCAACATGACAAAGTGATACGGTCGCACGACAAGGCGATAAGGACACACGTCAAAGCGGCACCACAAAGCCATATTGCTACACAACAAAGCGATAAATACCATATCGCTTTGTCGCGTAGTCTTGTATTGCTTTGACAGTTAAACTTTTTAATTGCATGTACTTATCTGAAATTATTAATGTTCTAACAAAATGATAATACTTGACCTTTCAGGCTACTTCAAAAGATGTGCTTTTTGCTCAGTAAGATTTAATTGGTTCAAAACTTGAATTGAGCAGGAAAACCAAAGGAAATACCAATGTTGTGTAAAAGAATACCAAGATTTGTAGAGGTGTTTAAAAACAGTTCCAGTCAAGCAGAATTGTTTTATATATGATCATATTTTTCGAAAAACGTGAGAGATGTTTTCTTTCTCTGATTTACAAAATGCACAATTCTCGTCATTTACAAACTGCATATAGTTTTAAACTCCTTCTTGGTATTTACTATGCTGTGTAATTTGTACAGCATCATTTGTACAGCATCTGTACCGCAAAAAAAACGTATTTTTCCATTTCATAGAATACAGATCGAAATGCCCACTTTTCATATACATTTGTTTATTTAATACCATTATCCACACGGTCACACCATATCTCGAGCCCTTATAACCTTTAAATCATGTAAGTTATTAAATGCCTTACTAATAATCAAGGTATATATCCGCATGCGAAATTCATTACAAATACATAACCAAACTAGTACACCTTTATGGATTAACTAGATGAGCGTTTGCGGGACACCACAAAAGCAGAGCAGCTCCGACACTTTGGGTCTCGCCTTTCCCTGTTCCGCCTTCTCCTCAGCATTAATAAAAGGCGAAATTGTTTTTGACAAAAATTTGTTCATTATTCAAGTTATTCTTACAAGTCACTGGGGTCACTTTTCACAAGTTTGTTCTTAAAACCTATTTCTGTATTCAAAATTGGATCAAAGGATTAACATGGCCTTAACCAATATCTCATGACCTCTACGAAGTTCTATGTACTTTGACATTTTTTTAACGCTTTTCTGGACTTAAGGTAAACGTAGAAAAAAACAAAATTAATTTGGATTGGTTCAAAAAAACGAAGTAGACTGAAGCTTTGTGAAGACTGGAATTTAGAAGGGGTACATTCTTTTGAGCTATTGGGAATAAAATTTCATATTGATCTCGAAAATATGATTGAAGAAAATTATATGGATAAGTTCAAAGATATTGAAAACCAAATGAAGATTTGGAAATGTCCCATCCTCACTCCATTTGGTCGGAACACGGTCTTGAAATCATTGCTGTTACCAAAAATAACCCATGTCTGTACATCAATTCCATCCCCATCAGATAATATTTTGCAAGCTTTTCAATCAAAATGTTTTGATTTCATATGGAAAGGAAAACGTGATATTATTGTAGGTAGTATTCCAAACGGGGGAATTAAAGTTCCACAAATAAAACACTACATGGCTGCACAAAAAATAGCATGGTTAAAACGTTTTTACAACACAGCTAACAAAACAACTTACTTTGTTTTTACTAATGAAATATTACCAACAAATATATTAGAGATGGATTCCAGTTATATAAAGGAGATTGTTGTTCCAAAGGTAACTAACATGTTTTGGAAAGATACATTACTAGCATGGAGTATGTATTTATCAAAATGTAAATCTATAAAAAGGGATATTTATTCCCAATTTATTTGGTATAATGATAACATAAACATTAATAAGCAATCCGTTTTTTTTATAAAAAGATGTACTCAGCTGGTGTAAAATTTTTGAGTGACCTGGTGAATGATAAAGGCATTTTGTTATCATATGAACAATTTATAAATATTTATAAACTTAAATGTGATCCGGTGACCTTCTTAGGGCTCAAAAATGCAGTTAAGGAGTACTTGAATACGTTTGAAAACGAGGAGGGTCATATACCAGTAATTCCCATAATGCCCTACAATCACCGTCAACTTCGGGCTGATCTTAAAGGATCAAAACATTATTACGACATCCTACTAGACAATTCCTTTAAAAAACTTAAATATCTTCAGAAATGGGAAGAGATTTTGAACGAAACTTACTCTGATTCTGAGTGGAGAACAATAAATGAAATGCCTTTCAGATGTACCGAATGTACCGAATTACGTAGGTTCCAATATAGACTTATACATAGAATTTTACCTGTATATTCATATCTCTACAAAATCAGATACATTGACTCTCCTATGTTCCTTTTCTGTAAAGATGGCATTTGTGATATTGATCATTTTTGGGAGTGCTCACATATAAACTCTCTTTGGAAAGATATCCAACAGTGGATAAATGCAAATGCACATTTAAAAATAATATTCACCAAGAAAACTATTTTACTTGGATATCTAGCCAAAAACAATGACCCTCTAAATGTAATTATTCTTGTAACCAAGAAACTTATATTGAATTGTCATAATAAAAATTGTGGAATAAAAAAAATATATATATATCTCATGACCTTGACATTTGACCTTCAAGGTCACAACATCAATGATTACTTTTCATTGTGTATAACAATCATGTAATGATTCAAAGTGTTAATAGTTAAAATAAGGCATGTTCGCAACTGCATGCGTAAGTTGTAACCTTGCTGTGACCTTGACCTTTGACAGATTTTAGCGAAAACGTTTTCAATTCTTGATCTTTCTCCATAGTTGATATATACCAAATAAGAGCCTGACAGCACAAAAACGTTTGAAGTTATCGTGTTTACAAGGATTTTTGTAGTGATTTCAGAACTCATGACCTTGACCTTGAATGTGAGCATATCAAAATAATTCCCCAGGTGTACAAGAAAGAACCTATATATATGAGGTGTTGATACCTTCATGGAAAAAGTTATTTAGTGATTTCAGAACTGGTGACCTTGACCCTATCTCGTGACCTTGACCTTTAAAATTCAAGGTCACACAATCAGTGATCACTTTTCACTGTGTATCACAATCATGTAATGATTCAAAGTGTTTATAGTTGAAATAAGACATTTTCGCAAAAGCATGCTTAAGTTTTGACCTCGCTATGACCTTGACCTTTGACGGATGTTAGCGAAAACCTTTTCAAATCTTGGCCTTTCTCCATAGTTGATATACACCAAAAAAGAGCCTGATAGCACAAATATTTTTTAAGTTTTCCTGTTTACAAGGATTTTTTTTTAGCGATTTCAGAACTCGTGACCTTGAATGTGAACATGTCAAAAAATTCCCCAGGGGCATAAGTAAGAAGTTATGTATATGAGTTCTCAAAACCTTCTAGAAAAAAAGTTATAGCTAATACAAAACGCACCGGCGGCAAATAGGGATCAAGGCTATTTCATCCCATCAACTTACAACCGCTTAATCCACAAATGATTAATCCAATCTACTCACTCTGGCTTCCACCTACACAACTAATTGGTACCCTCATCCTGCATTTGTCCTCTCATCCGCCACCCCCTGGCTTATTAACTTACTACTCTCTGGTTTCCTTGTTATGACAACTTCACTTGTACAACCATTTATGTCATTGTTACCTCATCTTGTTGTATTTGTTATCTCTTATCATACCAACATGTATCCTGTATATAATCTGCTGTTTCACCATTCCTTCCACATGCTTGATAACGGTATAAGGATCTATACCGAAACGTCGCTATTGTTAATAAAGAAGTTGATCATCCATAACATATTTGTCTTCTTAATTTGATAATAGTTCTAAAAACGACTTACAATCTGATAAAATAATTGTCTAATTTTCAAATAATGCAAGTAGGCTTTTTGCTTTTTGCAAATATAAGTAATAAGGAGAAAGAAGACACTTGGAGGAACTATATATACATGGGTGTCCTCTCTTCGTCTCTGTACTTCCTGAAGCTGTAAACATCAACAAGATAAGTTCTTCTCTAAACAGATATCGTGAATATTTCATTCCTAGTTCTTATCAACATTTACTGACGTAATCCTACAATTAGTTTCTCATTATATTAAAAAGTTATATTTCATTTTCTTGTGTACTTTATCTATACTTTGTACTAAGCTCATGAGAGAGAGAGGGGAGAGAGTGGTTGCATGAGCGCTGAGAACGCACCCCACTCCCTCCGACCCTGGCTACTGCTGAAGTGTTGTTCATCTACTAATTACATCTACTTCTAATGTACATTGTTTTTAAGAAGACGCAGAGATAATTTCATAAATATATGAAAGCCGATTGAAACGACGTTAAAGTGACGACTTTGTAACCTCCAATACTTATCCGAATGTAAGCTAAGCTCCATACACTGAAGACGTACATCCTATTATCATCATATTAATAAGACATGACCATGCACATAGTTCGCAGTTTTTATGTCTCTGTAATATTAACCCAATAATATTGTAGCAAGGGTTGAACGTGGATATTGTTAATTTAGAAATGAGCAATATGTAATTATAATTCAATAGTGGATAAGATTATTATACTGTAGCAGAATAACAGCATTTTGCTTATGCTTATAGTTTACAATTGAGATTAGCATATGAAGGCATTCAATGTTGGGCTCTAAATGTCAGAAATATTCTCTATGAATATCGTTTTTGGTGTATGTAGCAAAATGAATATTTTTTTCTGTATTAGTTCTTTTATAGCAACCTTTAAGGAGAGGTGTATATCATTAAGATAGTTGTGATATAATGCGTGCACATCACATAAATTTACATATATGTATATAATAGTAATGCGTTTTCATTGTCATAGCTAAAATTATACATGCATATTTTATCTAAATTAATATGTCTTATTTCCAGGGATTTAGCAACTTAATATTAATGACATATTATGGATTAATTAATTAATTTATTCACCAGAAAAGGAACTGTATTCTTCGTGATATATGCAGCATAGCTTAAATGCTTTTCCTGAAAATAAAACAGTGTGAGCCTATTTAAATGTCATTAAGTTAATCGTCGTATATTGCGTTGATACAAATGTACATACATTATTATTTTTTCACCACATTTTCATAACTAATATTCTACATGGATAGTTGATTAAGATAAACATATGTTATTTTCCAGGGGATTTGCAATTAAAAGGCGCTGTAGCACTTTTTTGCATATTTTGTTTTCTCAAATTTTCTTTTTATCATTAAAGGTTATACAATGTTTTGTTATGTGAGAGGGTAAAACATATCATTACACGACCCGATAAGCCGGTAAGCCGTATCCATAGAAAAAAGCTATCCGTACTGACACATTGAAATGGCAATTCGAAGGGAAATGGACTGGCATGGCTTAACCGAACAAAGTACATTCGTCTTAGAACTCTTTTTATTGATTCAGGAGTTTATTTAGCCATTGATAACACTTATATATACCTTTTTGTGAGATCACTTTATTTTAGTTACAACATCGTCTTTAATATTATTGATTAATTCAGTTATTCATATAAAACAAAATAACAAAGGTTATGACGTCACTAAAACGTTCACGAAGAGAGCAAGCAAGGTGATTCTGCACACATGTAACCAGATAGGGTCTATCGCAGAATTCGTTCTTACTTCGTGTTAAACATAGATTAAACAACCATGTAAGTCTCAAGACGACACATAGAAGCTTATCTACACTGCAGGCTACAAGTTACCAACGGGAAATGAAATTTTATTACTCCAAACATCAGAAGGTTGCCGGCAAGAGAATTTTACTGCAGTTTGTTTCCTTTAGCTGCATGAACGATTGATGACTGCGGACGAGCGATAGTCACCTTTGGTAATTTTTACATAAAGATTTACATCTACATAACTAACATATGAGGTCAGTAAGTAAGAATAAGTGTGATAATTGTCAGTGTATCGTTATAATGATATAATCCTTAAAAAAAACTAAATGCCCTGAATAAATTTAAGGTTGGGTCACAAATACATAATAATTTCCCTTTGGTGTGGTATATTATAAGACTCGAATGGAATACTATTTCCGACGGATTCAGTGATCACAGTGTTCTATTCGGAGAGAATTATACTTGTATGCAATGAAAACTATACCACGTTTTAATTGTATTTATTGAGCCTTAAAGTTTGTATTATGTTTAAGTCTGCTAAATTGCATATAATTGAATATGACAATAACAATAAGTTAAGTTTGCACAAAGACAATGGTGATAGTGAACATATATCATATTCACCTTTTCGTTTGTAGTCTCTTGATGCCCCCTTTTTTTGGTATGCCGTTTGCTGATGCAAATATTTTTACAAATGTTGCCAAAGCTCTACTTTACTTACGGAACTATCACTTGGATTAGTTTCCCTTCTATGTAATAGATAGAGGACGAGTAGCAGTACATTATCGGGATATAAATGTACGGGTTTGAGAGGGTTGGGCGAGGCGTTAGCCGAGCCTAACCCTCTCAAATCCGTACATTTATATCCCGATAATGTACTGCTACGAGTTCTCTATCTATCTTAGAGCACAGTCAAATGCTTGAGTTGTCAAGAAAATGTCTTAAAATGAATGTATTTCAAACATTTTGTCAACAAATTTGGGAAACATTCTCTCGAACACAACATGCAAAACAATGACATCTCTCATTTTCATTTGCAAATGTTAGGGACATTGACGTCATCTTCGGCACTGTGAGCACTGAATTTCTGAAATTGTCCGAGATGCATGAGGCGTACAATTTATATAAAGCATACGAATCGTGCTACAGCATAAGCGTTGTGCTTGAATCACGAACATGCATGATTTAAGCACGTTTTTGTTCTGCAACATTGAGTAGTAATACATTTCATTGCCTATAAAGACTGAGTGTTTTTTGGAATGAATCAGTTCACACAATGGCTTCATCATGGACAGTCCCAGGCCAAGTACACTATTCATTCAGGAAAGGTAACTTTGCTTTTTTACTCCTTACTTCATAAACTCTGTAATTTTAACATTAAAACTAATTTTCATTAAATTGGTTTATTTAATAACAGTTATTGCTTTTTTGTATTTCAATTCTTTTACCAACACGTTAAGTTGTTTGTTGAGCTGTATTTATCAATATGCGAGTTGTTATATCTATTGTTGCATATGTTTTTGTGCATCCCGTATATATTGCATATAAATTATTTCAGGTTATTGCAGCAAAGGAATTGTATTCGAACTGTCTGTAGGAAAGAATCGCTCGGATGCTGTGTGACGATACAGGGGTTTCAGTGAGACGACAATGCAGCCTCCATCCTCTCACACTCCAAGAAGGTAATTTTATATCTCTTTCTTATTTCTCATTTTTATGTCGTTCTATATAACTTCTGAATATAATTTTGTATATCGTGGTTGAAAATATATAAAACATTGGTAACATGGTTTGATGCTTGTCATTGTTTCACTTACTCGTGATATAAATGAAATACACTTGAACAATCCCAATTGACCTCACATTACTTGCTTTATTTACATGCTTTTATTCTTCTTTTAGGAATATCAAGCTCCTTAATATAGAAGACCCCCATCGACGGAAGCGACTATTTCCTTTCGGAAAGGGAACACAGCAGATCATTTGTCAATGTAATATGTGTTTAATTGTGTATTATCCACATAAATAAAACAATCAGTTGACATTGTTTGTTGTTTTTATGGAAGTCTGTGAACCAGTTTTATGAGCATGATACCTGAACGCAACCAGACAACCGTACATCTATCGGGATATAAATGTACTCCACGTGGCCAGAATACAATCATATGATTGGACGAAAGCATTTGACTGTGCTCTAATATACCATACGGCTCACTAACCGTTTCTTGATAAAATAAAAATGATTGTCTCTTTGAGGCTTTGACATTATCATGATATTTCCTCAAGTACTTGACGAACATTGGCTTATTTAGTACTTTTCTCAGATAACCATTGATCATTTGAAAACTATTATTTGTAATGAATCTCAAATAAGATGATACGAGCACATACTCAATGTCTTAAATCAATTCCTTTAGTGTTTGTAAAAGATTGAGGTTTGGATTATATCCATACAACAGATATGGACGACAATGCTCTGAAGGTTGTAGATACATTCCTGGAGAAGGGGCTTGGAGCAAACGTGTCGTGCATGCGGTACAACAACGCAGCAAGCAGCTATGATTCTGTGAGTAATAACATGTTCTTAAAATGACTTTTTCAAATGTTTCTAAATGTGTTCTTGTACTGTCCATATGACGAAATGAGTCATAGGCTTTGTAACTCGTAAACATTATTTGAAACATTTCAATTTAGCTGAAGACTTACATGTTTTCAATCCATTAAATGGTTGTCCAGATAATGCATTCTGTTGTCGTGACCATGAACATAATGTGAAGCTTTCGGAAACTGTTGTACATGATTGTTGTTTACAAATGCTGATTGTTCGTAAAGCTTGCAGAAGAGGGTCGTTACAGAGCACCTGCGAAATTAGCTGACATCATGACGTCACTGTTCCCAACAAACAGGGACAGGGTGAAGATACTTGACGTCGCAGCTGGAGCGGGTCTTGCTGCATTGGAGGTTTAATGCGTTGAGATTTTCTCTTCATAAATTGTCTGAGAAAGAGTTTATGATATGATAATTTATGTAAGGAGTTATGATGCTAATTTCTGAATAACTTTGGAATATGAAGTGCCGTCCTTATTTCTAGACAATTAAACTCTTTGTCTTCTAGTTCTGATGATACGGTCTATCCTCAGTCTCAAGGATAAGAATGCAGTCTCATTAAAATCAGATAATTGATTCGTTCCCTAGACGTTATTTTGGTTGACGTCACATTGGAGAAAAGACGAATGAAGAGGGTTTAATTTTAATCAGATTGGGCAATGTGTATCAACAACGTGTAACTGTGATTCAGTTAGTCCTCCTTTTGAAAGTGTTACCGTAGGTTCAGTGAAATCAATGTTGCAGTTATTCAAGCTATATATAAGGGTTGAGATATTTGTGTTACAGATGTGCAAGGTAGGGTTCACACAGATAGACGCCGTGGACCCCTCACAAGGAATGCTGGACGTGGCCAGAGAAAGAAATGTCTACAGAAGAGTGATCTGCGACTACGTGGACGACAGACACCAACTGGACGTGTCAGACAGTGAGTAGGGTGACAGTAGTGAAACAGTGTCTAAATCATAAGCAAGAAATAGTTGGTGAATCATCAGGAATCTGAAAGTAATTAACTTATGACCAGAGCACCTGGATATTAAGGGGTCCATAGAAAACCCATACCATTTGAGAATATGTATGTTTTTTATTGATGTGCTTTCTTTGAAATCATGCTCGTATTTGGTTGGTATACTTGAAGATTGTTACGACGCTATCACAATCTGTGGAGGGATGGGAAACAACCATCTGCCCCCTGGAGCCTTTGATGAGATGATCCGTTTGGTCAAACCAGGTGAATTGTAGATTTCTATTTGCAATATTCAATAGGGACAATTAGTTTCAAATGTTCAAATTGTTGAGTGAGGTGACATATTCTATCAACAATAAACCATAAATATATATGGAGAAATGTTAAATGATATAAATCCATATAAAATGTGTGTTATTTTATCTCATATCTTTTCTATAAAGATCTTCAAATGATCAACATTCAACTTATTACAAACCACAAACAGGTACCAAAACACAATCTTTCCCCTGTAGCCATGCACTGTCCATTAATGAAATACGTTTGTTTCAGGGGGTGTTATCGTGAACGTAACACGCATCCAGCTCTTTACTGGGATGGACGATTATGTTGACATTCTGGAGCCACACTTCCGGAAACTGGAGACTTCTGGGAAATGGAGGGAGGAATCTCGGACTACGTTTAGCAAATACTATTTCGAAATAGATGGGATGGCAATAGTTCACCGAGTTCTCTCATAAATATCTGAACGTTACAGTAGAAAAATGTCCCTGTTTTGACAACATTATAAAACAGTAAGACATATTAGTGAATTTTTATTGGAGGTTTTAGCACGATAGATAATGAATAGATCACATTGCACGGAATCAGACTTGACATTTCTCTATTTCTTACATAACAATCTAGACTTATAAAGGTATCAGTGGCCGAGTGGAAAAGTTGTTGGTACAGTCAGACCTTGCGATTGTTTTCTGTCTCTGAGGGTCTGGGTTCGAACTCTGCAAAAGATTCATCCCGAAAAAGTATTAGACAATGAATTTTGATTAACAGACTTACACATAATTTGTTATTTTCCCATCACGAACAGAAGTATCTAAAAGAATGCAACATGTTGTTGTGATGTGACTTGACTTATCACGTTCTTATTCTATCCAGGAATAGCATTTTACTTGATTAAAAGCCACATCAAGCACATTTTATTTATTGTTGATTGTATGTGCTTTTTTAATTGTTTTTTCCTATAAGGAAATGAAAACACTTAAAACTTGTCACACAGGGAATAGCTACTGAAATGTCTGATTTCATGGAGCTTTCAAGAACAGTATGTATAAATCATGGCAAAGATTGCCATAATAAATGTGTTATCACTCAAATAGAGTTTAAATGGATATCAAACAACAGTATACATTGACAGAAATAGGGCCTCATACATTCAAAGCGTTATGAACATTCTAATACAGGATAATCTGGATACGTTTTAAGCTGTGTATAAGCAGACCTTGTAACAAGCTTATCAATCTTTCAAGGTATGTATGTTACTTTCTCACTACAAAAACCTTTCTCTTAATTGGACAATATTTAGTCTCCTAATGACCATTTGAAAACCCAGACACTCATACAGACGTTGATTTGGATGCTGACAACACCCAATAATGGTTTGCAACTGTCATTACAATGTTATACACACATGTATTAATGTGCATGTTATAGTTGAAGTATGGAACCAATGCTGTTGGTTGATCGTACAAATTACAATAAGCACGCAAGACCTCACATTGATTTGTTCAAGAGTGCGTTATCAACGTTAACCTATTGCCATTGGCAGCTGATTCTTCAGACAAAAAACCCGCTGAACATCTCCAGGATCATATATTATCACATGAAACAGTTAGTACAGCCTCCAGGGAAACAACCGGAGAAGAGATTCTATTGGACTTTGCTCATAATGGGTTTATTGTGGCACTGATTCACAAATTGTTTGAACTGACCTTTACATATCGTGTATGGAATCAATGAGATGTTTTAACCAACGAACACATTTGATACAATGTTCTCAATATATGTGTAAAAGAAACTAGGTATTGACTTTTCTCCCACCTATGTGTTAAATCAATAATATGATCCACAACAATTCCTGAGTAGTTTATGTGTAGCTGAACAGCATTTTAGATGTAGATGCGTCAAAGTCTTACAATGTACTGTTTCATTATTTGACGGTTTGCCCATTAGCTTTTCAATACGATAATAATCCTAAAACTAGGTGAGTACATAAAAGGTAAGAGAGGAATGTAGGTCATCAAGAAACTTCTTAAACAACAAGTTTAAGGTGATATGCCGAAAACTACAAGAATTTTCCAATTCGCTTTTTGAGAGAAAGAAGACAGATTCTTGACTGAAGAGTTTGGTCCATGAGAATGTGTAGTCTGTTAGAAGAATGTCTGCGTGATGTTGTCTGAGTAAGAAACAAAGGGTTTGGTATCAGTTACTTGTTATAGAGATATGGTTCGTGTTGTACTGGGGTTACAAAGTAAAACCATATCTAAAACGTTTTTAAAGATATGAATTGATGCTGTTTAACTAACTTTATAAATGGATTTCTTTTGATTGTGATAAACGGTTAATCCGCGATTCATAGGTTTGCCGTCCGTATATGCAGATTGTGATTTTATTGAAATTAGATAACTTTTATGGCGCTTCAGCTAAAATGACTTTATGGTTGATGGAAAACCCAAACTTTGTCTTAAAAATGTTAAACATTAAGATGAGATACCAAATACTCAAATGTCAAGAGAATGATGATATATTAACTCTAAACGTCTCGATTTAATTTTCATTATCTGTTTATAGCTATAGGTGTTTTGATTGTTTGCTGCTTGTTGAAGTCAGACATCACCACTTAAAAAAACTTTGGTAAAATGGTTGGTATTCAAACAAAATGTGGCACTTTCTAATAAACCAGTGTGTTCAAGTCTGAATAAAACCGATGTATTAGACATAATTCTAATTCATTAATTCTATGCCTGTTTTTTCTCATCATATGATTTACGTAGATTTATATACGTTTCGAGACAGCTGTTATTATGTATGATGCTATTGGTGTTGTTATATTACGACCTATTGTTGTTGAAGAGGCGTGTTTCGAAAATTTGTTCTGGCCATAGATGGATATCAGGGCATACTACAGCAGGGGCAAAGTGAAGGAACCATTTTCCATTTATGATCTTGTCATACGAAGCAGCCAATAATTGCCATGGAAATAATTAAGTTCTTCTTATGTAAGCACTAATATGCTTGCGTTTTCTTCTGTCAGCAATTGAAAGTCCTAATTGGATGTACTGTATTTATTTTAATAAGCACCTCGTCTCCAATAAGCGGCGGGCCTCTAATAAGCGTGGGAGGTCAAGGGTAGTTGAAAAAATAAGCACCGGCCCTCCAATAAGCGCCGGGTCTCTAATAATAATAATTATAATTATAATAATAATAATGGATAGTTTTTATATAGCACACAAATCTTCACGTTGTGGACTCGGGGCGCTTCTAAACATTATTACCCTGGTCTAACCTAAGCTGTCGCATAGTGTCACCTCCTCCACATCTTACACCAGGTACCCACTTACTGCTGGTTGAACAGAGGCACGAGTTGAATAAAGTCACTTACCCAGGGCGACACCATAAGTCTTTCCACTCATGTCCCAGTGTGGGGCAGGGAATCACCCTTCAAACTCTCAGTTAAATCAGCAATGAAGCGGGTAGCCCACCCATGAGGCAAGCCGTGCCCATTGTTGCTGAACTTCACTGATAGCGGTCAACTGTGCTATGCACAGGACCACGTGCCACCAATATAAGCCCAAAACATTCTCACATGGGATTAGTCATTCGAAAAAGGATGGTATCAGTGTTACAAATGTTCACCGCAATGCGAGAACTGAGAAATATGACTCTGCTGAAACAACTATAATTTATTGTAACTTCCTTGATTTTATGTATTAAATCAGAGAGGTTAGAACATTTATTCAGACCTGTAACATTGAAAGAGCATACAAATGTTCAAGTAAATGTAAGATTGGAGATGAATTTTACATACTACTAGAATGTCATCTGTTAAATCACTTAAGCAACAACTATCTCTCTGCATCGCCGCTAATGGCTGCAATACTGCCGAAGCGGCGTTAAACAATAATTCACTCACTCACTCTGCATATTATTGTAAACATTCTTTCATCGAAACATATATTTCACAGGTATGTACACATACGAACCAATACTTGTTAAAATTGCTCTTTTATTAAATATGACTTTTGTAAGCTCTATATGTTGTACAGGGTTCCATATATGTATTTTATGTAACTCTGCTATAAAAGATTAAATTCAATTTGCATTTGCATTACCACATCATGCCAAATTAAAAAGAACAATGTATGCCAAATCTTTGTGTGAATTTAAACTAAACATTAACAATACGATCAACACAGTATATATTCTGTACGAATTGTTTTATCTTAATCACGAAATTAACATCATTCAAAGTTAAATTAATTTATACGGTTGTGTTTACCTCGCTCGTATGCAGGTTATTCACAAAATGAAAGGCATCTATGGTTCAAAAGAAGGACTTTCAGTTGAAGTGTGTAGTGTAGACTACAATCGGTACTTTGTCCGGGAAAGGAATAATAATCAGATGAGAATAATGGTGAATGATGGTAACCGATCATTGTTAAACAACTGTGCTTGTTGCTGAAGACATTCTTCCATCTTGTTTGGTTATCTCCAGGAAACGTGTTGCTTGACAGTCTATTAGTCGTTGCTTCAAGACAAATTAATCTTCACACAGAAAATTCATGAAAAGATCAAATTTTCAGTTCATAACAAGATATATATGATTGTAGAGTTTTCAAGAAAGCTATATGATCTTTATTCTAATAAGAAAATAAAAGTTGAGTTGAGGGAGCATCTTGTACTGAATGCATCCCGATATAAAAACTGAAAATTGAGCTAAATTGCCATCGATACCAATATTGTATAATTCTATTTGCCCTTGTGGTGGATGCTTTCGTCCCCTGGAAACTTTTAATACATCTTTGCCAGAAAATATTCTTTATTTCTAAAATTAGTCTGTCCATTTTTTATTTTCCAAAACAAAATCAATTTTCTTTTGAACAAAATTGTAGTTTGATTGAAGATTGTCTCACTTGAATTTAATTTAAATGTAAAAATAATAGATTCCAAGGGAAAGTGGGTCAGAATGGAGATGGGGAAAGTATTGCAAGAACCACGTTTTTTTACAAGCACATTTCAAGAGACATGTACATCTTCGAGGGCACATTGTCTTATAAAAGTCATAACTAAAACGTGTAAGTAAATTATTTTCCAAATGTCATACATCAGTTCAGGTTGTTGTCAATTTCCTCTTAAAAATAGCTATCCACATTGGGTTTCATATGTCATTGGATTGGGAATATAGAAGACCATTTGTTAACATGGTTATGAAGCTTATTGTTTTCAGTTGCTAAAACCCTTTCCACATTGAAAATATATTTTTTAAAAACCAAATACCCTTCTAGGTTTTGGAACTGGTTGTCCGATACCACATATATGAATATATTGTTTGCAGATAATGTTATATGATTCAGAACATCCCTCCAGTATGGCTTACCAATTTCAATTACTTGATCAACATTTGCACCCAATTGCGCCCAAAATGGTTTCAAAGGGAATACTGCAAATATTATCATTGATTTTTTTTTTTTAAATTTTGGTTTTATTATCCGAGATTAGATAGTTGCAATGCATCACAGAAACTTGTAAACCGTCCTTAATCCCCTATCTTATAATGTTTCGTTTTTTCAATTTGTCAACATGTAAGCAACAAGAGTCAAAGATGGTAACTGTAATGAAACTGAATGTAAAATAAGATAGGTTGTCTAAAAAGTCAGTGTCACCCTGAACAAGACAAGACAATGCTCATTGTCAATTTATACACTCAATCAATAGTAAGTTTTTCAAAAAGGAGAGTCGATGTCCAGCCTGACCTATTCCTGCACGGTTGTTTTGAACATTGGATGAAAATAATATTCCTGGTTCTTACTCATTTTTACTCTGTGTATAATCGTCTCACGGATAATTACCATCAGACCTTGAATGTTCCAAACATGACGTATATATATATACCATTGTTACGTCACTATCATTGTGACATTGTAACGTCACAACTGTCATTCTACCTGATGATACCAATGAAACAAGTTGGAGAAAAATATGGCTCTATGTCTTTTGGACTTTTGAATATTTGTAACTGTATACTTGTCAAACTTTTTAAAAACATATGCCTAAATGAACCCCTTTGAAAGCCACGAAAATTAGCATTCATCAAAAGTACATACAATCAATGTATTCCAATTAAAATTGCAAGTTGAGGGAAACTTGTTCTAAAATTTGTATATTGAAATGTACTATTTATGGCAACCTGAAAAATACTTCATTCCATTATTGCATGACCTTGTCAGCTATATATGGAAGGAAATGAGATAAACACCTACATTAGCTGCAACACGGTAATTAAATAAATTCCCAATTATCGTATATCTATTTGTAGTCCAGCCAGACAACATTAACGGGAAACATGTTCTGTAACATACCATATGCCATGGCACTGGCTGTTTTGTCACGTTTTATTCAAATGAGAAAGGGGAGGAATAGCACGATGATTATCACAATCGGCTTAAGGGAAAAAAGGTCTGGGTTTCAAGTTTTATTGAGAACTTATTTGCCTGCAGATTTGATGCACTGCTACACAGATTGTAAGAGCATTAGCGTTCTTGGTCGGCTACTTCGAGCCAGTGCTCGCAGGTTCCACCTCAATTCAAACTCTTTTTTACTAATTCATGTGAGAAACAAGACCTAATACCTTACATTGTATGCATATGAGACAGTTTAAGGAAGATGTTGATGGGAACAGACACGATGTTGTTACAGTAGATGTTGCGTTTGGGTGATATTAACCTTCCTCGAAAAAAATTAAAACAACTTTTCAGAAAACATCTCTATGGCACCCAATTCGAGTGTATCGTCATTTGTGCATGGTGCATATCAAAAATTCACTTTTCACGTGCAACATTAAGCCAATTTTCCTTTAAAAGGAGCTGTGAAAATTGATGAGACGGCACTTGAGATTCACAATGCCACAACAAAGACCCCTGAGAACGTACGACAGAAGCAGAGCCATATAGCTTCAAGATGGAGCTTTCTCTCTGCAATGTTGCCCGCCGTCTTCAGAAATCTCCATCTGTTATCCACCATCTAAATGAGAGGTCTCAGGCAACTGGAAGAGTACAGGACAGACCTCGATCTTGAAGACCCAGAGTTGCGTCCCGAGCTGAAGATTGATACGTTGTCCTCTACGCCCTGAGACACTGCTTCTCCTCTGTGCCCTGCGACTACAGCTGCGACTAAAGCTGCGACATGTAAGCCATTCTGAAAAACAAGGTTTTCAAACAGAAGAAACACTTTGCAATGACAATATTTTTGATAATTTAACAATTGTGAAGACAGATCACAAATTTATTGTTATGTTGCTACATGTTATTGTTAATTTTTATCTTATCTAAATATGATGTATAACATTTTGAATTTTCCATTTTTTCAGATCATTATATGAAATTTGTTTAAAGTTTGGGAATGATTCCAATTATCCATCTAAATATGTATCTAGGTTACTGTGTATATATATATGTAACTAGGTTACCGTGTATCTATATTTGGAATTCATAAAAAAAACATAATTATAAATATTAGACATTAATTGAAAATTTGATGGACCAGCATGAGGAATTGTCATCTGTCATCAAACTGTCATTAAAACGTTTATTTCATTTATATATTTAACCTCGGCAGTACGTTGCTAAACTTTAACATGCACTATTTGTATATGTGCGAATGAGTGATAATTCTAATGATCAGTGCAGCACAGGCATAGGCACAAATCGGTTGAGATCAATGATATACTTGTCAAATCAGCAGGAGCGGAAAATGAGAAAGGATATTGACTGGAGAGTTAAAATGGTTGGTGTCGTTTACACACAATAAAGAAGGTTCATTGTTTTCAGTAAAGTTTAGTGTTTTTGAATTACCTAAGCGAGCTTTGATATTTCGATTCAAGATGTATACATTTACATTTAAGATTTAGATTTATAGGCGCTGTAGCTCGATTTTTTTCTTAATAAAATAACGTGCTCTCACAAACATAGAAATACGTGTTATCGATGGCCAGATAATACTTCTCTATCAATAAAAAGAGTTCTAAAACGAATGTACATGGTCTGATTAAGCCATGCAATCGAACGACCATTTTAAGGTGTTCATGTTCGAAGGTACTTTAAGTGATCTGATTGATGTAGCGATACCTTAACACTCAGGGTATAGTTTTAAAATAAGTACAATGATGGAAAGATCAACATCTTGCTGTATGAATTCTCAAATTCTCATGAGACCAACAAATCTACTTCTCACATCACTGTCACACCAGTCACACAATTTCTTCGAATACAGATAGCCGTATTCTATGGAAACGGTTTATCAGGTCTTGTAATATAATATACCAATATTTTTTATCAACTTTAATAATAAATGGCAGATTTGAGAAAAAATAACATACACAAACCGTGCTTCATCGCCTTTAAGATTCATATGTTTATATATATATATGGAAATATAAGGAAATGGCAACACTTGATACACAACTACAGAAAATAGTCAGACAGAGAATATCTGGGAGGATAGATTCCAAAGCACATTAACTCACCGGCAAAAGAAACTTATCACCTCAGTTGATTTTATCATATGTATGATTTTCAATTGCAAATATCTCAAGTTTTCGAAATGATAATCTAAAACTGTAAAGTACAGGTATTTAGTCAGCAGTCAAAGAATATTTCTACATGTCTTTTTAATTTTTTTTAAAAAATGAAATTTTAAATTTTAAACTTCTTCAAAAATTCTTTTTGATGATACACAATTGTCCATTGACATATACAACATATTCTATGTGAAAATTGATAAATGAGCCTGATTCTGCACACATTTACAACATTTTAAACATGGTAGGGATCATGTTGGTGGAAATTTCATTTCTTACCCCTGTCGTCATTAAACAAAGATATTTTAACTAAAATGTAACCACAATCACCAAATAATTCATTCAAACTACTGCAGAGAAGTATTATTGTATCTTGTCACAGTCAAATGCATCTGAATTCTTTTAAATATTGCATTAATCAAAAACTGAGGTGATAAGTGTCTTTTGCCGATAAGTTTACATTGGTCAATATGTTAAAATATATCATTACAGGTCTTTGAAGGGATTTAGAAGTGGTATACATAAGAACATGAAGATTTTCTGGATAACAACTTCTTTAATGTGAAAATACACGACGTTTCTTCAATAAAGCCTACAGGCCATTGTTTATCCACTTACTCCCCATCATGTTTGTATTGCCAATCCTCATCATTCTCATGCCTCACCTCCATCATGATTGTATTACAAATCCCCATTGTATACCATTCTCATGCATGTTAATCCCCCTGATTGAGTTTCCTCACCATTGTTTTGTTTGCTATATAAATGTACCATATTTTGTTATTTCCTTACATTCCACTTGATGAAGGAGTGAGTATGTACTCCGAAAAGTCGTGTATTTTAACATTAAAGAAGTTGTTATCCAGAAAATCTTCACGTTCTTTTATATCATTACAGTTGAGTGATGACCTGGATGTTAGCACAACCTTCCCCTTCATTAGCGCACAACTGTCACACGATATTCTAGATAGAGTTATTCACTTTTGGAAACTCAACAACGATGACGTAAAAATGGATTGGTTTCATATAAAGATCATGTTATTCTGTGATTTGTCTTATTTGGTATTTTGAAAGACATGACAAGTGCCTTAATTCTACAATTCAGATGGAAAACACTTGCAATCGAGCAAAACAGAATAGCAACTTCATTCTTTGTGATGTATGCAGCATAGCTGAAGGCTCAAAACTTTGTTTAACAAAATGTTTCTGGTCTTTACAGGATGACACAAACGATGCGATGACACGATTACTTTTCAACATTGAGGCGTGGGTTTGAAACTGACTCGCGAGCGGAAAGCAGAAATAAATTCTTTTTGAGGGCCTAAAGGTTATGCCCTGAACATAATTTTCATTTTAGTTAATTGTGGTATAAATTTGCATACATTATCATGTTGTGACCATATAATTAAAAGTAATGCATTTTCATTGTCATCACTCATATTCTACATGGATAATATATCAAATAATTAAATATATAAATATAAAGTGATATACGATATTAATATTTCTCATATTCAAAGGAATTAGCAACTTAATATTAATTATTAATTATTTATAATTATTATAATACATATATAAACTACTACAAAGGTAAGCACATTATTAAACCCTACACAGCTACCCAGAAGAGAGAAGCGATCACCTCCTGCACACAGGTAACCAGATAGGGATTATTGCAGAATTCGTTGTTACTTTGTGTTAAACATTGATTAAATAGCCATGTAACTCTTAACGACGTCACATGGAAGCTTAATTAGTTTATGTGGAGCTGAACAGCATGTTAGCTGTAGATGCATCAAACGCTAACAACGTACTGTTTCATTATTTGATGGTTTGCCTATTAGCTTATCAAGACGATAATAATCTTAAAACTAGTTGAGTCACAAACGCACATACAAGGTTAAAGAGGCATGTAGGCACAAACAGCAATAAACTTCTTAGACAACAATTTTAATGTGATTTCCCGAAAACTGCAAGTATTTTCCAATTCACTTTTTGAGAGAAAGAAGACAGATTCCTGACTGAAGAGTTCGGTCCATGAGAATGTGAAGTCTGTTAGGTTAACTCTTCTGCGATGTTTGCGTGATACTGTCTGGGAAAGAAACAAAGGGTTTGGTTTCATTTACTTGTTATAGAAACATGGTTCGTGTTTTACTGGGGTTTCAGAGAAAAATATATCTGAAACGTTTTAAAGATATGTATTGATTTTGTTTACTAATTGTAAAAATGATTTTTTTTATTGTGATAACAGTTTAATTACAGACTCGTTGGATTGCCGTCTGTATTTGCCACTCGATTGTGCTTTTAATGAAATTAAATAACTTTATGGCGCTTCAGTTGATATGACCTTCTTGTTGATGGAAAGCTGCAAGTTTGTCTTTAAAAAATAAGATCAAATACCATAATACTCCAATGTCAAGATATATTAATTCTAATCGTCTGCCTTTTAATCTTCATTGTCTCTTTATGGCTATAGGTCTATTGATTTTCTTTATTTTTGTTGAAGTTAGACATCATAAACTATACAAAAAATTAATTCTTATAAAGCAGAGGCCGAATAAGTTATTAGAAAAAAATAGCTCATTAAGTATTTGCTTGTTTCCCTCATCATATTATTTGCATACATTGATATGCGCTTTGAGACAGCGGTTACATTATTTGTTATGTTATTGGTGGTGTTACATTACGACCTGAGGGGCGTTTCAAATATGTGTTGTGGTGGTGAACCTTACAGCAGGAGCCTAGGGCCGGAACAATTCACGTGATGTAATTGGTATCTCTGTAAAATTGTATTTTATTGAGAAATTACGTATTTTCAATCACAAAATTGCCTGCCTGACGTCCTAATAAAAATGCTACCTATTCGATTCAAAGGGTTGAAATTCTGTAGTAAGTGCATTCAAAATCCATAAAGTTTACATCATTATGTTCAGAATATTGTCACATAGACTATTAAAAAATTTAGAAAATGAATATATTCTTGTTAGAAAATAATGGCAAATTTCCGAAAATATCGGCAAATGATCAATTCCTTTTTGTAAAATCCATGAAAATAAACAAAGAATTTCACTTACACTTTTAGAATATCACAATCTTCCACAATTAACAAGACATGTATCTGTGGATTGTTTGTCAATTCTTGTTTCAAATAAAGCAAACTAGCAGCTCCGTATTCATTTATCGACCATACCATCGTGTCGTACATTTTAGTGTATGTACCTATAAGCATTCCTCCTATGGCCTTGAATTTCGAGATGAGGAGTCCCAGTGCGCGTGTGGCAGAACTTAAAACAGCTTTCTCCATGCATAATTAATCTAAAACCTCTGTAATGAGGAGTTCGAGATAACTGTAACTGTCCGTTAGACCAAGGTGTGTTTTACCGCAGTGAAATTCTTGATCGGTTCTTGGTGTTGCTGTACTTTTACTACAATGAATAACTTTTGACTTGTCTTGGTTCACAGACATCTTGATTATACTGCACCAGTTAATGAGACAGTCCAGTAGAAAATTTAGTTCCGCTTCATTCTCCGCCAATAGCACTATGTCGCAGATGGTCAACTCGTTATCCGAAAACAAAGGCAATTAAATTACTGTATATTCACACAAAGGGATCTCTAAAATCAAGCTTGCAATAAGGGGAGAATGTATGTGTGAAAATGATAGAATTTGTCTAACATAAAGCATAAAATAACAGAATATACATAATATTAATACACTTTAGCAAGACATTACTCTAAATTCTATACGACAATACTATGTTTATCTCATCAAGTGAGGTAGAAAAGTTGATATTTTGCGAGTACGGCGGCCACGAGTGAAATATAAACTTTTGAACCTGACGAGATGTGATAAACATGATATTGTGTCAAGAAAAAACAACATATATTATATTAATGATATCATTTTATGGGCCGACAGATCCCGAGGACACAGATTGACCAATATGCCAATGAGTCACTACAGTTGAGTGATGACCTGGATGTTAAAAATATAACACAACCTTCCTCTTCATTAGCGCACAACCGTCGCACGATACTCTAGATAGTGTTATTCACTTTTGGAAACTCAAAAACGATGACATAAAAATGGAATTGTTTCATATAAAGATCATGTTATTCTGTGATTTGTCGAATTTGGTATTTTGGAAATACATGACAAGTGCCTAAATTTTACAATTGAGATGGGAAAAAATCAAGCAAGACATCAAGTTGCATCAGCATAGGAACTGTATTCTTCGTGATATATCTAGCATAGCTTAAATGCTTTGCCCTGAAAATAAAATAGCTTTAACCTATTTAAATGACATTAAGTTAATCGTGGTACACTGCTTGCACATAAATGCACATACATTATCATTTCTTCACCACATAAAATAATTAGTTACAAATTTTCATTTTCATAACAAATAATCTATATGGATGTTAAATTAAGCATAATATCGGATATTCCGGGGGATTAGCAATTTGATATTACGATTCAATTATTAATATAATACAAACTACAATAAATGTAGGCACGTCACTAAAATGTTCACAGCTGCATAGAAGAGAGCAAGAAGATTCTACACACAGGTAACCAAGTAGGGACAATAGCAGAATTCGTTCTTACATCGTGTTAAACATTGATTAAATAGCCATGTAACTCATGCCATGAATAGATTAGGATTGAAAGTGGGCTAAAACAAGGAGGTATGCTGTCTCCTTTACTGTTCAACCTATAAATCAACGAGCCCTTAAATTCGGAGCTGAAATTTGGGAGTAACAGATTGGTATTTTGGCATATGCAGATGATGTAATCCTCATAGCGGAATCGTAAGGTAACTAACAACTTATGTTGAATTATCTTACTACCTGGTGTATGTCGAATCAGATGTCAATAAACTGTAAAAAACGAAAATTATCAACTTCTACAATATTTCTACCCCAAGGTCATGTAACTTCATATATGGCACAAACGCGTTGGAATTAGCTGAGAGTTACCATTACCAGGACTCCTTCTGACTGAGAATGTGGAATACGGTAAAATGGTCAACTGCAAACTCGGTCAGTATGGCCTTAGGTCTGGTCATTTCGAAATATAAATTCCTGGCAGGTATGCAATATTTTAGTTCTATAACCCTCTTTGACATCAGGATGTGATTGGTTCTAAATTTTGCAGCAAGTATCTAAGGAACCAAAAGTTATTCATGCATAGATGCATTTGAGAATAGAGCTAAACATTGTTGTTATGAGACAGTGGTGCAGTGAAACAGTGCTATAGCATGCGACATGGAATGGATGCCTCCAGTTATGAGAGAGTGGTGCAGTGGTGCAGTGAAACAGTGCAATAGCAGGCGACATGGAATGGATCCCTCCAGTTATGAGACAGTGGTGCAGTGGTGCAGTGAAATAAGGTCTTACTTGCGGCTGAAAGACATGAAGAGACTATGATGGCCGAGAGGGGACATCGCTCTTTCGCCCTCTGGTAACAACGCGATAAAGCGATATGACAACACAACAAACCGATTTTGTCACACGACAAAGCGATATTGTCACACGACAAAGCGATATAGCAACACGACAAAGTGATAAGGTCGCACGACAAGGCGATAAGGACACACGTCAAAGCGGCACCACAAAGCCATATTGCTACAAACAAAGCGATAAATACCATATCACTTTGTCCGGCAGTTATGTATTGCTCTTACAGTTAAACTTTTTAATTGCATGTACTTATCTGAAATTATTAATGTTCTAACAAAATGATAATACTTGACCTTTCAGGCTACTTCAAAAGATGTGCTTTTTGCTCAGTAAGATTTAATTGGTTCAAAACTTGAATTGAGCAGGAAAACCAAAGGAAATACCAATGTTGTGTAATAGAATACCAAGATTTGTAGAGGTATTTAAAAACAGTTCCAGTCAAGCAGAATTGTTTTATATATGATCATATTTTTCGAAAAACGTGAGAGATGTTTTCTTTCTCTGATTTACAAAATGCACAATTCTCGTCATTTACAAACTGCATATAGTTTTAAACTCCTTCTTGGTATTTACTATGCTGTGTAATTTTACATCATTTGTACAGCATTTGTACCGCAAAAAAAACGTATTTTCCCATTTCATAGAATACAGATCGAAATGCCCACTTTTCATATACATTTGTTTATTTAATACCATTATCCACACGGTCACACCATATCTCGAGCCCTTATAAGCTTTAAATCATGTAAGTTATTAAATGCCTTACTAATAATCAAGGTACGATATATCCGCATGCGAAATTCATTACAAATACATAACCAAACTAGTACACCTTTATGGATTAACTAGATGAGCGTTTGCGGGACACCACAAAAGCAGAGCAGCTCCGAAACTTTTGGTCTCGCCTTTCCCTGTTCCGCCTTCTCCTCAGCATAAATAAAAGGCGAAATTGTTTTTGACAAAAATTTGTTCATTATTCAAGTTATTCTTACAAGTCACTGGGGTCACTTTTCACAAGTTTGTTCTTAAAACCTATTTCTGTATTCAAAATTGGATCAAAGGATTAACATGGCCTTAACCACTATCTCATGACCTCTACGAAGTTCTAAGTACTTTGACATTTTTTTAACGCTTTTCTGGACTTAAGGTAAACGTAGAAAAAAAACAAAATTAATTTGGATTGGTTCAAAAAAACGAAGAAGCTCAAGCTTTGTGAAGACTGGAATTTAGAAGGGGTACATTCTTTTGAGCTATTGGGAATAAAATTTCATATTGATCTCGAAAATATGATTGAAGAAAATTATATGGATAAGTTCAAAGATATTGAAAACCAAATGAAGATTTGGAAATGTCCCATCCTCACTCCACTTGGTCGGAACACGGTCTTGAAATCATTGCTGTTACCAAAAATAACCCATGTCTGTACATGTATTCCATCCCCATCAGATAATATTTTGCAAGCTTTTCAATCAAAATGTTTTGATTTCATATGGAAAGGAAAACCCGATAAAGTTAAACGTGATATTATTGTAGGTAGTATTCCACACGGGGGAATTAAAGTTCCACAAATAAAACACTACATGGCTGCACAAAAAATAGCATGGTTAAAACGTTTTTACAACACAGCTAACAAAACAACATACTTTGTTTTTAATAATGAAATATTACCAACAAAGATATTAGAGATGGATTCCAGTTATATAAAGGAGATTGTTGTTCCAAAGGTAACTAACATGTTTTGGAAAGATACATTACTAGCATGGAGTATGTATTTATCAAAATGTAAATCTATAAAAAGGGATATTTATTCCCAATTTATTTGGTATAATGATAACATAAACATTAATAAGCAATCCTTTTATTATAAAAAGATGTACTCAGCTGGTGTAAAATTTGTGAGTGACCTGGTGAATGATAAAGGCATTTTGTTATCATATGAACAATTTATAAATATTTATAAACTTAAATGTGATCCGGTGACCTTCTTAGGGCTCAAAAATGCAGTTAAGGAGTACTTGAATACGTTTGAAAACGAGGAGGGTCATATACCAGTAATTCCCATAATGCCCTACAATCACCGTCAACTTCGGGCTGATCTTAAAGGATCAAAACATTATTACGACATCCTACTAGACAATTCCTTTAAAAAACTTAAATATCTTCAGAAATGGGAAGAGATTTTGAACGAAACTTACTCTGATTCTGAGTGGAGAACAATAAATGAAATGCCTTTCAGATGTACCGAATGTACCGAATTACGTAGGTTCCAATATAGACTTATACATAGAATTTTACCTGTATATTCATATCTCTACAAAATCAGATACATTGACTCTCCTATGTTCCTTTTCTGTAAAGATGGCATTTGTGATATTGATCATTTTTGGGAGTGCTCACATATAAACTCTCTTTGGAAACATGTCCAACAGTGGATAAATGCAAATGCACATTTAAAAATAATATTCACCAAGAAAACTATTTTACTTGGATATCTAGCCAAAAACAATGACCCTCTAAATGTAATTATTCTTGTAACCAAGAAACTTATCTTGAATTGTCATAATAAAAACTCTAATCTCACTATGGATAGAATCCAAAGAGAGTCATCACACTATTATGATATAACAAAGGCTATAGCTTATTCCTCATGTCAGCACGACAAATTTGTGAAATTTTGGTCGAGTTGCCACCACTTATTTACGTAATGTTTTGTTACATAATACTTTACCTTATGTCCATCCGAATCTTTCTAACAAATGTTTTGTATCAAATATACCATGTACCCAATTTGTGAAACCAACGAAGGGTGAATATTTGTAAACCTGTGTATCAAAAAAATGTGGAATAAAAAAAATATATATATATCTCATGACCTTGACATTTGACCTTCAAGGTCACAACATCAATGATTACTTTTCATTGTGTATAACAATCATGTAATGATTCAAAGTGTTAATAGTTAAAATAAGGCATGTTCGCAACTGCATGCGTAAGGTGTGACCTTGCTGTGACCTTGACCTTTGACAGATTTTAGCGAAAACGTTTTCAAATCTTGGTCTTTCTCCATAGTTGATATATACCAAATAAGAGCCTGACAGCACAAAAACGTTTGAAGTTATCGTGTTTACAAGGATTTTTGTAGTGATTTCAGAACTCATGACCTTGACCTTTGACCTTGAATGTGAGCATATCAAAATAATTCCCCAGGTGTACAAGAAAGAAGCTATATATATGAGGTGTTGATACCTTCATGGAAAAAAGTTATTTAGTGATTTCAGAACTGGTGACCTTGACCCTATCTCGTGACCTTGACCTTTAAAATTCAAGGTCACACAATCAGTGATCACTTTTCACTGTGTATCACAATCATGTAATGATTCAAAGTGTTTATAGTTGAAATAAGACATTTTCGCAAAAGCATGCTTAAGTTGTGACCTCGCTTTGACCTTGACCTTTGACGGATGTTAGCGAAAACCTTTTCAAATCTTGGCCTTTCTCCATAGTTGATATACACCAAAAAAGAGCCTGATAGCACAAATATTTTTCAAGTTTTCGTGTTTACAAGGATTTTTTTTTAGCGATTTCAGAACTCGTGACCTTGAATGTGAACATGTCAAAACATTCCCCAGGGGCATAAGTAAGAAGTTATGTATATGAGTTCTCAAAACCTTCTAGGAAAAAAGTTATAGCGAATACAAAACGCACAGGCGGCGAATAGGGATCAAGGCTATTTCATCTCATCAACTTACAACCGCTTAATCCACAAATGATTAATCCAATCTACTCACTCTGGCTTCCACCTACACCACTAATTGGTACCCTCATCCTGCCTGTGTCCTCTCATCCGCCACCCCCTGGCTAATTAACTTACTACTCTCTGGTTTCCTTGTTATCACAACTTCACTTGTATAACCATTTATGTCATTGTTACCTCATCTTGTTGTATTTGTTATCTCTTATCATACCAACATGTATCCTGTATATAATCTGCTGTTTCACCATTCCTTCCATATGCTTGATAACGGTATAAGGATCTATACCGAAACGTCGCTATTGTTAATAAAGAAGTTGATCATCCATAAAATATTTGTCTTCTGAATTTGATAATAGTTCTAAAAACGACTTACAATCTGATAAAATAATTGTCTAATCTTTAAATAATGCAAGTAGGCTTTTTGCTTTTTGCAAATATAAGTAATAAGGAGAAAGAAGACACTTGGAGGAACTATATATACATGGGTGTCCTCCATTCGTCTCTGTATTTCCTGAAGCTGTAAACATCAACAAGATAGGTTCTTCTCTAAACAGATATCGTGAATATTTCATTCCTAGTTCTTATCAACATTTACTGACGTAATCCTACAATTAGTTTCTCATTATATTAAAAAGTTATATTTCATTTTCGATGTGGTGTTGCTCCCATAAGGGTAGAGACTGGCCGTTATGAAAATGTTTTACTGGAAAATAGAAAATGTTTTAATTGTGTTAACGAGGTTGAAGATGAATTGCATGTTTTGCTTCACTGTGTATTGTATGATGACTTGAGACAATCTCTTTTTAACCAGTGTATTTCTTTAAACCCGAACTTTTTATATGAATCAGTTATGGAAAAAATGTATTTTATATTTACCAATTCTGATATATGTTTTAATACAGCCAAAATCTGCTTTTTAATTTTACAACGTAGAAAAGAATTGTTATATATATAGTTAAAGCTTATTTTAAATGTCTGTCTCTCATAATTCTGTTTTGAATGGTTCTGTACATGTTTTAGCATGTATTAAGTGTACAAATGTAAATGTCTTTTAGCTATGTACAGAAGTGAGACGTTAATAAACTATTGTCTGTCTGTCTGTCTGTGTACTTTATCTATACTTTGTACTAAGCTCATGAGAGAGAGAGGGGAGAGAGTGGTTGCATGAGCGCTGAGAACGCACCCCACTCCCTCCGACCCTGGCTACTGCTGAAGTGTTGTTCATCTACTAATTACATCTACTTCTAATGTACATTGTTTGTAAGAAGACGCTGAAGACGTACATCCTATTATCATCATATTAATAAGGCATGACCATGCACATAGTTCGCAGTTTTTATGTCTCTGTAATATTAACCCAATAATATTGTGGCAAGGGTTGAACGTTGACATTGTTAATTTAGAAATGAGCAATATGTAATTATAATTCAATAGTGGATAAGATTATTATACTGTAGCAGAATAACAGCATTTTGCTTATGCTTATAGTTTACAATTGAGATTAGCATAAGAAGGTATTCAATGTTGGGCTCTAAATGTCAGAAATATTCTCTATGAATATTGTTTTTGGTGTATGTAGCAAAATGAAGATTTTTTTCTGTATTAGTTCTTTTATAGCAACCTTTAAGGAGAGGTGTATATCATTAAGATAGTTGTGATATAATGCGTGCACATCACATAAATTTACATATATGTATATAATAGTAATGCGTTTTCATTGTCCTAGCTAAAATTATACATGCATATTATATCTAAATTAATATGTCTTATTTCCAGGGATTTAGCAACTTAATATTAATGACATATTATGGATTAATTAATTAATTTATTCACCAGAAAAGGAACTGTATTCTTCGTGATATATGCAGCATAGAGCCTATTTAAATTTCATTAAGTTAATCGTCGTATATTGCGTTGATACAAATGTACATACATTATTATTTTTTCACCACATTTTCATAACTAATATTCTACATGGATAGTTGATTAAGATAAACATATGTTATTTTCCAGGGGATTTGCAATTAAAAGGCGCTGTAGCACTTTTTTTGCATATTTTGTTTTCTCAAATTTCCTATTTATCATTAAAGGTTATACAATGTTTTGTTATGTGAGAGGGTAAAACATATCATTACACGACCCGATAAGCCGTATCCATAGAAAAAAGCTATCCGTATTGACACATTGATATGGCAATTCGAAGGGAAATGGACTGACATGGCTTAACCGAACAATGTACATTCGTCTTAGAACTCTTTGTATTGTTTCAGGAGTATTATTTAGCCATTGATAACACTTATATATACCTTTTTGTGAGATCCCTTTATTTTAGTTACAACAACGTCTTTAATATTATTGATTAATTCAGTTATTCATATAATACAAACTACAACAAAGGTTATGACGTCACTAAAACGTTCACGAAGAGAGCAAGGCGACTCTGCACACAGGTAACCAGATAGGGTCTTTCGCAGAATTCGTTCTTACTTCGTGTTAAACATTGATTAAATAGCCATGTAAGTCCCAAGGCGACACATAGAAGCGTATCTACACTGCAAGCTACAAAGTACCTAACGGGAAATGAAATCTTATTACTCCAAACAGCAGAAAGTTGCCGGCAAGATATTTTTACTGCAGTTTATTTCCTTTAGTTGCATGAACGATGGATGACTGCGGACGAGCGATAGTTACCTTTGGTAATTTTTACATAAAGATCTACATCTACACACCTAACATATGAGGTTAATAAGTAAGAATAAGTGTGATATTTGTCAATGTATCGTTATAATGATATAATCCTTTAAAAAACCTAAATGCCCGGAATAAATTTAAGGTTGGGTCACAAATACATAATAATTTCCCTTTGGTGTGGTATATTATAAGACTCGAATGGAATATTATTTCCGACGGATTCAGTGATCACAGTGTTCTATTCGGAGAGAAATATACTTGTATGCAATGAAAACTATACCACGTTTTAATTGTATTTATTGAGCCTTAAAGTTTGTATTATGTTTAAGTCTGCTGAATTGCATATAATTGAATATGAAAATAACAATAAGTTAAGTTTGTACAAAGACAAATAGTGATAGTGAACATATGTCATATTCGCCTGATCGTTTGTAGTCTCTTGTTGCCACGTTTTTTGGGGTTTGCCGTTTGCTGATGCAAATATTTTTACAAATGTTGCCAAAGCTCTACTTTACTTACGGAATTATCACTTGGATTAGTTTCCCTTCTATTATACCATACGGCTCACTAACCGTTTCCTGATAAAACAACATTTTAAAAATGATTTGGATCGTCTCTTTGAGGCTTTGACAATATTGTGATATTTTTCCAAGTACTTGACGAGCATTGGCCTATTTAGTACTTTTATCAGATAACCATTGATCATTTGAAAACTAGTATTTGTAATGAATCTCAAATAAGATGATGCGAGCAAATACTCAATGTCTTAAATCAATTCCTTTAGTGTTTGTAAAAAAATTGAGGTTTGGATTACATCCATTCAACAGATATGGACGACAAGGCTCTTAAGGCTATAGATACATTCCTGGAGAAGGGGCTTGGAGCAAACGTGTCGTGCATGCGGTACAACAACGCAGCAGGCATCTATGATTCTGTGAGTAAAAAAATGTTCTTAAAATGACTTTTACAAATGTTTTAAATGTGTTCTTGTACTGTCCATATGACGAAATAAGTCATAGGCTTTGCAACTCGTAAACATTATTCGAAACATTTCAATTTACCTGAAGACTTAAATGTTTTCAATCCAATAAATGGTTGTCCAGATAATGCATTCTGTTGTCGTGACCTTGAACATAATGTGAAGGTTGCAGAAACTGTTGTTCATGATTGTTGTTTACAAATGCTGATTGTTCGTAAAGCTTGCAGAAGATAGTCGTTACAGAGGACCTGCGAAATTAGCTGACATCATGACGTCACTGTTCCCAACAAACAGGGACAGGGTGAAGATACTGGACGTCGCAGCTGGAACAGGTCTTGCTGCATTGGAGGTTTGATGTGTTGACATTTTCTCTTCATAAATTGTAATTGTCTGAGGTGGATTTTATGATAAGGAATGTATGTGTTTATGACTGGAATATGAAGTGCCGTCCTTATTTTTAATCAATTAAAACTCTTTTTGTCTTCTGCTTCTCATGATACAGTCTATCCTCAGTCTTAAGGATAGGAATGCAGTCTCATTAAAATCAGATAATTGATTCGTTCCCTATGAATTATTTTGGTTTTCCTCAAATTGGCAAAAAGATGAACAAAGATATTTTGATTTTAATGAGATTGGGCTAAATGCCACCACTGGGAATATTCATCAAACTCAGATTGTGTGACATATCGGACAACACGGCAATCCGTTGACAATTATAAGAATAATCAACGAGTTGCGAGGAATTATGGATTATCTGTCCCGAGTTAATTATTGTGATAAACTCCAAGCTTTAGCAAGGAGTTTGACATAATAATTAATGGGGGATAGATAGTTCATAATTCCGAGCACCGAGTTGGTTATTCTATTTCTTACCCAAGATCATTTTAATGCATACAAATCGAAAAACAAGACACGAATTCACGACGTTTGATAAGACTGCAAAATACGTAACCTGATAATCGCTCTGTTGGAATGCAAGATAGGAGTGTAATTACGTCACCAAATGACGTCATAGTTAATGACGTCACAAAGCAATGACGTCACGGCAGTGCAGTCGGCGACTCTTGCATGCTGCTTCGCCTTGCAAGTTCAGTACTGTAAATACGGTCTCGGAAACATAGGTTTAACATGATTTTATATTCAATATGATTTACTGATGTGTGACTTCAATTAGGTATGCTCGAAATTCAATTATGTGATTTAGCTTGAACAGGAAAGCTAATGAATGAGCGCAAAGTAGTTCCGTCAACCAATCAAAATGCAAGTTATATTTAGAAAAAAAATAATTCCCATGACCATTATGAAAACTTTAATACCCGGCATATCTGTGCCAGCTTGGGTAAGAACCGTTCATTGTGCATATCAGTCGATAATTCAGTACCAGTCGATAAACTGATAAGACATATGCTTGTCAATAACATTCATTAAAGATTGTATACCTCTTTCAAGAACTAAAAGCCTTAGAAAGCATAAACGTTGTATACAACATAGATTGTAGTTTTGTTTATTCTCAACAAATACTACTGTTTTTGTCTCTTTTTGTTTGTAGCCTTATACTTATACTTAACTAACATTATTGAACAGTGTGCGATGTAACAGTGATTCTGTAAGTCTTCCTTTTGAAAGTGCTGCTTTATGTTCAGTGAAATCTATGTTGCGGGTATTCAAGCTAAATATAAGGCTTGAGATATTTGTTTTACAGATGTCTAAAGTAGGGTTCACACAGATAGACGCCGTGGACCCCTCACAAGGAATGCTGGACGTGGCCAAAGAAAGAAACGTCTACAGAAGAATGATCTGTGACTACGTGGACGACAGACACCAACTGGACGTGCAAGACAGTGAGTAGGGTGACAGTAGTGTAGCAGTGTCTAAATCATAAGCAAGAAATAGTTGTTGTATCATCAGGAATCTGAAAGTAATTAACAGATCTAGAGCAGAGCACCTGGACATTATAGGGTCCATAGAAAAACCATACCATTTGGTAATATGTATGTGTTTTATTCATATGCCTTCTTTGAAATCATGCTCGTATATGTTTGGTATTTGAAGATTGTTACGACGCTATCACAATCTGTGGGGGGATGGGAAACAACCATCTGCCCCCTGGAGCCTTTGATGAGATGATCCGTGTGGTCAAACCAGGTGAATTGTAGATTTATATTCAAAATATGTTCAACTTATTGAATGAGGTGACATATTCTATCAACCGCAAACCATAAATATTTATGGAGAAATGTTAAATGATTTGCAATTGTATATAAAATGTGTGTTATTACCCCATATCTGTTCTAATAAAGATCTTCAAATGATCAACATTCAACTTATTACAAACCACAAACAGGTACCAAAACACAATCTTTCCCCTGTAGCCATGCACTGTCCATTAATAAAAACGTTTGTTTCAACATTAGGAGGTGTTATCGGGAACGTAACACGCATCCAGCTCTTTACTGGAATGGACGATTATGTTGACATTCTGGAGCCACACTTCCGGAAACTAGAGACTTCTGGGAAATGGAGGGAGGAGTCTCGGACTACGTTTAGCAAATACCATTCGAAATCAGATGGGATGGCATTAGTTCACCGAGTTCTCTCGTAAATATCTGAACGTTATAGTAGAAAATGTTAGATTAATACAATCGGATACGCGGAACATATATATGCCTATTCTGACAACTTTATAAAACACCAAATTTACCCAACATAATAGTGAATTTTTGTCTTGTTGATTTACTTAAAACTATGTAGGTCTTAGTATATGGGAGGTTTTAGCATGGCAAATAATGAATAAGATCAGTTCTGTTTTACATAACATGTATTCAGACGTGACATCTTCTCTATTTCTTACATAGAGGATATTACATGAGTGTCTATGTCATACTATGTCTACGACACGAGTGCCTGAATATTAGTATTTCGCGAGCGAGAGCGAGGGATATACCGATATTCAGACACGAGTGTAGTAAACATAGTATGACATGGACACGAATACAGTCAAGCCGCGATAATCCGGCCACTGATAATCCGAATCTCGCAGTTTCCGAACGGTAGAAAGATGTAACCAAACTTATCTCTATAGAAGTCCTCAGTACTCAGTAGTCCGAACATTTCACTATCCGAACGTTTTTTATGAAAAACGGAAGCGTTCGGATTATCGAGGCCTGACTATTTTGTTTATTACCGAAGTCCAAGAGGGTGTTGAATCATTCCGAGAAAGTATTAGACTATGAATTTTGATTAACGGACTCACACATAATCTGTTACTCCCCCGTCACGAATAGTAAAAACAAAAGTATCTAAAAGGATGCAACAACAAGGAGGTGCATTTTAACATCCATATGACAGTGAGGTGACTTCTCACGTTCATATCCTTGTATACTGGGTGAGACTAAAATTTCCACACGAAAATGTCCTTCAACATTTTAAATAGACGTGGTTGTTGTTGAAAACTAATTCAAAATTATTCTAAATGCTAACTACAAAATTTCATGCAAAGAGGTCGGTGACGTTAAAAAACAAATCATAATTGCAAAAACAGACACACTCCCTACCTAATATCTAAGATAAGATATTACCGAAGCAATATTATATGAATATATCAAACACAAAATTTGAATTTTTTTTTTCACTTTCAAGTCATGACATAACAATACAACAAAAGCCTGATTGACAACAATTCAAATATGTGAAATGTCAATACCTATCAGAAATCATTATCATAAAAAACATATTACTGACATGGTCGGCTTTTAACACCAAACCAACATATCCCCTGCATTTCATATTAAAACATAAAAATAGAGCCATTGGCTCTGTAGCTCACCAGGCTTTAATTAATAAACTAAATAGATTTCAAAATTCATAATCTTAATAACCTATGTTCATCTTCTTCTCCACTTCCAGAAGGTCTAGAGAGCTGAAAAGTTGTGTACAGACTCCTTTGGCAATTGGCCAATTGTAGATTTGGTGAACCTGTGACCCAAAATAGAGTCACAGGGATCAGAGCCTTACACCTTTAGTTTTGACTTATTTTCCAAGTATGGGTCACAAGGGTCGTGACTTAAATACCCAATTTCATCTTTTTTTTCAGTATGAAAAGCTCTAAAAGAAGCTGAGAAAAATATTTTAGTTATTACTTTAAACAATACAAATACTGATGAGCTACAGAGCCCATTGCTCTATTTTCCAGACTTGGTGTTCAAAGCATCTAGTTCCTCATGATAGACGTCCTGTTGTACCTAGGATAGGAGAAACAATTCCGCTTCAGTTTCAGGGTGTTTCCTGGGAAGCTCTTCTTGTGAGTCAATGTCTTTGTGTGACATCTTTGTTAGAGCCCTCAATTCTATTTGGAGAATTTCTCCAATCTATTTGAACCAAGCAGGTTGTGATTGTTATTAGCAGTATGGGTTGCCACAGATCGCATTTCCATTTGATCCATGATGTCTTTTTCAACAAATGCAGTGTCGAGATCCATATCAGACGACTTCGGCTCTAATCTAAAAACCATGGATTGTTGCCTTGTCCCGCTGCTGTGACAGGGTGAGTCGCTTGATCAGCAGGATTAATCGTTGTATCAATATCTATCAGAAATCAATGTGGACGATGGAGTCGCATCCTTTCGGACTGAGAAAGAGGCTATCGGTCTTTTAAAGAGGACCCAGGCATTTCTATATGAAAACGGAATCTTTGTTTGCATGAGATAACCTCCAACATTTCGACAGTTATGGACGCATTTCCCAATGATGATCTTGCCAAGGACCTGAAAGGTTTGGCTTTGAAGCATTTCCTCCACAAAGGAGCCTTGGAATGACATGGAACATTAACTCTGTAACAGAGAAGCCATTCACAAGACGTGGAGTGTTATCTGTCGTAAGCAGTATCTTTGATCCTGTAGTTGTGGAAGGTAAATGCATCATGCGAGATCTCATCTCGGACCGTGTAAAATGTAATGAAACTCTACCCCCTGTGTACTATCAGAAGTGGGAGCAGTGGAAAAACTCTCTTGTTCATTGAGAAAACCTACATATTCCAAGGAACATACTGCCATGGTAATTTAGTAGCATGGGATCTAGAGATCTTCAGTGTATTGAGGTAGCTCTCATCGTTGGACATCTCAACATTAGGATCGGAAATCAGTTTGGAGTAACTTCTGTGGGAAGAGAATGACTTCCTGTAAATATTTCAGATACTTTCTTTGTTAATGATACATCTAATTCTAAAATATAATTGTATTTACACTTTATTAAGCAACATTTCGTCAATGTGAAAATGAGGCTAGCTTCATAAGTTTATTTCTTAAATAAATAAATATTTATCATCTCCTTTTTGAGGATGTACAGCAGATGTAAAATCAGTCAGTCAATCAGAAAACTGTAATCGGCCTATTTTATGTCACATTAAAGTTGCCTAGTCCTTAACAAGGCTGTGCGGAGTTGTCGATCAGAATATGACATTTTTGTTTTCAAAGAACACTGCTTTTGATGTGTTAAAAAATGCGGAGCTACTGATACGTTCAGTGCTGGTGATAATTGCCTTACTATGGGGCGTGGGTTTGAATCCCGCAAGGGACTCGGCGGGAATAAGTAAATCATTTGTACTATTGAAGGTAGTGTTATCCCAAATGTAATCATGTTTTATTTGACTATCTAAATGGCATGTTTTTCTAAAATAAATTACAATATAGCACGCAAGACTTGAAAACTATTTGCTCAAGAGTGTCTCATCAAAGTTAATTTCAACCTATTGCCCTCGTCAGCTGATTTTCCAGACTTAAATGTAGGAGTAAAACAACGCGGCTACTGATCTTGAACGCAGATTTTATTCAGTGTTGTTATCAGTCATTGACAGTGGATATTTAACGAAGAAGTTGACATTGATGGCGACCTTTGTCATTACTCGGGCTAGTGTTACTGTACTTTGTGTGTGGTTCAAGCTGAGCAGAGAAAATTATTCAATTACATTATCCAACAGGAAATGTTACAAATTAATGATAACCTACAACAACAGCTCAATAACTTAAAACTACCAAATATTACCAAAATATTTGTGTAAACAACAAACAAAATTATTATTTATCATACAATGACAATAGGTGACACAGAAACACGTATACTTCGAATTAAGGTTTACAGAGTGAAAAGAAATACCATTTAAAGATGGACATCTCACCACACAGCAATATGTACGCCTTGTTCTGAGTTATTCACACTTGACACGTATTTGAAGAGTAAGTTTTTATACATTTTATTAATATTAATACCATATTATTATTATTATTATTATTATTATTTCTTACAATAGAACGTCATGGGAAAAAAATTATATATAACTTTGTTCAACTTGCAATTAAATGACAGGTTGTTGATACATTCGTTTGGAGTTTACTTCTAGGTATACATTAAAACTTCATGTGCAATGGGATTAAATGTAGATGTAAGTACTTGTATATATATATTTCAAGATGTTACATGAAAAGGGGGATTACAAGTACATATATAAGTAATTTATCATAGTCATACTTCATTTGTTGTTGGTCCATTATTGTGATTTTAACACATTTGTTATAATATTGTATAAGGAAAGTCGTAGTTTAGCAAGGAACTAAATATCAATACTAAAATTTGAATGGTTTCATTGAAAGCATGAGAGAGGTAATATTGTGACATCGATTTCCTGGAAAGATGTGTGCGTGTTTGGTGAAAATATCATGGTGAAGTCACATTTCATTTAACGTTTCTTATCTGTTGCTGTCACGTTTGATATCAGTGACAAAGTATATCCATAAGTGTGAGTAACATTGTGTATTGAATATAAAAGGTTACTATATATTTCAAGTTTGTCCATCAATATATTTTATATATGATTTAATGTAATGCAAACCAGTTTCACTTGCTATATGATTTTAAATACATGAACAGGATTGGTCAAAATGCTCAGTGAAAATTTACATGAAAATTGCTCCATTGTACACGCACATGATTATACAAATCTATAGACTAAGAAAAAGAATGAACATACACATACAGCATACACGTCTCTCAGTTTAACGTACCATGTAGATTTTTCTTCCAGATCAAAGGAGAGAGAGAGGTGTTGTTACAACAAATTAGTTTACGCAATTACGCTGAACAAAGTCAAATAAGCTGAGTAGGTGTGAAGAAAGAAGAAGAGCCTAGTGTACTTATATGTTTACAGATAACAAGATAGGACTGGTTCAATTATATAACAAACGGCATGTCGGTGACTGTCATGTCAATTGTCATCTTATTTGTCAAAAGTCCACTCTTTGTGACACAAAACCTATCATGAAATAACATTTATGTGACTGTCAGTCTAGATATTGTCAGCCAATGAAAGGTAGGGACATTTTTTTCGACCCATGGAATTTAGGAATAGAATGATCTGTGTATTGTGTGTTCTTTGGTGAAAAATCTGCAACAACAAGACTTGACGAAGGCACTCATTTGAATAAAACACGTATCGTAGTAGGTCCCTCTTTGTTAAATTACTTAGGACACGATGTACATGGATTAAGCTCATGATGAAAACAGGTTCGTTATTCTAATCTTTGCACGCATTGTAGACTGCTATTCGTATTCGAAATACTTGCAAAATAATCACATACTTTGGTTATTTACAAATTGATATTGAGATTCATGTTTCTTGAAGAGCGATATATAAGTCCTTTAGCTGTTTTGGCGATTTCCTTCTAATTTATCATGATAACAAATGATTACCATGTTAAGTAAAACAGACTCTTAGCAGTATTTGTTTCGATAAAAATACATTCCTATTCGTGCTTGTACGGCAAGTAGTGGCGAGTAAGCCCCAGTTCAAAGAAAACAACGCCGAGTAAATTAATTAAAATTTCCAACTCACTGTTATCTACTGAATTCTCTCTTTCCTGTGGTTCAGTATTCCTTTAAGATAATAATGATTGTGCAAAATTAATTATATAAGTTACAAAATAATATAGAAAGGATGCTTACAACTATTCTGGCCCATTAATCCCTACACAGATATTTAAATTTGAGAATCTCTGCCGTAGAAGACAAGTAAACATGCCTGCAGTGCTTGAGAGTTAGCCCCTAACGAGTAAATGAGTACAAAATTGTCTGAAGCGCACTTAAAATATCGATAAACGGCAAAACACCTCATATTAAACTCCACTGAACATCACTGGGATAATCTTGATTATCACATGTGACAGCAAGTACCGCCTCCAAGGAAACAACAGGAACTTGAGGTCTAGGTAGGCCAGGGAACTGGATACCTGTGGACTTGAGTGGCGCCGTTTAAAATTTTTTTATTAACTGAGCTTTACATATCGTGTATGGGATCGAAGAGATGTTTAAACCGACGAACACATTTGACAAATGTTCCCAATAAATGTCTAAAAGGAAAGAGTATTGACTTTTCTAACACATGTGTTGAATCAATAATATGATCCACAACCATTCCTGAGTAGTTTATGTGGAGCTGAACAGCATTGGAGATGTAGATGCATTAACGCTTACAATCTACTGTTTCATTATTTGACGGTTTGCCTTTTATCTTATCAAGACAATGATAATTGTTGCCCACAACAGAATTTCAATTCCATATACCATAGACTAACAGTTTCTATTTTTGACCATGTCTACTTGTAAGTGTACACACACTTAGTCTAGCTTCAAATTCAATGAAAGACAAACTCAGATTTCAATTAAATGTTCAGTTTTATTCCTTATATTTGTTAATTCCATATCTTCAAACAGTTCCAGTTCAATATTCAAACATGGCTTCCATTCCACATTGTTCAAGATTTAAATTCAACACAAAGTTCCAATTCTATATCCTTATTCACGTAAACTTGCAATTCATATTTTTCAAAATTCCGATTTCATGCACATTCCATATTCCAAGTTCCAATTCATAAGTATTCCATATTCCAAGTTCCAATTCATTTCATACATGTTCCAAGTTCCAAATATATCTTCAATGTTAAATTCTATTTCTTGCATCATAGTCCACAATTCATTTTCAAATTCTTATCTTATCCATTGTTGCTTTAAAAGTAGATTAACTGAAAATAGCAGAAAAACTAAATAACTTTAGGAGATAATAGTGTAATAAAATTACCAAAATTACCAAAAGAATATAACTACATGATGCAGAGCAGGTTGCCGTACTGCCAAACTTGCAGAGATATTGTATGAGCGCTTTACATAACTCATTCAAAACAGACAAAGCACATGGCCTACAAACAAATGGAAAGCAACACATGGAAAGCAATGAAAAGTTACCAAACATGAATATTCCCTCAAAAACAGTGACATGATGATAAACTTATGCCTAGAATAAATTTGACAAACTCACCATTTGCCACAAAATAGTTATCGTAACCTTCATGAAAATATAAGTTGAAGTATCTTTAACACATTCCAATTCATGAAAGATAGAAAGACAATGTAAGTATGCTTACCACTTCTTTAGACATTCTTTGGATCCATGATGAAATGATGATGTTTCCTTCTGAGAAACTCGTGGCCTAAATGCCATGTTAGACAGTTACCTCCCTTTGCAGGGTTATTTAAAGATTGGAAGGGAAATTAAGTGACAAAGAATGACAATTACACTTAAATTTAAAAAACTTGGAAAATAACGAAACATTATTTTGAAATTAAATGTTTTTGCGAAAAGAGTATTTTGAGCGCAACAACAATCTTAAAACTAGTTGAGTCACAAATGTCCATTACAGGTTAAAAAGGTATGTAGGAAAAGACATCAATAAACTTCTTAAATGATGGATATTCTGAAAATGACAGGGCTATCTTCCAATTCACTTTTTGGAGAAAGAAGACAGCGTCTGCCTTTTAATCTCCCTTGTCTCTTTATGGCTATAGGTCTATTGATTTTTCTTTATTTTTGTTGAAGTTAGACATCATAAACTATACAAAAAGTTAATTCTAATAAAGCAGAGGCCGAATAAGTTATTAGAAAAAATAGCTCATTAATTATTTGCTTGTTTCCCTCATCATATTATGTGCATACATTGATATGCGCTTTGAGACAGCGCTTACATTATTTGTTATGTTATTGGTGGTGTTACATTACGACCTGAGGGGCGTTTCAAATATGTGTTGTGGTGGTGAACCTTACAGCAGGAGCCTAGGGCCGGAACAATTCACGTGATGTAATTGGTATCTCTGAAAAAAAAATGTTATTGAGAAATGACGAAAACAATCTTGAACGTATTTTCAATCACAAAATTGCCTGCGTGACGTCCTAATAAAAATGCTACCTATTCGATTCAAAGGGTTGACATTCTGTAGTAAGTGCATTCAAAATCCATAGAGTTTACATCATTATTTAGAAAATGAATATATTCTTGTTAGAAAATAATGGCAAATTTCCGAATATATCGGCAAATGATCAATTCCTTTTTGTAAAATCCATGAAAATAAACAAAGAATTTCACTTACACTTTTAGAATATCACAATCTTCCACAATTAAAAAGATATGTATCTGTGCATTGTTTGTCAATTCTTGTTTCAATTAAAGCAAAATAGCAGCTCCGTATTCAATTATCGACCATACCATCGTGTCGTACATTTTAGTGTATGTACCTAATGTGTGTAAGCATTCCTCCTATGGCCTTGAATTTCGAAATGAGGCGTCCCAGTGCGCGTCTGGCAGAACTTAAAACAGCTTTCTCCATGCATAATTAATCTAAAACCTCTGTAATGAGGAGTCCGAGATAACTGTAACTGTCCGTTACACCAAGGTGTGTTTTACCGCAGTGAAATTCTTGATCGGTTCTTGGTGTTGCTGTACTTTTACTACAATGAATAAGTTTTGACTTGTCTTGGTTCACAGACATCTTGTTTATACTGCACCAGTTAATGAGACAGTCCAGTAGAATATTTAGTTCCGCTTCATTCTCCGCCAATAGCACTATTTCTTCTGCATACGCTAAAACGTTGTCTCCTCCTATGGTGACACCGACATCCAGTCCCTTCAGTGTGACAATCAAGTCATTTATATACATATTGAATAATAAAGGGGACAGAAGGCAACCCTGCTTTAAACCGCACTGTATATTGAACCACTTGGAGAGGTGGCCGTTAATCTCTATACATGATTTTACGTTCTTATATAAGGATTGAAGAGCCAGTATAATATTTCACAGATACCTGATTGTGACAGTCTTTTCCATACGATTTCTCTGTTTGTTGTGTCATAGGTGTTTTTAAAATCAATAAAAGCTAAAAACGTGGTGGCAGATGGTCAACTCGTTATCTGAAAACAAAGGCAATTAAATTACTGTCTATTCACACAAAGGGATCTGTAAAATCAAGCTTGCAATAAGGGGAGAATGTATATATGAAAATGATAGAATTTGTTAAACATAAAGCATAAAATAACAGAATATACATAATATTAATACAGTTTAGCAATACATTACTCTAAATTTGTTATAAAGGGACATTGTCTATTTCTAATATAAAACATAAAATAACAGAATAATGTATATATGAAAATGATATAAATTAACACTGCGTTAGTAGTGACAAAACATTTCCCGTGATGACATTAGTACTCTTTAACATGTATATGATATCTCATTCTCCTTGACTAATACCATGTTTATCTCATCAGGTGAGATAGAAAAGTTGATATTTTGCGAATGCCGCAGCCACGAGTGAATATAAACTTTTCTACCTGGTGAGATGAGATAAACATGATATTGTGTCAAGAAAAAAACTCAGATATTATATTAATGATACCATTTTTCTGTCATGTTTATTTCACTGGTAGAACCGAGTATCTCACCCATTCATGAAACGATTTTTTTTTAGATTTGATAATCATAATTACAGAGAATAGTCAGACAGAAAATATATGGGCCGACAGATCCCGAGGACACCAATTGACCAATATGCAAATGAGTCATGTTTCATTATAGTTAAATGAGGTATATTGAGTACATTTCACATACATTTACATACATTATCACGTTTTCACCATATAAAAAAATAGTAATGCGTTTTCATTGTCATAACTTATATTCTACATGAATAAAATATTAAATAATTACATAGATAAATATAAATAAATATAAATAATGTTAAATAGTTATAAAATATTAAAATTAATATTTATTGTATTCCAGGTAATTAGCAACTTAACATTAATGACATATTTGATAAGTTAATTCAATTATTCATATAATAGAAACTACAACAAGGTAAGCACATTACTAAACCCGACACAGCTACACAGAAGAGAGAAGCGATCACCTCCTGCACACAGGTAACCAGATAGGGATTATTGCATAATTCGTTGTTACTTTGTGTTAAACATTGATTAAATAGCCATGTAACTCTTAACGACGTCACATGGAAGCTTAATTCCACTACAGTCTCCAACTATCCAACGGGAATAGAACTCTTGGTACACCAAATATCAGAAAGTTGTCGGCTAGTGACATTTTACTGCAGGTTAATTTATTTATTTTAGTTGCATGAACGATGGATGACTGCTGACGAGAGGGATTTTAGTGTGATCATATATATCAATACTTACAATGCAATATGTTGAAAGTTCTGATTGATAGTTGGTACCTGTGGTAATTCTTGATATAATTTTACTTATTTGTTTACATATCTTACATATGAGGTAAGTAAAAAAAGAATAATTGTGATATTTGTCAATGTATCCTGTGTTTTAAAATACCTTAATGCCCTGCATAAATTGAAAGTTGGACCACAAATACAAATAATTACCTGTTGGAGTGGTATATTTTAAGTTTCAAACCGAATATTTAATGAATCCAGGGTAAAAAGAATATAGGTGGGGGAATTTCGCATTATCAATAGGTTGCAATAACAATTTGGAGAGAGTTATACTTGTATTCAATGAAAACTATACCACGTTTTGACAGAGTGATTACATGCTTAAGCCTTAATTGTATTTATTAAACCTTTTTATTATGTTTAAGTCTGCTATGTTTTTATTTAATTGAATATGAAAATTACAATGTTTTGTTTGTACAACGACAGGAAGTAGTGAGCATTTCACTCATCATGGTATGATTCCTTTATTTGTACGCTTGTTCACACAGTGATGGGGTGCTAAAATCGCTATTTCAAGGGTTCTTTGGACACAATTATTTACATTTAAAATTCAAAATTTACAAAATATGGAAATTATGTTAGTAACAGGTGTTGTCGACATAATGTACCACATTTGACTCTAATTCGTTGACGCTTGGCTACTGTTGGACGTCATAAAGACAAGCCAAATAGCCATATTCCACTTTCCTATTTCGACTAGTTAAGGAGATTCCAAAACGAAGATTTTGGCAAAATTAAGGTTTGCTTGCTCCTGGGCACAACATGTAACTAAGTTTCAGTCGTATTAATCATTTGTTGATTAAAATATATTACCTTTTTATTGGTAGCGTTTCTTTTGGCCGTTAGTTTATTTCTGATGCATTCGGTCATACGACTTGTGCCATTTTACATCTATCGGAAGGGTACTGAATGTAAAATTAGCTTAATTATTGATTGTTGGTCATCTTTTCTTGTGAATGGTCTGTTGCCGAGTTGATCAGCTGTTGAGTCTATCAGTGCTGGTGCTTGTTGTCTGACTCTAAGGGTGTGTAACCGCACTCTGCAAGGGATTTCTTCCAAAAGTACAAGAATTTGTCTTATTGCAGATAATATGAACCCAAAAATAAAAAAGATACGTTTGTTTAAACGCTTTAAATGGCTTACATATCTTGTGGTTTGGAATTGTTAGAAACAATGATTTAACGTGTTCAAAAACCTGTAAGATGTCCATTCAAAAAAGGTGCAAAATATGTTATTTTTGTTATTGTCTAATTTTAACAAGATAGCAAGTTTAAGTAAGTATCATTTCAGGGGATTCTGAATTTTCAAAGGTCAAAACAATTTTTTAAACATTTGTTTTTACAAATATTTCGTACATGTGGTTTTCTCGGATGATGTAAAATGAGGCAAGGAGCATTATACAAAACTACAATCATTATTTCTATTTTCCATTCAAATGTGTAAGTTATCAAATATTGTCTCATAAATATTTCATTGACATGTTAGACAAGTGAATAGTATGTGCAAGAGGGTAATATCCATTTATAGTTTGTTGAGCGTGTGTGAATACGAAATGAGTGCATACAAGGAACTCAATAAAAGTTCTATAATATTAGAGTACCTAAGGCAAGGAAATATTTTTTGAAAAATTAAAAAAGTAAAGCGACGTAAAGTATGTCCAATGTATATAAATAAATTTTCGCACGTGATGTACATGTTTATCCAATGGTAGCAAATGCAACATAAGTCAACGCATCTACAGGCAGTATTCGTTGGAGTAATATGTCCTACGGTAATCTGATAGTTGACTGTTCCATATACACACATACCATGGCACATTAGCTTTCAGTTAATGCATCAAAGGGCTACCAAATTGAAATTGAAGCATGCAACAACATTGTGTTGCGTCGAAGATTGAGTCCATATAAAAGATCACATTGTATCGGTTAGGTCTCATACTGCCTACAGTCCCAATCTGCCGTAACACACCTTCAGTGCACGGAGTGTAAATTCGAATACGTATTCGACGTTACATAATCGTGAATTGCTTCATTCTGCTCACTTAAAGAGTTAAGAATATAAGTTAAGAAATAAGGCCACCGACCCATGGCATTATCCATTGCAAAGTAGCAGAAAACATTTTCAGTATTGTTGAGGACATCGCAGTTGTTTACATCTATTTATTTGACTAAAGTCGTTCATAAAATATTGAAAAATGGATAATCTAAATATGGTTAAAGTATTGTTCATGGCAAAAACAACTTCTGAGGTTTAGAATGTGTTGAAACAGTTTCCGACCACTTTTGATTATCAATATATATACATCTTTCCTTAAGGATTGCTATAAAATAACTAATACAAACAACATCTTGATTTTGCCATATAAACCGAAAACCATATTCATAGAGAATATTCCTGACATTTAGAGCCGAACACAGAATACTTTTTTCTGCTTTAATCTCAAATTTAAAACCATAAGCATTAGCAAACTGCTATTATTCTGCTAGTCTAATAATATTATCCACTATCAAATTATATTTACATATTTGTTAGTTCAAATTATCAATATCCACGTTCAACCATTGCTACAATATTGGGGTTACTTCCACTGAGACATAAGATTGATGAAATACTGAGAACTCTGTGCATGGTCATGAGTCATTAATATGATGATAATGGAATGTACGTCTTGTGCATGGAGCTTAACTAACATTCGGATAAGTATTCGAGGTTACAAAATCGTCTCTTTAACACTTGAATGGTCCATTCGGCTTACATATATTTATGAAACTGTATTACCCAACCGTGGTGAGATCACTCATTAGATAACAATGAGTTGGTTACACACATGTGTGATACCACCGCTTGATGCCGTAACGTCATAATCGTTTTTGGTTGACGTCACAATGTTAGCCGCGCGACTGCAATAACGGGTGACTTATTTGCAAGTGAGCGTCACTAACAACGATTTTCTTGCAATTCAGCGCTATTTACATCATTGAGTAATAAATAAAATACTAAACTCGGTCCCGTTTGATAACATGTTTATGAAACTCGTGAATGGCATCGGTATTTAACTCGCTTTCGCTCGTTAAAATACCAAACCATCCACTCGTTTCATGTTATCAAACGGGACATCGTTTAGAATTCTATATGTAACTCTCGAGTGTACCGGAGGGCATGCTTTTTTTAACTTAGAAGATATGAGACGCGTTTCCTGGCTTTTTTTAACAGTGAAAACGATTTGATTTTAAATGCGAATTTTAAAATATTGAGGGAAGTTCTTTTCATAATAAAATCAACAAGGTTCTCAGGTAGGTTTGTGCGTTAATCCGAATTGCATAAGAAACTAAGAATGACTTTCATAACCAACATATTCAAAACCATGCACTATTTTGTGATTTAATCTAAAAATGCATAGTACACGACATTCGTATAAATGTTTTTTTTAAACAAGTAAAGACTTTAGATATAACTCCAAATGCGAAAGCTTTGCAGAACTCGTGGATGCATATCATTAACTACCATCAGTACCAAACAAGAAAAGCCTTTAAAAAGGCATGGTTGGAGGCATCTTTTTAAGGCTAAAATATATTATAAAAAGGATATGTATGTCATATGTAGCCTACATATAGCAAAATGAAGCCTGCATTATGGTCATTTTGGGGGATAAAAGCTTTGATTACTAATCACACAATTAGTTATTCAATTCAAAAGTCGCAAATAAAAGAATTTTACCTCGATCATTTAAGTTGTGTATATGCTTTTCAATTTACATACATTATTTATTCTAATAAAATAAAATTATATATAATCTATCATTTGAAAATGAAAGTGAACATTCAACTTCCCCGATTTATTTTAAAGCGCAACTCCCGGGTGCTTTTGCTCCAATTTTGAAGTAGGCCTATATTATGAATTTGATCAAAACGTTGTTGACAGTTGTGTCATTGTTAGATTCCAGCAATAAGAATATGTAGGCCTATTTTCCCTGAAACACGCAGTCAACCATTTGTTAAACATTTGCAAATTTAAAGTGTACCAATTCGATTGATTATGAAGCATATTCTGTTTATCTGTTGAAGGAAGGCATATGGACCTTTTTTAATTCAAGGATAATGACCCGGTATCCTCATGATTGGTGCTATCAGTTTGGACATAAATATGGTTCTATCCAATATGTGCTTATACATGTACAAGCTTCACTATCATTAATTCAATAACAGTACATTGAGTAGGCCTACCATTATGCAAGTCTGATTGGCATTGAAAATATTGATAACTGAGTGGAAGGTTGGTGTGTTGATTGACAACCACTATTATCGTTTAGTATATGCTTGCTCCGCGCGTATAACATTAGCTTGTAAAGTTTCGTGGATTTTCCGAAACTGCAGTGCGAAATTATGCACTTGAATTGGTACATGTCTGCTCATGGAGGTGTAAAATGGCTTTGAATTGAAAAATCTTATGTTTACTAACATTCAGACTCAGAATAACACAACGGTCGTTTCTATTTTAGATGTTTAGACAAAATCTCTTTTCGCAGTAAAAGGGGATAATTATTTCGGATAACCCACATGGTCACGTGGTTACAACTTTGTTACAGCCGTGTTCGTTGGTCATATGCTTTTTCCAAAGTATGAAGAGGTCAAGCATGATTGGTCGAAAGTTTATTTTGAATATTCCAACAGTAATATAGCGTGAAATCCAACTGCGTATAAGGTTGGAGGCGGTTTGCGCCTCCAACCAATAAGGAATAAAAAAAAATAGGCATGAGTTGTTTTTAGAATAAATTGGAGATGCGATGTTTATGCAATAAATATGATTCATGTATGGGGTTATATACGTATTGATGATATTGATTGGATGTCAGTTAATATGTTGTGTAACTTACATAAAGAATACGAGTTTGAGAGTGATTCGAAGGCAAATGAATATTTATTCAATAAATAAACTTGATGTACATGAAATGAATTAGGTAGAACGAATAACATAGTATAGATAAAGTACAAAAGAATATGAAATATAAGTATTGAATATAATGAGAAACTAATCGTATAATTACGTAGCAAAGTCTATGTTAAGAGAACCTATCTTGTTCATATTTACAGGAAGTACAGAGACCAAGGAAAAACACCTCAGGTATATATAGTTCCTCCAAGTTTCTTTTCATGTTAATCCACCTGCTATCCAACTTCAAGAATACCAATCAATCAATTACATTATTACTTGTATTTGGACAGCAAAACGCATACTGTCATTTTTTTAATATTAGAAAAGTATTCATCAACTTGTAAGTTGTTTTTAGAACGAGTATCTAATCTGTTATCCAACAAATAGTACTTGTAAAATCGAGGGTGTCAATTTCTTAATCCATGGCATATAGGTGTACAAGTTTGGTTATGTATTTGTAATGAATTTCGCACACACGGATCCGCCAATGCTAGCGTAGAGTGTTTTGGCAACGATTTGATATAACATGCGGATATGTAACTAGATTATTAGTTAGGCCTTAAATGACATACAGTTAAGCAAGAAACAAAGTACCCCCTTTCTAGAAATTTCTAGAAAGTTTCGAGTTTTTATTTTTTGCGAGATATCTGGATTATTTTGGCATATACTGAACTGCTTATTACATTTAAAACACATTTTAAAAATCAACTTTATAATTTTATTAAAAAAGCAGATATTTAACGTTGAAGTTTTCCTACTCTACCATGCTTCCACATTATAACGCCCCTTGTCTGCCTTCGGCCATGCATGGTTGGTCACGCGCTAATTAACGAATGCTCTGGGAAAGAATAAGCTATTAAGCAACTATGTATTTACTTATATGTCGTCATTTCATTTACACTATTGTGCTTTTATCATACTTAATCTTTGCCTGGTATATGCTCTATTAACCGTTGTATCTGACATATTGTTTCCTCGGTTTGAACATCAATTCATTTCTTCAACAATCAAGTCCGATAAATTACAAGGGCATTCAACTGCGTATAGAAGTTGTGATTTAAAATTCCATCACATTAGAATATGATTACATTTGTATATACATAGAGAGGAGGGGATCTTTTCCCGGTCTGTTGTATATTAAAGTGAATGCAATATCAACAATTGTAGTATACCAGACAGCAGTTGTCTTTAATGACATTTAATGAGTTACAGATATTACATTTCCAAACGTTGGCATATAATGTATAATGAATCCCTTATTGAAGTGTACTGTGGTTAACGTATATCTACATATGTCCCAACTTATAGGTTCATAATAATGTCTACTGCAACATTATTACATTGCAATGTACCTTTACATAATTTTATTTTTAAATAAAGAGAAACATTCAAATTTCTTTTAATAGTTTGATTACCATATCAATTTGTAAATTGGTATTGCGACATATGTTAATAATATATTATACATACTGGATATGAGAGACAAGCTGCAGGTAAAAAACTATTATCATTGCAGAACTTATTTCTGCCCCTTCGATAACATCTTTGTGAAGATTTTGTAAGAATAAGAATTGATGCCCGATGGCTGATTCATTACAACTGTAAAATAAATATATTAAACGTATAACAAAAATGTAGTCAAACGTGTACTTTATCCTCAACAGATAAAACAATCTATAACGATATGTTAAGATGCTGTTACCCAAAAATACTGTTTCCTTACTTCCGTTACATTTTAGAATCAAGATTAAAATGTTGTAGGATAAAAATATTCATGTACTCGGTTATTCCAGTTCCAGTTTGCCGAGTAATGGTCCAGATAAAAAAACTAAGTTTAGACACAAACTGCCAGAGTCAATGTACCTTACCGTTTTATAATTTGACAACAATGTAGTCTCTAATATCGGATATATGAGAAGCATTAAGTTCAATGCTTTTATAATAATAACTAATAAAAACTACTGTCGGAGATGCAAGTCAAAGGATTTTTCGTTAATTTAAATATTAAAGTCAAGATTAAATCTTGTCTTTTCTTTTGACATCCTGTCACCAATTTTGAATTATCCAAACACAATTAAATCAATTAATTAAACGGGTTGTCTTTTCCAATAATTGCCCTTCCCCTTGGAAATATCTTGAGTTTATAAATTTGTAGTCATTTAAATAGACATTCCACAATATACTCTCCGGTTTGCATTCAAAGGAAATAACAGGAAATACTTTAGCGGTTGTCCATTAACGCTCAATGAAGTCAGTGAAATGTATCTCCTGAACATGACCACTTGAGTGTATCTCTGAAACATCTACACACGTGTCAAAGTATTCAGATTGAAGTAACAGAATTGGCGACAATACAGAGAGGTGCTTATTTTTAATTGATTTGAATATTTTAATGAACTTGCCCCCTTGCAATACACACATATCCCAGATATTACCTGACTTAATTACATATTTAGTTGAAACTGAACAACACTGTCATATTTAAATATTTGCTCCGAGACAGCTTGAAATTCAAATTCTTTCAGATAGGCAGTTGTCATAACTTTGGTCATTACATTTAACGATTAACAACATCTATTATCGTTCAAATATATTGTACGGTTATTGGAAGTGTCGTTATATCTAAATATCCATACAGTTACAAAAACTTTGTATTTCGTATTCATATTCTAATACGTGGTTTGTTAGCATGTGTCTTTTTATGAATACATTTATCATGCAATACCGAGACACCAAAGTATACGTTCCATAACTCTCTCATTCAATAATGTGTATTCATGTTTATAGAATATGATAATTAAGTATTGCGTCGATTCATATATTATTCAATACCTGTACTTTATTTTGAATATTCATTCATTCTTTTCACAGTTCAGATTATATTTAGATTGTAGCAAACTTATAGGGCTTATGTTCGATTTGTGAAGGCAAGAAATATGTTATGATAAATATTACGGTTAATTAATGTTTTTTATGGTTAAATTGCTACTGTTTACAACAATCAAACTAATAGCATATGTGGTAGATCACGGAGAACAAATATCCGTGTCTATTCATTAAATACAATACAATTTAATACTCATGGAAATAAAATATACAGCGGATATCTGTTTTTCGTTAATACCATGATTATCTCATCGAGTGAGGTTGAACATTTTTTTTAGTAGCGACGAGTGAGAATATATTACTCTTCTATCTCATGAGATGAGATAAACATGATATTTGTCAATGATTGACAGATATTCTATTTATTATATCGTCATTCCTTTGATTTTGAGTTTTGAGGAGATTATACATCTTAACAGAACAACCTAAAATGTAGAGCTGATAAATAACTTTTTTCTGACAGCAAATGCATGTGTTTTCTGTGTTTATCCATGCGGAAACAAACTAAGATAATTAGTTTATGATTGTGTGTTTACATGGATACGATATTCGACTGAGTCTTTACTATACACAGTCTGTTACTGTACGTGATCATTAAAGCTTGTTGAAATACACAAACAGTTCAGTGAGGGTCGGTATATACTGCCTTCCTCATCACATGTTATATAATACTTGCGCGTTAGATCAATAAGAACATAAGAAGATGTCAAAATGTTTATCTCCCCCTACTAGTCTGGTAGCCAGTGGTATGTCGAAATACACAAACGGTTAAGTGACGGTCGGGACAAGATAATTAATTTATGATCACCGCCGCCCCCTGTAATTACATCAGGACGCGAATTACCATGACCAATAAGGGTGACGCACTCTGCTCCAAGCACGTTATGTTATCATTAAAGACCGACACAAATCATTGTTTTTTCAGATTAAACTAATTTTTTGTTTTCATTCCTGGGGTATGTTTATACTGAACGAAATGCGATGTGTGTTCGATATTTCAGTATGCATACATACGCATGAGAGCTCATCACTAGTTCACTGTCAAGGCTATTATTTTGTTTTATTTTCGATCTCTCGTGGAATGCACTACCATCAACCTAGTTGTTATTTCCATGTTTTTTTTCAAATATTTGAAACAGTTGTCCAATTGAATGTTTTCAGCTTTTCAGAAAAGCCATGACGTCACACATATGGATTTAGAAACATTTTACCTTCAGTCTACACGGCTATATTCTAATGTGCAATAACCACCACATCCGTAGACACAATGGTTCATAAATAGGAAATAAACATACTGTGTTTGAAAATCAGCGGTATATAACGGAATTATTATAGCTTTAAATCTAATTCAAAGTCGAACGCCTAGCGTGAGGCTTTAAATGATTAATTTAGAACTATAATAACGTAACTTGTTATAAGGTGTCGGAAAACAGCGACAGTTTACGGAGCTCACTCTATTCTGTAGACGGTAGCGTTTTGCAATCGGCGTCAACTTCAAAATAAACATCGGTATTATTGCGTAGATTTTGGAAATAAAGTTTTAGGTAAGTTTATTTTGCATTCCGATAGTTTTCGGATGATATACTGCCCGGCTTTAACTATTTTGTCACGCATATTCAATTTATTCAAGAATGTTTCTGAAATGTCAAGTTGTTTGATTGATAGATTTTTTCAACTGCATTGTTAATTTTCCCCGTTCCGGGTCTAATTTTAAACGCTTTCAGATTTATTATCAAAACTATCTATTAAGTGCCATTTTAATCACAACAAAAGCTCATTTACAACATCTTCATGCATGTACGTATTTAACGCATTCGTTATCTTCGCGTTATCTCCTTGCGCAAGAGACGAAGTAAACAGAGTAATGTACAACCAAATTATACCGTCTCTGATTTTTTACAGAAGACAATCAGATACGACTATTTCGCAAAATTATGGCCAACTACTGTAATTTTTACTTACAGCAGTGACTTCCTTTCGTAAACATGTATAGTTCATACTGTATCACTGGGTCATTTACATCACCCTGTGTATTTATTTTTAAATGTGTTTTATTCTTATGTATACTATGTTTAGTAGCGCCTTGTCACAATTACATAAAATAATATTATTCTTGGAACATGGAATTATAATGGAATTGTCACAGATGTCTACGTACACTCAAGTATAGGTGGAGATACTAATAAATTCATAACATTTTAATGAAATAAATAGTATTCATAACGGATTCAAATATGCTTATAAGACACACATGTTTCAAATTCATGCGTTCACAACTGTTTTGCCTATTTACACGCCGATTATTTCCAAATTATTCTGCAATGATTTATGCTAGTGAACACGAAGCTTATGAGAGAGAGAGAGGGGGGTGGAGGGAGAGCGAGAGAGAGAGGGGGAGAGAGAGAGAGAGAGAGAGAGAGAGAGAGAGAGAGAGAGAGAGAGAGAGAGAGAGAGAGAGAGAGAGAGAGAGAGAGGGAGAGGGATTATTTCAGCGTCACACATTGTACATAACATCTTACACCTTATAATTAAAGAAAGATTAGATTAGAGTGACGATATAAAAACCAAGGAGTTTAAACTTCAGTCTTTAATTACGCAGTATCAGGAAGTTAGAGCCGCTGTACGCGTACGGCAGAACGTTGGATCACCTGCTAATCACCCTCATTACACTACACGCTGATTCTGATACTATACTGCTGTGAACACGAAACTTGTGACCTTTCATGTTTGTTGTAATTAAAGTACTATAAGATTAGATTGACGATATAAAAAAACGAAAGAATTTAAACTTCAATGTTTAATTACGCAGTATCATGGAGACCTCCCAAAACTTCTACATGCCAAAAACATCTACAGATTAAAACAACACAGTTTAGGGTCCATAACATATAATAGATTTCATAACATATGATAATCACGCTGACGTCTTGACATCAATCTAATAACTCTTTGTCGCTTAAAGGGACATTTATTGTGTTGTTGGGGTCACATATTCCAAACGTTATAAGTGGTGTTTCTTTAACGAGAAGTATTAAAGCCAATAACTGTGGTAACAATGACTTATCTGATGAGAATAACTTAAAAATTGTGGATTATGTTTTCACATTCATTGACTTTAGATAAACGTTTCCAGTAATTTAGAAAGCACATAACATTTGAAAAAATGTCTTATCTGTTAGCATACAACAGCATAAAGTTCGTATTTTACATTTTTGAATGTCCAGGTTAATTTATATATTCACTTATTGGTATCTGAATTGTTTCTTGTTATAATGTATGTTACATGTTTTAATGTATACATCCTGTCAACCGTACGGGGAGATATATTTTTATAGTGGTAGCCCTGTTTATCAATTCCCCTTTCTATGTACTACATGGATATAAATTCACAAATCACAATCTCATATAAACATACTTTCAACACTGAATTCAATATTAATTGTCAAACACACCCGAAAGCACTCAAGGAACTCTATTGGTGTTTTCTACCTGGTGAACAGCTTTGTTGCAACGAAAAATCAAACAAACTTGAAAATTGTTAATTTTCGTATGTAACGAAATATTCATATTAATATATGATATATATATATAAATATTATTATACACAAAATACTCTGTCATCTTCCTTGGTTAGTAATAAGCTGAACCTGTTTTAATCCTCTACTCTAGTAATCCTCTACTCCCTTTAAATCAGCTGTAGGAGTTTTGGCATGTAGAAGTTTGGGCAAATTACATAAAATCATATCCTGGGCTGTTCCATTATGAAATAGGTAATTGCATAATTCTGCCCTGACTTTTTGTAGGAGTTTTGGCATGTAGAAGTTTTGGGAGGTAACCCTCCACGACAGTGCTTTGAATATCCTGCTGTGTCATCACTACCTATTATCTTAGAAATACTGTTTTATGTTTAATATAATTTTACTGCATTTTTTATATCTTATATATTTTACCAATATTTACTATATAATGTATTTCTTAATTCATGTTTTTATTTCATATTGCATATTGTTTTAATATTTAAATGTGTCTCATAAGTCATTTACTGGATGGGCCCTCAATCTTAAAAATAACATGTTTTATAATGTATCTGTATATGCTTGATTGTGGCGTGACATACAAATAAACATTTCTTTTTCTTTCTTATTCTTCTTCTTCTTCTTCTTCCTATGGCAAGTGGTTCCCAATGACCGGAAACTGTCCAGTCATGTACAGAAGCCCTGATCGTTTAATTACGTGTATGCGCATACGTCTATAGAAGAAGAAGAATATATACAATACGTTGCAGCATTGATGTACACACGCCTGTCTATTATACAGGTCTTTGGCGGCCTCCGCAATTGTATTTTATGAGTTCACGCAAAAGAGCGCCGACATATTTAAGGCTGAATCCTTATTGTTTTTGGCGTGTTTTTTTTGTGTTTTTTTTTATTATTCCACCGATTTTGTGACACGAGTTCTGAACTAACGGCCTGACCGATTTCTCTGAAACTGTCAGGGATTGTAGCCTGTGACCTAACTTAGATCCTAATGGAGCCCGATTTTTAATTTTCGACTTCTTTCGTGAGTTATCCCCCCTGGAAGTTGAAACTTCAAACCTTAATAGCTCGAAAACTTATCCAGATATTTGCGCAAAACTTTCACCAAAATGTGCACAACAACATTCCCCATCGATTAGGGCTATAGCGGTTTTCGGCCGTAATAATATATTTTTTGCTATTTCGAAAAAACTGAATTTTTGTGTGTACTTTCGCGGTTTTGAGGGTACGCGTCTTCAAAAATCTTCTTCTAAATCCCGGCAACACATACAGCTATGTGTGATAGCTCATTTGAAAGCTGGATAAACGTGTAAAAAAGTTATAGAGACAGAATTTTGAATTTTGGCTTAGAATTTCTAGTTATCTGCCCTTGTATTTGAACTTTTTCGAAAAGTGCGTTTTTCGGTTGCATGTTCAAAGTGGCATAAATTTGTAACAAATTAATTTATGTCAAAGTTACTTATTTGAATCTCTTTATAATAACTTGTTTAACTATTCCATAACATATCATGATCATGTAAAAGTTGATCGATTAGGCACAATTTAGACATAATCCCCAAAAAGTTAAATTTTGTGATTTTGAGACCTTTCGAGGGGTACCTACTTTGGAGAATTTTCCTTCGTAAACCACTGAAGATACAATAATGTTTTATGGCTCACTGTGAAGTAGACATGTCTCATATGAAGAATAATAAATTTCAATCGCGTATCTGTCATACTTTATGTCTGACAAGTCACAGAACATTGTCATTTTTAAAAAATCGCTATTTTCAGCAAAGTTCAAAGGATCATGTCTGCTTAACCGATGTTGCTATTGAAATTTTATTCACACCTGCGAATAGACAATTTCAAGCATAACAACTTGTATGTTGAACCCTTCCATCAAAATGTTAATAGTTTAGCCTCGAACATCGGAAAAGTGGTATAGGGGACCGAAAATAAGCATCTTTTAGTATGTTCCTGAATATTCAAAAGAACATTACGCATTAACCATGTATGCAATCTAAATTATGACTACATCAACCTAAGTGGAAGTTGCGAAAAATGAAATAAGTACAGTAGTGGTGTTCATAACCAATGAGTTACGGGTATTTTAAGTTGGACAGTTTCTGCCTTCTTTCTAAATTGACAATTGCCACGTTTGTAGTGTTTCTTTGTTAGTGCATAGTTCAACAATGCAAAATCTTAGCACGTTGTTTGATACCTCGTTGAAATGGGAAAGGAGTACTCTATATGGGGAAAACATTATTAGTTTGATAATAAACATAACCAATGAGTTATAAGCATTTTGTCTTGATCAATTGCGACTTTATTTTGTACTGTAAACAAAGGGGGTAAATCCTACTTTCGTTTTACATGATGGACAGGAATAGATTGCTGTAGCTTAACACATTTACAAATAATCGTGTAACTTTCAGGAATGACTGCTGATAAAATGTACCTAATAGGAAATGAATCAAATATGTGCTGAATCCGTTTAAAGTCGCTTGCGACTATATTTATACATTACAATAATTGTCCACAATGTGAACAAATGTGAGTTAAGCAAGCTTATTTTCCAGCTTCATTGATCTATTGGTTCCAGGACAAAATTGCCAATGGCCCCACTAAAGTTGAAAAGACTTTCAGAAGTATACTAATTTAGTATGGACATGTATTTCAAAATGTTTATAAACATTTTACACACTAGTACTAAATGTACATTCAAAGGGGTCTTATGTTTTATTTGTCGAATGATTCTTGAGAACTGCCGCACCATATTATTGACTTGGATATTTGTATCAAAATCATTTCTTAAATACCCAATACCAACTGAATTTTAATTCATTAAACGGAGTTAACTGATCCTATGCTTACTGTAATTAATTAATTATCAATAATTTGATATAAGCAAATAAATACAAATGACTTTAGGTCTACTCATGAAATAAATTTTACCGAAGCCCCCTTTCATGATGAAATACAATTGGTGGATGAGATAAGATTTTATATAATTCAACAATGTATAGTATGTAAGCCGAACAAACAAATTCTTAGCCGATCATAATAACTTCCTAGTGAACAAACTCATGTAAATTCTAAGTACTTAACCAACACAATGATAAACTTTCAGTATACAGTCAAATGATTTACTTCCCACTTACCACCGCTGTGTAATTTCAGAACTTTTACTTGTCTAACCTGACAGGGTTAATAACTTTGTATCAACGACTACACCTCATGAAAGCTCATTTGCATTACCACGCTAGGTTAAATTCATGTATTTTCATAAATTCCAACGGTTAGAAATAATAACACATATGTAGTGTTGGAATATTTACAGAGTAAAAAATAACTTTTCATTAAGTTAATAAACAATGTTATGTTGTTCGGTAACAAAGCGTTCATAAATCGTAGCGCCGATGCATAGCTTCAATTTCCATTGTTTTTTTTGTTTTTGAATGATTGTGAAGTAGTCTTTATCAAGTTGTCAAATATCAAATCATACGAATATTCCCATCAGTAATGTTACACCTGAATTTTGCAATAAGCACGTACACTATTAATAACAAATGTGCGTAAACATGCACGTCCTCTATAATTTTGTTTCCATAAAAAGCATCTAGTTAGAACCCTTTCTTTAAGTGGTCCTAAATAAGTGTTTTCATTCATTCAGATGTCTCATTTATTCTACGGATGATAAATTTGAGCAAGACAGTTGATGACCCAGTCATGTGAAGATATTACGCACGGGTGTGTCTGTTATGTAATCACGTGATCTATATTCATTGATAAACCAAGAATGTCCTCTTCAAACACACATCCCATCACTTTATCAGCTTGCATTATCTACTTTATTGTATATTTCGGGATTTTTAAAACTTGGCCGACTTTATAAAACGAAAACTCCCATATAACAGAGTATATGATAACATTGTAAGTTTCCATTGTTGAGAACGAGACGCATTTACAACAGGTCGTTTATATTCTTAATTGAGAGTCACCTTTTTGAATCTCGTCTATGCTAATATTTAAATTTGTAATTGTTTATTATGTATTATACGACTGTCATGTCGCCGACTTGCAGACAATATACAGCGCATTAGTTTGTAGTTTCATATAACTTGAACTTGTTTTTGAAGTCATGCCGAAATGTGAGTTGGGGGAAATAATGATATTTGGAATGAGTTAGATAAAGGAGGGGGGAATGGGTTAAAGTTTAAGCTTTGTATGTTGTTGGATTGGTATATACAGGACAGGATAGTCGACTTCTTGATGTATGCGCCTATAATGTTAAAAAGATAGCTGAGTTTGTTGTGGGCTTGAGGCAGCACCTAAGATCTTGGATGCCTCTTCATATCAGTTGGTGTCAGTGAACTTGTCTTTCTTAATAAACAAAGAAAAAGCAATAACATGTTTTATCGCCGTATCAATGAATGAATTAATGTACAGTCGTCCTGATTGCATGTGTGTTTTATGCCATCCTTCATTATCTATATTGCAGTACGTTACGCATGATATGATAAAGTCGTTTCCTTTCTCCGCTGATGAAGGCATTTATATGATGTAATGAAGATACCATTTTATCAGTGTACACATCTATAACATTCTAAAACAATCGCCATTGGGAGAAAGCCAATAATGATAACAATAATAAACACATAAGAAAAACGGATTAATATCAAAACTAATAAGAGGACATTTCATTGCATAATTCGGAGCATACTGATGTCCGTTTAATAAAAGACCCTGTTTATTATTTATTAAGATAGGGAAAGTGGTATAGTTACTCCACATACTTTACAAAAATACGTTAATCAGTTGTTTGATGAAAAACAGTGTTGGATGATGAATTAGATGATTAAATGTTGTGTGAAATTGGTAACAGTGACAATGATCGTAAATTTGTCACAATTTGATTGATTGAAAGTTGTATATGATAATTTTAAGTCGATGATATGATATTAATGCTATCTTATTTAAAAGCTTATACATTGTTTCAAATAATTCTGAATTCTAATGTATTCTAATAAATCAACATATTTCATGTTATAGTCGATGACTATCCTTCATTAATCTACTCACAAGATACAACAAACTCATGACGCAGTACAGCGAGAGGCTAAACAGCGACTTATGTAATTAGACTGTCCACTGAGCATTTCAGCGAGGCGGGTCATAACGAGGAGACCACGAAAGTAAACATCAATTTTCTGCTGTTCTAGATGAGTTATATTGTTGAAATTTTCAAAATATGCCAAAGTTAATATGCAGTTTCAGAATATCTAAAACTTGTGTGAATATCTCGCAAAAAGTAAAAACTCGAAATTTCTAGCAATTTCTAGAAACTTTCTAGATACGGTGTATGTTTATTTATTGGACTAAAGTACATGATTTAAGTCTTGTAAAGGCTCGATATATCTTATGACCTTGTGAATTGGTATTCTCTTTGATTTTCCTTGTCAATTCAAGTTTTTGACCCAATTTAATCTTACTGAGCAAAATGCACATCTTCTTAAGAAGCCTTAAAGGTCAAGTATTTTCATTTGGGTAGAACATTAATAATGTCAGTCATCGGCTCTTTAGCTCATGAGGAATTGTATTGTTTGATGTAGAATACCAAAATAAATTATTTTCAATATAATGCACAATCCGTTGCCCTGAGAAATCCTGAAAATTGTCAGTACATAATGGAAACATCACTTGACAGTAAATGTTGATAACATTGGTTGTCTCGATAATCCAGAGTATACGCTCCGCTCCGCTCCGATAAATCTACTCTATATACCCTGGACGCATGCAGGCTCGGCCCAATAACTTTATTACCTCCCTTGGTCCGCTGCCTTCTCTCACCAGCCAATCGGGTGCGTCTTTCAAAGTGAGTGATAACTTGTCAACTCTGCTCGCGAGAAGCACATTTTAGGAAGGTAATCGTGTAGACAGATTGGCATTCGGCAAGAAATGTTCGAATGAAATGTTTAAATTAATGTTGATTGAGCGAACTCCATTGAAGCTATCCGAAATGCCAACAGTGAAGATAATTAAGAAAACAAATGATAGTCAAAATTACAAAGCAGGAAAAACTCGCACTTAAAAGTTGACCGGTTTATGACATAATCCGATCGGTTACAAACGTATAATATAATACAAACGGGATAATAAAAACAATCTGACCGTTTTTCTGTGACACAGGCCTCGCAACATACCAATCAGTCGAATGAGCTCACAAGTAACAACAACTTCGATAAGTCAAATGCAAATATAAACGTTCCAGCCGAAACGTTGTGGCACTTCGCTGTATCTTGGTAGTAAATATATTTCCACTTCACTTCAAAGAGTTTGCAGTGTAACTGTAATTGAATAAACTTTTCGAAGGTAAAGCGAGAAAATACACCATCAAAGTTGCTCCATTTGTTTAACGGAGGTATGTCACTTTAGCAGTCTTTTGATTGGTATGCTCAACTTCCCAGCGTAAACCGCTGATGAAATACCAGCCAAGGGAGGTAATAAAGTTATCAGGCCGAGCCTCGCATGCGTCAAGAGTGTATAGAGAGTAGATTTATCTGGATTATCGAGAATTGTGGTTGTCCAAGTATCACAATTCCTGCAAAGATATTGAAAGATTGGTGATCATCCCAAATAAAGGGACACCGCGTTGAGGATAAAGATGAGATCAGATTGATCTAGCAGTGCTGTGATTACAGTGTCTGCTAACGAGTCACAGACCCCCAATCCAGACACATTTATGTAATTGGTTACACAATCAACTCCATGAAAACCTGAGAAAGCCTGACAATACACATACTGTAGCCAAGGGACTGTGTCTAATTGTTTAATAAAATAAAACACCCTGCCACGATTTTTCTTTTTGGAGTATGTTAACGAAATTTACAGATTAAATCTCCATTCATCAAAGGATATATTATTTAAATAAACTTAGCTTTCTAGTACCACTGGTTCTTGAGGTGCAAAAACACAACTTTAAATTGCACCCCTGCAACGCCTTTTTTTCGGAGTTGGCTATTGATATTAACAAATCTGAATGTCCATCACTTAAATATCCTATAGCAGGAGTCGTTTAACGAACAAAACAGATGGACAAACTTCCAACTTCATGTTATAAAGATGATATTCTGAAAATTTCAGCTGCCTATGCCAACTAGTTTCGGAGAAGAAGTCGTTTAAAATTTTCAGGGAAACTGTCCGCCAAGCCCATATGACGAGCTACAAAGTTTAAATGTAAAAACAATAGATAAAATCATTACATTTGAAAAAAATAGTCTCCACTCTCAAATAATGAACATTCTCCGATACTAAAGAGGTACAGTGGCTCGACAAAGCGATAGAGAGATAAAGTGATAAACCGAAAAAGGGATAAAGTGATTAAGCAAAAAAGCGATATAGCTGTTCGACAATGTTATATGGTAGTTATCTCTTTGTCGTGCGGCTATATCGTTTTGTCATGCGACCTTATTGCTTTGTCATGCTGCCTTGCGACCTTACTGCTAGTTTGTGACAATATCACTTTGTGGTGTTGTCATATCCTTTTATCGCGTTGTTACCAGAGGGCGAAAGAGCGATGTCCCCTCTTGGCCATCATACATAAGGTTCACTAACCATTTGTTGATGAAACAACATTCTTAAAATGCTCAAGACAGGCTTTTGAGACTTATAGTCACTGATATTTTCATTTCCCGAAGTAGTTGCCAAACATTGGCCTATAAAGTACTTTTCTCGGGTCATAGTTTAATCTTTTATCTTTTAAAAATCATCTGTAATAAATGTTAAATAAGATGGTACGAGTTAACACTTAATGTCTTATTTAAGTCCTTTAGATTTTGAAAAGGATATTATCAAAGATTGAGGTTTGGGTTATATTTATACATTAGATATGGAAAAGGACAAGGCTCAACAGTTTGTAGGTGCGTTCCTGGAGAAGGGGCTTGGAGCAAACGTGTCGTGCATGCGATACAACAACGCAGCAAGCAGCTATGATTCTGTGAGTAAACATGTTCTTAAAATGACTTATTCAAATGTTTCAAATGTTCTCGTGCTGTCCTTATGAGGAAATGAGTCATGTGCTCTGTAACTCATCAACATTCTTTGAAACATTTCAATTGATATGTTTTCAATCCATTAAATTGTTGTCCATATAATGCATTCTGTTGTGACCTAGAACATAATGTCATGATCGTTTATTTCTAATGTTTGGAAAGTTTGCAGAAGATGGTCTCTACAGAGGACCTGCGAAATTAGCTGACATCATGACGTCACTGTTCCCAACAAACAGGGACATGGTGAAGATACTGGACGTCGCAGCTGGAACAGGGCTTGCAGCATTGGAGGTTTGATGTGTAGAAATTTTGTCTGAGAAGGACTTTATGACGAAAGGTTTATGAGTTTTTGATGATAATTTCTGAATAACTTTGCAATATGAACTGTCGTCCGTATTTCTAGCCAATTCGTCTTCTGCTTCTCATGATACAGTCTATAGTAGGTCTCTTAAATGTAGTCTCGTTAAAATCAGATCATTGATTCGTTTCCTAGGCGTTTTCGTTAAGTTGGGTTGTCATCAAATTAGCAAAAAGATAAACAAAGTGATTTTGATGACGCTAATTTCTGAATAACATTGCAATATAAACTGTCATCCTTATATCTAGCTAATTAAAACTCTTTTCCGTTTTTTGCCACTCATGATAGTCTATCCTAGGTTTTGCAATATGAACTGTCGTCCTTATTTCTAGCCAATTCGTCTTCTGCTTCTCATGATACAGTCTATAGTAGGTCTCTTAAATGCAGTCTCATTAAAATCATATCATTGCTTCGTTCCCGAGGCATTTTGTTAGTTTTGGTTGTCATCAAAATAGCATTAAGACGTACAAAGTGATTTTGACTGGGTTAAATGTCATGGGAATATTCCTTGGGAAAACTCAATATTAAATTTTCAAGAAGTAAAAGCCGAAAAAAGCATAAACGTTGTATACAACATAGATTGTAGTTTTGTTAACTCTCTCTAAAACTTCTGGGATTTTTTATTTTATTTTCAGTCTTAAATATTGTAATATTTACCTAACTAACTAACTAACTAACAATGTGTACCAGTGATTATGTTACTCTGAAGGCTCTACTGTGTGAAATCAATGTGCCAGCTTGGGTAAGAACCGTTTATTGTGCGTAACAGTCGATAATTCAGTACCAGTCGATAAACTGATAAGACATATGCTTGTCAATAACATTCATTACAGATTGTATACCTCTTTCAAGAACTAAAAGCCTAAGAAAGCATAAACGTTGTATACAACATAGATTGTAGTTTTGTTTATTCTCAACAAATACTACTGTTTTTGTCTCTTTTTGTTTGTAGCCTTATACTAATACGTAACTACCATTATTGAACAGTGTGCGATGTAACAGTGATTCTGTAAGTCTTCCTTTTGAAAGTGCTGCTTTATGTTCATTGAAATCTATGTTGCGGGTATTCAAACTAAATATAAGGCTTGAAATATTTGTATTACAGATGTGCAAGGTAGGGTTCACACAGATAGACGCCGTGGACCCTTCACAGGGAATGCTGGACGTGGCCAAAGAAAGAAACGTCTACAGAAGAATGATCTGCGACTACGTGGACGACAAACACCAACTGGACGTGCAAGACAGTGAGTAGGGTGACAGTAGTGTAACAGTGTCTAAATCATAAGCAAGAAATAGTTGTTGTATCATCAGGAATCTGAAAGCAATTAACTTATGAGCAGAACACCTGGACATTATGGGGTCAATAGAAATCCATACCATTTGGGAATATGTATGTTTTTATTCATATGCCTTCTTTGAAATCATGCTCGTATATGTTTGGTATTTGAAGATTGTTACGACGCTATCACTATCTGTGGAGGGATGGGAAACAACCATCTGCAACCTGGAGCCTTTGATGAGATGATCCGTGTGGTCAAACCAGGTGAATTGTAGATTTATATTCAAAATATTCAACAGGGACATTTATTTTTATATGTTCAACTTATTGAATGAGGTGACATATTCTATCAACCGCAAACCATAAATATTTATGGAGAAATGTTAAATGGTTTGCAATTGTATATAAAATGTGTTATTACCCCATATCTGTTCTAATAAAGATCTTCAAATGATCAACATTCTACTTATTACAAACCACAAACAGGTACCAAAACACAATCTTTCCCCTGTAGCCATGCACTGTCCATTAATAAATACGTTTGTTTCAACATTAGGGGGTGTTATCGTGAACGTAACACGCATCCAGCTCTTTACTGGGATGGACGATTATGTTGACATTCTGGAGCCACACTTCCGGAAACTGGAGACTTCTGGGAAATGGAGGGAGGAATCTCGGACTACGCTTAGCAAATATCATTCGGAATCAGATGGGATGGCACTAGTTCACCGAGTTCTCTCGTAAATATCTGAACGTTATAGTAGAAAATATTAGATTAATACAATCGGATACGCGGAACATATATATGCCTATTCTGACAACTTTATAAAACACCAAATTTACCCACCATAATAGTGAATTTTTGTCTTGTTTTACTTAAAACTATGTAGGTCTTAGTATATGGGAGGTTTTAGCATGGCAGATAATGAATAAGTTCAGTTCTGTATCACATTGCATGTATTCAGACGTGACATCTGCTCTATTTCTTACATAGAGGATATTACATGAGTGTCTATGTCATACTATGTTTACGACACGAGTGCCTGAATACTAGTATTTCCCGAGCGAGAGCGAGGGATATACCGATATTCAGACACGAGTGTAGTAAACATAGTATGACATGGACACGAATATAATATTCTGTTTATTACCGAAGTCGTGAAATTAATGAAAACACGCTAGAAATCAACTTTCAACCATAGGCTGACGACCAGTCGTCGCGCATGTAGAACGCAACGTCATAGATGGAACGTGACGTCAAAGCATTGTTTATGACGTCATGTCACCATGACAAAGTGATATTTTGCCTTAGGTAAAATGATTGCCCTCGTAGGTAATTAATATCAATCTAGACTCATAAAGTTATCAGTGGCCGAGTGGAAAAGCTGTTGTACAGTCAGAGCTGGCGATTGTTTTTTGTCCAAGAGGGTGTGGATTCAAACTCCGGAAAAAAATCATCCCGAGAAAGTATTAGACTATGAATTATGATTAACGGACTTACACATAATCTGTTACTCCCACGTCACGGATAGTAAAAACAAAAGTATCTAAAAGGATGCAACAACAAGGAGATGCATTTTAACATCCATATGACAGTGAGGTGACTTCTCACGTTCATATCCTTGTATACTGGGTGAGACTAAAATTTCTGCACTAAAATGTCCTTCGACATTTTAAATAGACGTGGTTGTTGTTGAAAACTAATTCAAAATTATACTAAATGCTAACTACAAAATTTCATACAAAGAGGTCGGTGACGTTCAAAAACAAATCATATTGCAAAAACAGACACAAACTTAAAAATAAATAAACTTGTGTAGTTATGACGATTGTGTATATTCTCTTTACTGTTGCAACAAGTACACAAACAAGCTCAAACTGAAAACCTCTTTGATGTTACAACCTTTGGTGCCAATAACATCTTATATAAAATTATATATAAAATTTGCCTATAGTAACTTCCAAGTGAACTGTCCAATCAATACAACTTAATTTTTCCTGCGGTTTGAAATTCACAAATTAAACATGAGGTATCATGAAGATATTGAACAAGCATGATAAATTTGTTTAAATAAAGCAAATATAACCAACGCTCCGTCTCATGCGGGCAAAAACAACACGTGGGACTGTACCTAACTTAAACTACCTTCGAGCGGCCATTTTAATGTGAACACGGGCATAACTGAACCATGTACATTCATTTTAGAACTCATTGGTAACACTTATTTATATTTGTGTAAGAGCACCATACCTCAGTAAGAAAAACTTGCTATAGTGCGTTTAATGTAAACATTTTCGACACTTCTATAAACTTTGCTTATATAAACTAGTCAGCGACAAATAATTGGTTTAGATTGTTTTACACAACCCTGCGTTCTCTTGAATGTCACCAGTAGAATATCGTAACATTTGGCAAAACCTCAATTTTAATCTTTTAAAGGATGTTATTGAATTTCTTGATTGAAAGTGTAAGCAATACGCACATGATATTTAGTAGTTGTTTGCTGCATCAGAAAAAGTTGTATGTGTCCTGATGTACCGAAATATCCCTACCTGTGGGGTAACTTCGGACAATGTGGACATCTTTCAAAATTTTATACATTTATTTTACTATGAGAGATAGCACTCTCATTCAAGGCATATACATAGATAAGATATTAAGCTTTATTGAGACATGTATCGTTGCTTCAGATTTTAGTATTTAAATATCCAGGAAGATTTGTCTGAAAATCATCCCCGCTCTCCCCTACATGAAAAAGTACACTCCCTACATAATATCTAAGATAAGATATTACCGAAGCAATGTTATATGAATATATCAAACCAAAAATTTCAATTTTTTTTTTCACTTTCAAGTTATGACATTACAATACAACAAAAGCCTGATTGACAACAATTCAAATATGTGAAATGTCAATATCTATCAGAAATCATTATCATAAAAAACATATTACTGACATGGTCGGCTTTTAACACCAAACCAAACATATCCCCTGCATTTCATATTAAAACATAAAAATAGAGACATTGGCTCTGTAGCTCACCAGGCTTTAATTAATAAACTAAATAGATTTCAAAATTCATAATCTTAATAACCTATGTTCATCTTCTTCTTCTTTCAGAAGGTCTAGAGAGCTGAAAAGTTGTGTACAGACTCCTTTGGCAATTGGCCAATTGTAGATTTGGTGAACCTGTGACCCAAAATAGAGTCACAGGGATCACAGCCTTACACCTTTAGTTTTGACTTATTTTCCAAGTATGGGTCACAAGGGTCGTGACTTAAATACCCAATTTCATCTTTTTTTTCAGTATGAAAAGCTCTAAAAGAAGCTGAGAAAAATATTTTAGTTATTACTTTAAACAATACAAATACTGATGAGCTACAGAGCCCATTGCTCTATTTTCCAGACTTGGTGTTCAAAGCATCTAGTTCCTCATGATAGACGTCCTGTTGTACCTAGGATAGGAGAAACAATTCCGCTTCAGTTTCAGGGTGTTTCCTGGGAAGCTCTTCTTGTGAGTCAATGTCTTTGTGTGACATCTTTGTTAGAGCCCTCAATTCTATTTGGAGAATTTCTCCAATCTATTTGAACCAAGCAGGTTGTGATTGTTATTAGCAGTATGGGTTGCCACAGATCGCATTTCCATTTGATCCATGATGTCTTTTTCAACAAATGCAGTGTCGAGATCCATATCAGACGACTTCGGCTCTAATCTAAAAACCATGGATTGTTGCCTTGTCCCGCTGCTGTGACAGGGTGAGTCGCTTGATCAGCAGGATTAATCGTTGTATCAATATCTATCAGAAATCAATGTGGACGATGGAGTCGCATCCTTTCGGACTGAGAAAGAGGCTATCGGTCTTTTAAAGAGGACCCAGGCATTTCTATATGAAAACGGAATCTTTGTTTGCATGAGATAACCTCCAACATTTCGACAGTTATGGACGCATTTCCCAATGATGATCTTGCCAAGGACCTGAAAGGTTTGGCTTTGAAGCATTTCCTCCACAAAGGAGCCTTGGAATGACATGGAACATTAACTCTGTAACAGAGAAGCCATTCACAAGACGTGGAGTGTTATCTGTCGTAAGCAGTATCTTTGATCCTGTAGTTGTGGAAGGTAAATGCATCATGCGAGATCTCATCTCGGACCGTGTAAAATGTAATGAAACTCTACCCCCTGTGTACTATCAGAAGTGGGAGCAGTGGAAAAACTCTCTTGTTCATTGAGAAAACCTACATATTCCAAGGAACATACTGCCATGGTAATTTAGTAGCATGGGATCTAGAGATCTTCAGTGTATTGAGGTAGCTCTCATCGTTGGACATCTCATCGTTAGGATCGGAAATAAGTTTGGAGTAACTTCTGTGGGAAGAGAATGACTTCCTGTAAATATTTCAAATACTTTCTTTGTTAATTTTACATCTTATTCTAAAATATAATTGTATTTACACTTTATTAAGCAACATTTCTTCAATGTGAAAATGAGGCTTGCTTCATAAGTTTATTTCTTAAATAAATAAATATTTATCATCTCCTTTTTGAGGATGTACAGCAGATGTAAAATCAGTCAGTCAATCAGAAAACTGTAATCGGCCTATTTTATGTCACATTAAAATTCCTTAACAAGGCTGTCCGGAGTCGTCGATCAGAATATGACATTTTTGTTTTCAAAGAACACTGCTTTTGATGTGTTAAAAGATGTGAAGCTGCTGATACGGTCAGTGCTGGTGATAGTTGCCTTACTCTGAGGGCGTTGGTTTGAATTCCGCAACGGACTCGGCGGGAAAAAGTACAATAATTTGTACTATTGAAGGTAGTGTTATCCCATATGTAATCATGTTTTCTTTGACTATCTAAATGGCATGTATTTCTCAAATAAATTACAATATAGCACGCAAGACTTCAAAACTATTTGTTCAAGAGTGTCTCATCAAAGTTAATTTCAACCTATCGCCCTCGTCAGCTGATTTTCCAGACTTAAATGTAGGAGTAAAACAACGCGGCTACTGATCTTGAACGCAGATTTTATTTAGTGTTGTTATCAGTCATTGACAGTGGATATTTAACACAGAAGGTGACATTGATGGCGACCTTTGTCATTACTCGGGCTAGTGTTACTGTACTTTGTGTGTGGTTCAAGCTGTACTTGTACTGTAATTATTTAATTACATTATCCAACAGGAAATGTTACAAATTAATGATAACCTACAACAATAGCTCAATAACTTAAATCTACCAAATATTCCCAAAATATTCGTGTAAACAACAAACAAAAATTATTATTTTAATTATCATACTATGAAAATAGGTGACACAGAAAGACGTGTACTTCGAAGTAAGGTTTACAGAGTGAAAAGAAATACCATTTAAAGATGGACTGGGCCAAACGATATCGAGATAGCGTTCGAGACCATTACGCAATGTCTAAAGGTGGGTAATGAGGTCACGTGATGCATGTAGATTTTTCTTCCAGATCAAAGGTGAGAGAAGGGTTTTTACAGCAAATTAGTTTACGCAATTACGCTGAACAAAGTCAAATAAGCTGAGTAGGTGTGAAGAAAGAAGAAGAGCCCAGTGCAATTATATGTTTACAGTTAACAAGATAGGACCGGTTCAATTATATAACAAACGGCATGTCGGTGACCATCATGTCAATTGTCATCTTAATTGTCAAAAGTCCACTCTTGGTGACACAAAACCTATCATGAAATAACATTAATGCGACTGTCAGTCTAGATATTGTCAGCCAATGAAAGGTAGGGCATTTTTTTCGACTGATGGAATATAGGAATATAATGATCTGTGTATTGTGTGTTCTTTGGCGAAAAATCTCCAACAACAAGATTTGGCGAAGGCACTCATTTGAATAAAAAAACGTATCGTAGTAGGGTCCCTCATTGTAAAATTACTTAGGACACGATGTACATGGATTAAGCTCATGATGAAAACAGGTTCGTTATTCTAATCTTTGGACGCATTGTAGACTGCTATTCGTATTCGAAATACTTGCAAAGTAATCACATACTTTTGTTATTTACAAATTGATATTGAGATTCATGTTTCTTGAAGAGCGATATATAAGTCCTTTAACTGTTTTGCCGATTTCCGTTTTATTGATCATGATAACAAACGATTACCATGTTAAGCAAAACAGACTCTTAGCAGTATTTGTTTCGATTAAAATACATTCCTATTCGTGCTTGTACGGCAAGTGGTGGCGAGTGAGCCCGTGTTCAAAGAAAACAACACCAAGTAGGGATGACGCTAATTAAGATTTCCGACTCACTGTTACCCTACTGAATTCTCGCTTTCCTGTGGTTTATTCGGGAACCCAGTATTCCTTTAAGATAATAATTCTTGTGCAAAATTACTTATAACAGTTACAAAACAATATAGAAATGATGCTTACAAATATTCTGGCCCATTAATCCCTACACAGATATTTAAATGTGAGAATCTCTGCCGTAGAAGACAAGTAAACATGCCTGCAGTGCTTGAGAGTTATCCGCTAGCGTAGTTTCCGCTAAAAATTAAATGAGTACAAAATTGTCTGAAGCACACTTTAAATATCGATAAACGCCAAAACACCCTATATTAAACTCCACTGAACATGACTGGGATAATCTTGATTACCACATGAGACAGCACGTACCGCCTCCAAAGAAACAACAGGAACTTGAAGAGACTCTAGGTAACCCACGAAACTGGATTCCTGTGGACTTTTGGTTTTAGTGGCGCCGTTTAAAATTTGTTATTAACTGAGCTTTACATATCGTGTATGTGATCGAAGAGATGTTCAAACCGACGAACACATTTGACAAATGTTCCCAATAAATGTCTAAAAGGAAAGAGTATTGACTTTTCTAACACTTATGTGTTGAATCAATAATATGATCCACAACAATTCCTGAGTAGTTTATGTGGAGCTGAACAGCATTGGAGCTGTACATGCATTAAACACTTACAATCTACTGTTTGACGGTTTGCCTTTTATCTTATCAAAACAATGATAATTGTTGCTCACAACATGATTCCAATTCCATATACCATAGGCTAACAGTTTCTATTTTTGACCATGTCCACTTTTAAGTGTACACACACTTAGTCCATTTCATTTGCATCCAATTTCAAATTATATGAAAGACAAACTCAAATTTAAATGTTCAGTTTTATTCCTTATATTTGTTCATTCCATATCTTCCAACAGTTCCAGTTCAATATTCAAACATGGCTTCCATTCTACATTGTTCAAGATTTAAATTCAACACAAAGTTCCAATTCTATATCCTTATTCACATCAACTTACAATTCATATATTTCCAAATTCCCATTTCATACACATTCCATATTCCAAGTTCCAATTCATAAGTATTCCATATTCCAAGTTCCAATTTCATAAATGTTCCAAGTTCTGATTAAATATATATTCAATGTTAAATTCTATTTCTTGCATCATAGTCCACAATTCATTTTCAAATTCTTATCTTATCCATTGTTGCTGTCAAAGTAGATTAACTGAAAATAGCAGAAAAACTAAATAACTTTAGGAGATAATAGTGTAATAAAATTACCAAAATTACCAAAAGAATATACCCACATGATGCAGAGCAGGTTGCTGTACTGGCAAACTTGCAGAGATATTGTATGAGCGCTTTACACAACTCATTCAAAACAGACAAAGCACATGGCCTACAAACTATTTAAATACGCGCTCAACACACATGAAAAGCAATGAAAAGTTACCAAACATGAATATTCCCTCAAAAACAGTGACAAGATGATAAACTTATGCCTAGAATAAATTTGACAAATTCACTACTTGCCACAAAATACGAAGTTGTCGTTACCTACATGAAAATATAAGTTGAAGTATCTTTAACACAATCTAATTCATGAAAGATAGAAAAATAAAGTAATAATGCTTACCACTACTTTAGACATTCTTGGGATCCAAAAAGACGATGTTTCCTTCTGAGAAACTCATGGCCTAAATGCCATGTTAGGCAGTTACCTCCCTTTGCAGGGTTATTTAAAGATTGGAAGGGAAATTAAGCGAAATAGAATGACAATTACAGTTAAATAAAAACAACTTGGAATTTAACAAAAAATAATTTTGAAATTAAATGTTTTTGGGGAAAAAGTAATTTGAGCGCAACAACAATCTTAAAACTAGTTGAGTCACAAATTTCCATTACAGGTTAGAAAGGTATGTAGGAATTAATTTCTTAAATGATGAATATCCTGAAAATTATATTTTCCAATTCACTTTTTGGGAGAAAGAAGACCAATTATTGACTGAAGAGTTCGGTCCATGAGAATGAGATGTTTGCGTGGTACTGTCTGGAAAAGAAACAAAGGGTTTGGTTTCACTTACTTGTGATAGAAACATGGTTCGTGTTTTACTGGGGTTTCAGATTAAAACGAGTTTTAAAACGATTTATAGACATATATTGATGCTGTTTACTAATTGTAACATGATTTCTTTTGATTGTCATAAAAAGTTTACTCTGCGATTTATTGGAATGACGTCTGCATTTTCAGATTATGCTTTTTATTGAAATTAAATAATTTGTATGACCCTTCAGTCGAAATGACCGTTTAGTTTAAGGAACCCCAGCTTTGTCTTACAAAGATGTTATACACTAAGATCGGATACCAAATACTCCAATGTCAAGAGAATGATGATATATTAAAGGTGCATCCATTGTGTTTCATAAAATTTTATTTGGCTTTAATACGTTCGAACACACCAAATGTGCTGTTTACAATACAAACACATTCACTAAGCTTGCATATTCATCCTCAATCGCCAAATATATCATAATTACTAGTGTCCAATTAAAACCGAGTAACATCATTATGCATGTGCAGAAACCGAAAGTGCATGTCCTATTTACACGCACAGTAGTTATATGACCTATTAAACATTATCAACCCAAATGTTTTATTTTATCTGGTTTAAATAAGATTCCAAAATTACGTTTGACTCATTGGCGCGCGCCACACGCGGTGGTATTGTCCGGTTTTCGATCAGAAATCGACACTTTCATCTTCATATCGTCAATATACTAAGTCGAGTATCATCAAAATGGTAGTTTTCGGTAACAGTTGGTACTTCTCGATAAAGTAAGACCATTTATAACGTTTGGCATATTTGACCCCCAACAACACAATGGAAGTACCTTTAACTCTAAACGTCCCGATTTAATGTTCATTATCTGTTTATAGCTATAGGTGTATCGACTTTTTGCTGCTTGTTGTAGTTAGACATCAACACTAAAAAAACTTTGGTAAAATGGTTGGTATTCAAACAAAATGTAGCACTTTCAAATATAGCAGTGTTTTCAAGTCTGAATAAATCAGGTGTATTAGACATAATTCTAATTCATTAATTCTATGCTTGTTTTTTCTCATCATATCATTTACATACATTGATGTACGTTAGGAGACACCTGTTAAATTATTTATGATGCTATTGATGTTGTTATATTAAGACCTAGAAGAGGCCCGTTTCGAATATTTGTTCTGGCCATAGACGGATATCAGCTTATATTACAACAGGGGCCTAGTGAAGGAACACTTTTCTATTTATGATTTTGTCATACGAAGAAGCAATTTATTGCCCTGGAGAGAATTAAGATCTTCCGATGTAAGCACTAATATGCTTGCGCTTTCTTGTGTCAGCAATTGAAAGTCCTTATTGGATGTATTCAGATCCAGTGGAGCAATCAACTACGTTGTTTCAAACAGAATATTTGATTTGTAACCATGGACCAAGAGCCATCAGGGATGTTAGTGTTTCAAATAAAATATAAAGTTTTTTGGAAAATAAACTGATAACGTCAATCGCCAGAGAATTCTTTTTATCTACAACATGACATGTGATAAATAATTTTAATATCACGACAATGTAATGAAATTTGTTCTGAAAGAGAAGTACTCCTTCAAGTAGCGCATGCTAAGAGTATCATGTAAACAGATATCCCTTTATTGCGTAAAAGTACTACACAACAGCAAACGCTGTCTAACATGAAGGCTCGTCTCCAGCGCAAGTCGCAATAACAACCCATCTGCTGCACGCGCTGCATGTGCTTCTCTTGCAAGTTACCCTTGTCACACATTACTGAATCGGACGATTGCTTTATAAACAATGTTTCTAAATGTCCAGAGAATATACAAATTATAGCCTTTTTAATGTTCTTCTTATTGAGATAAGACCAGCAAATTATGACCAATTTTTATTCTCATTAATTATAAAATTCAAGCAAAATACCTAGTTGGGTAAAGCAATCATTCCAATTGCTGTAGCAAATACATAATTAAATGACATGGTAAATAAATAACCGCCAAAAATTGTATATTTCAATTTCTTTCATTGCTCATAAACATTATTAATCTTTCGTGTCTTTGTATACAGTGTGCGAGCTTGACCATAATGCATTGAGCTTGAATATAATAGACTGGATCTATATTTAGACTCTGAAAACACCTTTACTAATCAGTGCAATTTCTCGGCTATTTTGGGTCGAACAAATTTGGGAAAAATTAAGTGTATATATTTCATGGAGATGGAGATGGAGATTTTTGGCAATGTTCCTATATGAACATCAACATCCTTGATGGCTCTTTAAGTTCCAACAACTGTGTAAAAATATTTCTCATATGGGATAAGTCATTCGAACATGTAAGACACATTGATTGGATAGGAAAAAGGACGGTATCAGTGTAATGCGAGAACTTAGAAATATAACTCTGCTGTAACAACTATAATTTATTGTAACTTCCTTGATTTTACGTATTAAATCAGAAAAGTTAGAACATTTATCCACAGACACCTCATTGAAACCTGTTACATTGATAAAGCATACAAATTATGTTCATTGTGTAAATGCAAGATCGGAGATGAATTTTAATTAATGCTAGAACGTCATCTGTTAAATCAATAAAGCAACAAATATCTCTCTGCATATTATTGTAAACATTCTTTCATCGAAACATATATTTCACTCGTATGTACATCACATACGAACCAATACTTGTTAAAAAAATTCTTTTATTAGATATGACTTTGGTATGCTCTACATGCTGTATTAATATCGATGTATATTTATGTACTCCAATGTGCCCCAACACTCAGCCATGAAAACAGTAACAGTTGAAGATGAACAGATATTTAACAATGAAAACTCACACAGAGATTAATGTGACAAGATTAAATTTCATGATAAATTGATATAACAAAACAACTTATAAGAAACAGTACTTGATTGACAATACATCATAGGGTTAGGGTTAGGGTTATTGGCAACTCAAAATCAATTATTTTTTTAACAAAATTGTAGTTTGATTGAAGATTGTCTCACTTGAAGTGAATTTAAATGTAAAAATAATAGATTTCAAGGGACAGTGGGTCAGAACGGAGATGGGGAAAGTATTGCAAGAATCACGTTATTTTACAAGCACATTTCAAGAAACATGTACATCTTCGCGGGCACATTTTCTTATGAAAGTCATAACTAAAACGTGTAAGTAAATTCTTTTCCAAATGTTTTTATTGCTCTCAATATTACATGTCATACATCAGTTCAGGTTGTCAATTTCCTTTGAAAAATAGGTATCCACATTGGGTTTCATATGTCATTGGATTGGGAATATAGAAGACCATTTGTTATCATGGTTATGAAGCTTATTGTTTTCAGTTACAATAACCCTTTCCACATTGAAAATATATTTCAAAACAACCAAATACTCTTCTAGGTTTTGGAACTGGTTGTCCGATACCACTTATATGAATATATTGTTTGCAGATAATGTTATATGATTCAGTGGTCTATCATTGTCAATTGTTTCAAATCAAACAAGGTAGTGAGTGAGTGAGTGAATTATTGTTTAACACCGCTTCGACAGTATTGCAGCCATTAGCGGCGCGAATTTAAGTTAATAGATTAATTTTTAAATAATTGCAAAAGCAAAAACTAATGACACAAAAGTCATACAAAACATCAGCAAAATATCACAAGTTTGTTAAAAGCTGATAGAAAAGATAAAATTTACAATTTTTCAAATACATTGACTGCTTTCAAAAAGTCTAAAATGCGTTGTTCACCAAATTTACTAAAAACTTGAGATAAAGGAATATCAGGATAAAATGTTTCCCTGATGTGCGCGGTGTCCCAACACTCACACAAAATGTGTTTTACTGTGAGGGGACAATGGCAGGGAATACACATGTACATTGGGGGTCTTCTCCCTTTAAAAGAAAAGAATGTGTGAGATGAGTGTGTCCAATACTCAAACAAGGTATTTTATTATTTTAATTCTGTAAACCATATGATCATTTAACCAAAGTTCAATATCATTTCAAAATATCTGTATTTCTCTACATTTCCAGTATATTCTCATTCAACTCATTACAGAAACAGCAAGTTAAGTTGTCCACAAGTTTCATTTTGAATAGTCAAATATTCCACATTTTAAAACATCCCTCTAGTATAGGTCACCAATTTCAATTACTTGATCAACATTTGCACCCAATTGCGCCCAAATGGTTTCAAAGGGAATACTGCAAATATTATCATTGATTTGTGTTTTGTTTTTTGTTGTTTTTTTTTATCCTGGATTAGATTAGATTAGATAGTTTCAATGCATCACAGGAAGTTGTCAACCGTCCTTAATCCCCTATCTTGTAATGTTTCGTTTTTTTCAATTTAAGCAACTAGAGTCAAATAACTGTAATGGAACTGACTGTCAAATAAGGTAGGTTGTCTTTAAATTCGGTGTCATCCTGAACAAGACAAGACAATGTTCATTGTCAATTTATACACTCAATCAATAGTAAGTTTTTCAAAAAAGGAGAGTCGATGTCCAGCCTGACCTCTTTCTGCACGGATGTTTTGAACCCCCGGCCTCATTGGATGAAAAGTATCAGAGCAGCTTGTACCATTCCTGGCTCTTCCTCATTTTTACTCTGGGTATAATCGACTCACGGATAATAACCATCAGCCCTTGAATGTTCCACACTATATAGGGTTTATAAGGTGTCTTCCTGCAGACCATAGCAATATTGCGATTGCTTCTTAATACAGTGTCTGCGATTTGCTCCATTTAGTTATCCTTTCTTTGCAAAATATTTCTCATAGCACGACCAAGCCCAGGCTGCTATAGTGTCACGAAGAAACTGATTAAATGCAGCAAGGCTTACATCAGACGGTGATAGAGATGCAAGATATGTCTTGTGTTGAAGTTGCTTCACAATTGCTAGGTGATTCTTGATTAAATATTTTAATACATATGCCTTAATGGAACCCCTTTGAAAGCCACGAAAATTAGCATTCATCAAAAGATAATAACTTTTCAACTAACATACAATCAATGTATTCCGATCAAAATTGCAAGTTGAGGGAAAATTGTTCTAAAATTTCTATGTTAAAATGTACTATTTATGGCAACCTGAAAAATACTTCATTCCCTTATTTCATGACCTTGTCAGCTATATATGGGAGGAAATGAGATAAACACCTACATTAGCTGCAACACGGTAATTAAATAAATGCCCAATTATCGTATATCTATTTGTAGTCCAGCCAGACAACATTAACGGGAAACATGTTCTATAACATACCATATGCCATGGCACTGGATGATTTGTCACGTTTTATTTAGATGAGAAAGGGGAGGAATAGCACGATGATTATCACAATCGGCTTAAGGGAAAACCGGTCTGGGTTTCAAGTTTTTTTTTTAGAGAACTTATTTGCTTGCAGATTTCATGCACTGCTACACAGATTTTAAGAGCAGTACCGTTCTACTTCGAGCCAGTTCTCGCAGGTTTCATCGCAATTCAAACTCACAGTGGTGTAGCGTGTATTATTCCTGCAATAACAATAATTACTAGATATCAGTTTACTATTCTAGAGCATCGACAAGCCCCAAATCACCAAGATAAAAAAAACATTTGTAGGAATGAAATATACTAACCATTAAAATAATTGGAACACTTGATGTTTTTAAAGCTTTTTTACTAATTCATGTGAGAAACATACCGATTACACAAGAGCTCATACTTTTCATTGTATGCATATGAGACAGTTTAAGGAAGATGTTGATGGGTACAGACACGATGTGGTTACAGTAGATGTTGCGTTTGGGTGACATTAACCTTCCTAAAAAAAAAATTCAGAAAATATCTCTATGGCACCCAATTCGAGTGCATCGGCATTTTTGCATGGTGCAATCAGAAAGTCATTTTCACGTACAACATGAAGCCAATTTTCCTTTAAAAGGAGCTTTGTAAATTATTGAGACGGCACTATCAAGAGATTCACAATGCCACAACAAAGACCCCTGAGAACGCACGACAGAAGCACAGCCATAGCAAGGCTTCAAGATGGAGCTTCTTTCCGCAATGTTGCCCGCCGTCTTCAGAAATCTCCATCTGTTATCCACCATCTAAATGAGAGGTCTCAGGCAACTGGAAGAGTACAGGACAGACCTCGATCTTGATATGAAATTTGTTTAAAGATTGGAAATGATTCCAATTATCCATCTAAATATGTAACTGTGTATCTATATTGGAAATTCATAATAAAAAAAACAACTAATTATAAATATTAGACATTAATTGAAAATTTGATGGGCCAGCTTGAGGTTTTGTCATCTGTCATAAAACTGTCATTAAAACTTTTATTCATTTATATATTTAACCTCGGCAGTACGTTGCTAAACTTGAACATGCACTATTTGTATATGTGCAAATGAGTGATAATTCTAATGATCAGTGCAGCACAGGCACAAGCACAAATCGGTTGACATCAATGATATACTTGTCAAATCAGCAGGAGCGGAATTCACTTCAGCTATTTGATTTAAGTTCCTTGCGTGATGTTGTCAGAATAAGACTTAAAATGGTTGGTGTCGTTTACACACAATACAGAAGGTTCATTGTTTTCAGTAAAGTTTAGTGTTTTTGAATTACCTAAACGAACTTTGATATTTCGATTCAAGATGTACAAATTTACATTTAAGATTTAGATTTATAGGCGCTGTAGCTCGATTTTTTTTCTTAATAAAATAACGTGCTCCCACAAACATAGAAATACGTGTAATGGATGGCTAGGTAATACTTCTCTATCAAGAGTTCTAAAACGAATTTACAATGTTTGATAAAGCCATGCGAGACCAATTCCAATCGAACGGAAATGTGTTCACTTTAATACTGACTGATGTAGCGATACCTTAACACTCATGGTATAGTTTTAAAATTAGTACAATGATAGAATGATCAACATCTTGCTGTTTGAATTCTCAAATTCTCATGAGACCAACAAATCTACCTCTCACACCACTGTCACACCAGTCGCACAATTTCTTCGAATACAGAAAGCCGTATTCTATGGATGCGGTTTATCGGGTCTTGTAATTAGGTGTTTTATCCTGTAATATACCAATATATTTTATCAACTTAAATAACAAGAGTCATCAGAAGATGACATATCCCACCGGTTCCACAAAATTTGTAAAACACATCTTTGACAGATACTTGTGTATCTACTACCGTACTTCAGTTAGTAGGTATTACAGATGCTGAGTTTCAGGTATGTTAAGGGTTTTAGACTTCTGCTCCAGAAGCAGTCAAAATCAACATCAACCAACATCCCTCTCATGTTTCTATGGAAACAGAAACAAATATTTTTTTCAGAAAAAATCTGAAAATATCAAAAGGCACCACTTCAGTTCGTGGGTAATACACATGCAAAGTTTCAGGAAGATATGATGAACGGTTTTGGAGCTGTGCTCCGGAAACGAACCTGTCTTTGAACAAAGTCCAAATTTAACAAGTTTCTATGGAAACGAAAACAAATAAAATTTTCAGATATCTGAAAATATCAAAATGCACCACTTCAGTTAGTTGGTAATACACATGCAAAGTTTCAGGAAGATATGATGAACTGTTTTGAATCTGTGCTCCGGAAACGAACCTGTCTCTGAACAAAGTCCAAATTCAACATGTTTCTTTGGAAACGAAAAATTATAAAAAAAATTCAGAAATCTGAAAAAATCAAAAGGCACCACTTCAGTTAGTGGGTAATACACATGCAAAGTTTCAGGAAGATATCATGAACGGTTTTCGAGTTCTGCTCCGGAAACGAAATGATTACTGACGGACGGACGGACGGATGGACGGACAGACGGACGGACAGACGGCCAGGGTGATGACTATATCCCACGGTATTACATATATGGAAATATAAGGAAATGGCAACACTTGATACACAACTACAGAAAATAGTCAGACAGAGAATATCTGGGAGGATAGATTCCAAAGGTCATATATTGGCCAATATGTTTAAATATGTCACTACAGTTGAGTGATGACCCGGATGCTATCACAACCTTCCCCTTCGTTAGCGCACAACTGTTACACGATATTCTAGATAGAGTTATTCACGTTTGGAAACTCAACAACGATGACGTAAAAATGGAATGGTTTCCTATATAGATCATGTTATTATGTGATTTGTCTTATTTGGTATTTTGGAAAGACATGACAAGTGCCTAAATTCTACAATTCAGATGGGAAAATCAAGCAAGACATCAGGTTGTCCAGCATCAGCATAGGAATTCTTCGTGATATATGCAGCATAGCTTAACCTATTTAAATTTCATTTAGTTAATCGTTGTACACTGCGTGCACATAAATGTACATATATTATCATTTCTTCACCACATAAAATAATTAGTTACACATTTTCATTTTCATAACAAATAATCTATATGGATGTTAAATTAAGAATAATAACGGATATTCAAGGGGATTTGCAATTTGATATTACGATGAATTCAATTATTAATATAATATAAACTACAATAAATGTAGGCACGTCACTAAAATGTTCACAGCTGCATAGAAGAGAGCAAGGGGATTCTACACACAGGTAACCAAGTAAGGACTATAGCAGAATTCGTTCTTACATCGTGTTAAACATTGATAAAATAGCCATGTAACTCATGCCATGAATAGATTAGGATTGAAAGTGGGCTAAAACAAGGAGGTATGCTGTCTACTTTACTGTTCAACCTATAAATCAACGAGCCCTTAAATTCGTTGAGTTGAAATTTGGGAGTAACAGATTGGTAATTTGGCAAATGCAGGTGATGTAATCCTCATCGCTCATTCGCCCTCTGGTAACAACGCTATAAAGCGATATGACAAATCTGAAATTATTAATGTTCTAACAAAATGAAAATACTTGACCTTTAACGTTACTTCAAAAGATGTGCTTTTTGCTCAGTAAGATTTAATTGGTTCAAAACTTGAATTGAGCAGGAAAACCAAAGAGAATACCAATGTTGTGTACTAGAATACCAAGATTTGTAGAGGTATTTAAAAACAGTTCCAGTCCATTCCATGAGCGCTGAGGACGCACCCCCATTTATGAGAGAGAGGGGAGAGAGGGGTTGCATGAGCGCTGAGGACGCACCCCCACTCCCTCCGACCCTGGCTACTGCTGAAGTGTTGTCCATCTACTAATTACATCTACTTCTAATGTACATTTTTTTAAGAAGACGCAGAGTTAGTTTCATAAATATTTGTAAGCCGATTGAAACGACCATTCAAGTGTTAAAGTGACGACTTTGTAACCTCCAATACTTATCCGAATGTAAGCTAAGCTCCATACACTGAAGACGTACATCCTATAATCATCATATTAATAACTCATGACCATGCACAAAGTTCGCAGTTTTTATGTCTCTGTAATATTAACCCAATAATATAGTAGCAAGGGTCGAACGTGGACATTGTTAATTTATTTATATATATATATATTTTTTTTTTTAATATTTTTTTTTCGGTATTGGTAAAAACTTTTTTTTATTGTTTTATTCCTGTATTGAGAGTTTTTACATTTCCATGAGTGTAGTACAGGAGGCGACACAGGAATTTAACACAAGGGGAAAGAGAGAAAAGAAAAAAAGAAAAAAGAAAAAAAGAAAAATAGAGAAATAAAATATAAAAAATAAAAAATTGGAAAAAATCAATCATTCATACACCCATACATACCCTTGCATACCTACATTACGGTGTCTGTACTTTTTCATTTATTAAATTACTGTACATTGCCCATTTCCTTTCAAAATCATTAAACTTATCCTTTTTACAAAATCTAACTTTTTCTATTACAAAATAGTATCTTAAATCTCTCTTGAAGTGTAGTAGAGTTTGTAATTTATTTTGTAACTTGCATTTATAGATGTGGTATTTAGCAAGTAGCAGAATTAAATCAAAAGTATCATCATTTTGAAATAAAGATGAACAGCCAAAAAGGATCAAGTCAACTTGAAGGTTTATATCACCTGTGTGAGAGCAGTTGAGTTCAATCCACTGCGAAAAGTGTTGCCAGAATTGTTTGCTTATTCTACAATTCCAGAAGAGATGAAGGATGGTTTCAGGCTCTGCCCCACATATTTTTTAAACTTATGTTTCTGGAATTATCTAGTATTATCTAGGTATTTACATCTTCGGATACACAATTCCAAGGACAACAACGTTTCTGTGGAACCCTTTCATCAAAAAGTTGATAGTTAAGCTCTGAACATCGCAAACGTTGTCTAGGGGTACAAATTTAAGTATTTTTGAGCATTTCCTTGAATATTCAGAAGTATATAACGCATTACCTATGTATGCAATCTTAATGATGATTACATCTACTTAAGTGGAAATCAAAGCACAACATTTTCTATGTTACACCTTATTATGAAAATATTAACCATTTTGTCTTAATCGTGAGAAATATCATGTAGGTGTCCATTAATAAGCGATTGTTACAATTTAAGAGGGTCATTGTCTTTGGAGAATTTTTGTAAAAAAAACTTCTAAAGATAGAGACATGCTTGATATCTGATTTTAAAGCAGAGAAACTGATGGATAACAGACAGTCCAACACGGAGTTCAAGGTCAAGCAGAAGTCTTGAAGACCTAAGTATTGCCTTGGCAATCCTAGTGTTCTTTTGATTTTATGTGGTTTATTATCCCACAGGAAACCAAATAGTATGTTATTTAGCTTTTTTAGAAATTCACCAGGTGGGTTGGGCAGAGTGAGAAAAAGGAAGTTTAGTTTGGAAATAAGCAATGACTTTATTATAGCAATTTTCCCAAGCGTTCTTTTCATCCATCGTTTGATTATTTCTTCAATTTCATATATTTTACTTTCATAATTTAGCTTGATTATCTTGTTGATATCAACCGAAAAGATTATTCCTAGAATCCTAAAATTTTCTGGGTTCCAACGCAGCTTTAAATCTGGTCTGAATTTGACATTACTATTTCTACTTTTACCTATCCAGACAACTTCTGATTTATCATAATTAATTCTAAGCCCTGAGATTTGTGCATATAAATCCAGAGTCTCAATAACCCTTACAAATGATTTCATCGAACCATCCAGGATGAATTCAGTATCGTCTGCATATTGAGCGATCAGGTATTCAATGTCATTTACTACAATACCTTTAATGTCTTCATTCTTTCTGATGAGAGCTGATAATATTTCTGCACATAGTAAAAAAATATAAGGTGACAAGGGGTCCCCTTGTCTACAGCCGCGATGAATGGAAATCCAGGGAGACATTTTTCCATTTATAATCAGGCTTGATTTAGTATCTTCATAGAGAACAGAAACCCATTTAATAATATTATCACCAAATCCAAAAAATTTCAATGTTTTAAAGATAAAGGACCATGAAACCGAGTCAAAAGCCTTTTCAAAATCTACAAGTAATAGCATACCTGGTATTTGCTTGGATTCTGTATGTAGAAGAAGGTCATAGATCATGCGAGTATTATCTCCAATATATCTATCAGTCATAAATCATGTTTGATCTTCATTAATGATAAGTGGGAGAGCCTTTTTAAGTCTATTTGCAATGACTGAAGACAGAAGTTTGTATGAAGAGTTCAAAAGAGTAATTGGACGCCAGTTTTTAAGAAACTGTTTTGGCTTATCTCCTTTTGGGATGCATGTTATGATACCTTGTTTTTTGAGTTATAGACAAATGACCACTTTCAAGACTATAGTTCAGGGATCTCAATAGAAAATCTCAAAGGTCAAGCCAGACAAATTTTAAAAATTCATAGGTGAAACCATCAGAGCCTGGACTCTTACTATTTTTTATTTTTTTAATGCGGACAGAAGTTCATCTTTAGCAATAGGTCCTTCAATATTGTTTGGATTTTCAACCTTACTTATATCTTGATCACTGAGTAGGGTGTTGAGGTCTACATCCTTCACTAGTTTCTCCCTGGAGGAGTATAAATCTTGATAAAACTTTGTAGCTTCATTTATGATTTCATCAGTATTATTTAGTAGTTTACCATTAGATGTTTCTATTTCTTTCATGTTTTTACTTACATAATTTCTTGTCTCAAGATTGCAAAACTATTTTCTGATACATTCTCCTTCATCAATCCATTTGGCTCTAGACCTAACTAGCATACCATCTAGTTTTCTTTGCCTTAGTTGTTGTAGTTCTTGCTTTTTAGTTTCTAATTCTTCTAGAGTTGTTTCTCCAAAGTCATTTTCTAATTTTTCTATATCTGTTTTCAGTTTTTCTTCATTCTTATTAGCCTCTTTTTTCTTGAATGATGCATACGAGATTGATTTCCCCCTAATTGTCATTAGAAGTGTTTCGAAAAATAAGTGGTCATTGATTGTAAATTCAAGATCCTGATTTGGAATGTTATGAATGTTTTCAAAACTATAAATTGGCACAGCGTAGTCTCTTTTGATTGAAAGTATAGTAGCTTTAATTTTCTCAACATATTCCTTATCTTGCAACAGGGAGTTATTGAACTTCCAGTATGTCTTTCTCTTTATGGAGTTTTCAATATTCATATAGAAACTTGCAAGTGAGTGGTCTGTTCTGTACCCTGGGTTTATTTTGACTTTAGATACATCTCGGCAGAGATTTTCCGACATAAGAAAGAAATCTAATCGAGCTTGTTTCACAGGTTTTGTACGACGCCATGTATATTGTCTTAAACCAGGGTTATTATCACGCCATATATCTATAAGGTTAAATTCTCCAATAAATTCCACTAGTTGTTCTCTAGCCTTTGGATTATTAATATTTTTATATTTATCTGTGTCTTAATCTTGGTCAAGAACAAGATTGAAATCTCCACCAAGGATACAAGATTCATTTCCAAATTCTCTAAATTTTGTCAGAATCATTCTGTAGAAATCTGGGGAGGCAGAATTTGGGCCATATATATTTCCAACTGACATTCTACAACCATTGAGTGTGATGTCTATCAACATAAAGTTACCAGATTGGTGTTTATACACTTGATGAATCTTATATTCACTATTTTTATTCAAAAGAAAAGCCACACCCCTAGACTGACTTGAGTGGCAATTGAGAATGATATCATGACCCCACATAGATCGACTTTGTAACCTCCAATATTTATCCGAATGTAAGCTAAGCTGAAGACGTACATCCTAGAGTTCGCAGTTTTTATGTCTCTGTAATATTAACCCAATAATATAGTAGCAAGGGTTGAACGTGGACATTGTTAATTTAGAAATGAGCAATATGTAATTATAAGTCAATAGTGGATAAGATTATTATAGAATTGCTTATGCTTATAGTTTACAATTGAGATTAGCAGAAGAAGGTATTCAATGCTTGGCTCTAAATGTCAGAAATATTCTCTATGAATATGGTTGTTTGTGTATGTAGCAAAATGAAGATTGTGTCTGTCTTAGTTCTTTTATAGCAACATTTAAGGAGAGGTGTATATCTATTGATACTCAAAAGTGTTCAGAAACTGTTTCAACACATTCTTAACTTCAAAAGTTGTTCTTGGCTTTGAACATCACTTGTCCATTGTAAACATCCGAATATATATAATAATACCCCCGCTACGACGTAGTCGGGGGTATATAGCGCTCCGAGTGTCCGTCCGTCAGTGCGTCCGTGCGTCCGTCCATCCGAAATCTTTTCCGGAGCTTATCTCGGAAACTATACCACCTGGAAACTTCAAATTTGGTATAGCGATAACCTACATGATGCTGTTGTGCCTTTTAGGGGTTTCAATTCCATGGTTCAAATAATTTTGGACATTTTGACCAAAAACGGTCCCATTTTTGGACTTTGTGTCGTTTCCGGAGCTTATCTCGGAAACTATACCCCTTGGAAACTTCAAATTTGGTATAGCGATAACCTACATGTTGCTGTTGTGCCTTTTAGGGGTTTCAACTCCATGGTTCAAATAATTTTGGACATTTTGACCAAAAACGGTCCCATTTTTGGACTTTGTGTCGTTTCCGGAGCTTATCTCGGAAACTATACCCCTAACCTACATGTTGCTGTTGTGCCTTTTAGGGGTTTCAACTCCATGGTTCAAATAATTTTGGACATTTTGACCAAAAACGGTCCCATTTTTGGACTTTGTGTCGTTTCCGGAGCTTATCTCGGAAACTATACCCTTTGGAAACTTCAAATTTGGTATAGCGATAACCTACATGTTGCTGTTGTGCCTTTTAGGGGTTTCAACTCCATGGTTCAAATAATTTTGGGTTTTTTACCCAAAAACGGTCCGATTTTATAATTTAAAAATTTTGTATGTGTAAACTTCAATCCTAGTTTGATTTCACTTGTCTATATGGTTGGAAATCATGAATACGAGGTGATTTCCCATGTGTGTTTTGTTTGATTATTGTCACATTGCTTTGTTCATGGAGCTGACATGTTGAACATTTCACACATTTACTGTGAGAGTGGGACATTTCCATTTCATCAATAGGTAAGTTATTATACTAGAATTTTATTTTCACTCATGGTGGCAACATATTTCAGAAAATGATAATCATCTTTAAAATCTTTCACTTCTTTAAACTTTTTTGAATTCATGAAAAATAAATTATTTATAAAGATTATAACTACAGTTTATACATAGGAATATATATTGACCTTCAAGCAACTGATTGGAAGGTGAGATTCTGATGTAAAACATTTAGTTATCTCGTCCAGTTCACACCTATGCAAACAATTACATTTCCTGTTGTTTTCTATGTTATGTGCTGACCAAACCACATTCCTAAGCCTTATCATAATATATGATTTATGATTACATAGTTTAAAGAAAGGCGGTCAAACTACAGGCGGGGGTATGTGAGCTGCGCTCACTTTTGCCTTGTTAGAAACACATGCTATTAAGATAGTGAATGTGGGATTCGAACCCACACCCTCAAAGTAACTCTGAAAAACTTTGTTGTATTATCCAATGCACTGAGTCAGAATACCATTTTGTATTATTTATCCATTTCTCAATGTTTTACGAAGGACTTTACCCAGATATTACATTTAAATTCCTGGTTATGAAAAATATATGCAATTGCTTAACTCAACTGGGATGTCCTCAACAGTCATGAAAATGCATTTTACTAGTGTATGCACTGTATAATACCATGTAATCAATGGGAAATCAACTATTGATAATTCAACTCGAAACTAACAATACAAATTACTACACCAGATAACACCTGCTAAATCCTTCCTCTAACGGAATTGAAACTCTAGAACACTTATTTTTCGAATGTTTAAAAATTAAAAATCTAATCAATAATTTTCTTCAATGGTTTGAAAACGATACCAATCACATAGTTGATGCTAACATCCTATCCTTTCTACTTGATGACCCCAATGGAAGCATTTTAATAAACCATCTCTTTACTGTCCTTAAGAAGTACATATACAAATGTAAACATGCACTTGTAATCTTCAATTATGATCACGCCCTTCAGGTAATAAAAGTGAGCTACAACATAGAAAGATATATATTTGGCAAAGAAGATGTAAGGTTTATTAGAAAATGGTCCGGCTGTCATCAATCTCTCTTCATCTCGTGTCACCGATTCACAAATTGTATATACAAACCTTTCCATATGGTGTATTGGATCAATGAGATGCTTTAACCGATGAACACGTTTGACAAATGCTCCCAATAAATGTGTAAAAGAAACGGAGCATTGACTTTCTCATACTTAATGTTAAATAAATGATATGATCCACAACAATTCCTGAGTAGTTTATGTCGAGCTGAACAACATTGGAGCTATGGATGTATCAAACGCTTACAATGTACTGTTTCATTATTTGAAACACCGGATTAACTCTGTCTTGAACACTCTGCTTTATTAGAAAATTCCACATTGTTTGAACACCTACCACTTTGCCATAGCCTTCTAGCTTGTTTTGTCTAACTTCAACAAACAGAAAGAACATCATGCACCTATAGAAATAGAGAAAAGAAGATTTAAATCTAGACATTAAGAATCAACATATCATCCTTCTCTTGACATCGGAGTATCATGGTATCTGATCTTAGTTTTTACAGACATCAACCAGGAAACCATTTTAATTAATTTATTGAATTTTTTTCCATTTATGATTTTGTCACACATAGCAGCCAATAATTGCCCTGGAGAGTATTAATTTATTCCACTGTAACCACTGTGCCTAACCGTACGTCAGCAATTGAAAATCCTAATTGGATGTATTCAGATTTAGTGGAGCAATCAACAATGTTGTTTCGAACAGATTATGTGGTTTGTAATCGTGGTCAAGACTAAAGTCCCTACAAATGTGCCTAAATATTTCTCAGATGAGACATCATTCGAATATATAAAGCAATTTTGATTTGATAGGGAAAGGACGGTATAAGTGTTAAAAATGTTCGACACTCGAAAATTTTGCGAGAACCTACAAATATGACTCTGCTGTAACAACTATTTATTGCACATTTACACATTATATCAGAAAAGTTGGAGCATTTAATCCAACTTGAAACCTGTAGATCGTGTAACATTACATAAATCATACAGATTATGTCCATCATGTAAATGCAAGTTTGGAGATGATTTTCATTTAATGCTAGAATGAAAGCTTAATTTTTTTCCTGGAAATAAAACAGTGTTTCATTAAGTTAGTTGTGATATAATGCGTGCACATCACATAAATTTACATACATTTATATAATAAAATGCGTTTTCATTTTCATAGCTAGAATTCTACATGCATATTTTATCTAAATTAATACGTCTTATTTTCCAGGGATTTAGCAACTTAATATTAATGACATATTATGGATTAATTAATTAATGTATTCACCAGCAAAGGAACTTATTCTTCGTGATATATGCAGCATAGCTTAAATGCTTTTCCTGAAAATAAAACAGTGTGAGCCTATTTAAATTTCATTAAGTTAATCGTCGTATATTGCGTTCATACAAATGTACATACATTATTATTTGTTCACCTCATTTTCATAACTAATATTCTACATGGATAGTTGATTGAGATAAACATATGTTATTTTCCAGCGGATTTGCAATAAAAAGGCGCTGTAGCACATCTTTTGCATATTTTGTTTTCTCAAATTTCCTATTTATCATTAAAGTTTATACAATATTTTGTTTTGTAAAACATATCATTAAACGACCCGATAAGACGTATAAGCCGATAAGCCGTATCCATAGAAAAAAGCTATCCACATTGAAATAGTAATTCGAAGTGAAATGGACTGGCATGGCTTAACCGAACAATGTACATTCGTCTGAGAACTCTTTTTATTGATTTAGGAGTTTATTTAGCCATTGATAACACTTATGTATATACCGTTTTATGAGATCACTTTATTTTAGTTACAAAACAACAAGGTCTTTAATATTATTGATTAATTCAGTTATTCATATAATACAAACTACAACAAAGGTTATGACGTCACTAAAACGTTCACGAAGAGAGCAAGGCGACTCTGCACACAGGTAACCAGATAGGGTCTATCCCAGAATTTGTTCTTACTTCGTGTTAAACATTGATTAAATAGCCCTGTAAGTCTCAAGACGACATATAGAAGCGTATCTACACTGCAAACTACAAGTACCTAACGGGAAATGAAATCTTATTACTCCAAACAGCAGAAAGTTGCCGGCAGATATTTTTACTGCAGTTTATTTCCTTTAGTTGCATGAAGGATGGATGACTGCGGACGAGCGATAGTTACCTTTGGTCATTTTTATATATTCAACTTCAACTTTATTCAAGTATATAGGCCCCTGGGCCCAAATACAGGTACATGGAAACACATATTTCGTATACAAAAATAATATTAAGTAATAATACGCACAACTTACGAGGAGTAGATAACATGAAAATAATAATTAATCGCAAGAAATTTCATTTAGCTTTTTACATCGTTTTTCATAGGCATAATAAACATAGTGGCTTAATTATTTCAACATGTAGTTATCGTTAGTAGTAAGAATTTGTTTAAATGTATACATGTTTACATTTCTAATACTTGGCAGATATATTTTTCTTAAATCATTATAATATGGACACACAGAAATAAAATGAAATTCGTCTTCTATTCCTTCATTACAAATTGGACAAATTCTAGACAACCTATCAATTTTCTGCCATCTACCCTCATTAACCTTTAAACGTAACAGCCCCGATCGTAATTTAACAATGCTTTTACGAAATTTAAAATCCACTATTTCAAACAAATATTTCTCCGGTGTAAGTAGACTTTTAATTTCTCTATATGTATCATATCTGGTACTGTTATTCAGTGTAGAGTTCCAATTTTGAAAAAACATATCTTTTGCCCGTATTTTAAAAATATTGATAAATTGTACCCTATCTCCTATACTTTGCGAAATCCAAACGAAACCAAATCCATGAGAAAAAAGCATATTTCTAATTTCTGAGGCCCAAGTTTTATGGCCGATATCATCCAAATGAAGTGACGTATTATAAGATTTCTTAGGTTAACGATCTTCATGCATATACACAATCTTCATCCAATAGTTTAAACTGCGCACAGCAGAATTAATATATAATGGGTATCTACCACATTCACCATACACAATCGCATTAGGTGTTTGTGGACCGACATTTAAAAAAATCTTACAGGCAGATAAATGAATTTTTTCAATATTTTCATATCTTTTGACCCCCCAAACTTCTGAAGCATACAAAAGCATTGGTTGTATTTGACTATCAAATATTTTAAAGAATACATCAGGCGAAAGAATTCCAAGTTTTCTCAAGTTAACACTTATTTCTGTAAGAGCTCTCTTGGCTCGTAAGGAAAGATCATCAAGTGCTTTTGTCATACTGAGATTACAAGTGAATAAAAATCCCAAATATTTATAGCTATTAACAATTTTCATTTGTACATCATTTAAGAACCACACATCGTTCTTCGATAACCTTCCACCCTTCCTAAAGATAACAATGTTTGATTTTTCCATATTCACAGTTAATCCCCATTTCTTAGTATAAGAAGCTAAAATATTTAATTGGCACTGAAGGCCACATTGTGTGTCTGAAATTAATATTACATCGTCAGCAAAAAGTAACATCAGTATTTGAATCATATCAGGGAACATTTGAATACCATGTTTTCCATTTTGTAATATCTCTATAGACAATTCATTAATGAATAATGAAAAGAGCATTGGACTAAGCATACATCCTTGTCTTAAACCGAATGGACACTCGAAGTATTCAGTTGTATTTGAATTAAATCTCACACATGATTTAACTGACTCATAAATACCCTTTAAAGCATTTAACATTTTACCACCAAGTCCGTTGTTTGATAATAGAATCCACAATCTTGATCTATCAACTGAGTCAAAAGCTTTCTGGAAGTCTATAAATGCGACATATACTTTTCTTCTTTTCTTACTTAATGATTTTTCAATAATAGAATATAATGTAAAAATATGATCTACAGTGGAATACCCTCTTCTAAACCCAGCTTGGTTTTCGGATACTTTGTTCATTATATTTGCCCATTGCGTAAGACGTTCATTTAATATGCTGGTGTAGACTTTGCTTACAATACTCAGAAGAGATATACCTCTATAGTTATCTGGGTTTTTTGTGCTTCCTTTTTTATGTAAAGGGATAATGATTGCCTTAGTCCACGAGTCAGGGAATGATCCGTCACTAAAAATTTTATTAAAAAGAGATAAAAGAAATGGCATTACAATATTTTCGGAACATTTGATCATTTCCGTTATGATACCATCGACACCTGGAGATTTATCATTTTTCATTCTTTTAATAGCTTTTCTTATTTCGACCTCAGTAATTGGAGATTCTAATATCTGTTTTTCAATATCATTCATCTCGACACTCGAACATGTTTGAAACTCTGTGTTATCGTCGATTTCAACTTCAGGTCTATTAAAAATAGTCTTAAAGTGATTATGCCAGGTTTCGCCAGATATATCTGCACTGGGAGTTCTTTTAGTAGAAATACTTCGTAATTCCTTCCAAAATAATTTAGAATTTGTTCTATAATCGTACAGCTTCCTAGCTTTAAATTGTTGTGTCATTTTCCTCCACTGTCTACATTTGCTTCTATATTGGTTTCTTAAGTAACAGTATCGAATTTTATTGGTGACAGTTCTAACTTTTCTAAAGTATCTAAGACTCTTTGTAGCTTCTACCTTAGCTTTTCGACAATCATAACCGTATAATTTCCGATTTGAGTAACTAGGACGAGATTTTCTTTTCATACAATCAGCTGCTTGTAAAATATAATCAACAAATGACGAGAGAGCAATTTCAGCGTTTGATGTTACTGTGTCGATTAGTTCATTAAGGATTCGCTTATTACATTTAAGCTTATCTAGAAACGCCTGTTCATACTTTGTGTTCCACTTATACTTTTGATTACTACAATTTTCATTCTGGGGAAGTTCACTCATATATTTACAATTAAATGTAAGAACAAGTGGCATATGCTTACTTTCAGTTCTATCACATACTTTTAGACTGGCATACTGTGAAAACAAGTTGATAGATGAAATAATATAATCTATGGCACTGCATCCCTGCTGTGATATATAAGTATATTTGCCAGGAATATCTCCCTCAACCCGACCATTCAATGTGTACAAGTTAAAGATAAAACAGAAATTAAGTAGCAAGTTTCCAAATCTATTTACAACCATATCTTCAGAAGAACGTGATTCTAAGGGAACTGGCTCATTTTCTGGAAAAACATTATCACACTTGTCATATTCAGACTCTGGTGGTTGATTTCCGTCTCCTATTCTCGCATTAAAATCACCTATAATCAAAATCTCGCAATCTGTCACATAATTTGGGTTCTCGAGTAACCATTCTTCTATCTATTGTAGTAACATACATTGTTGAATAACTTTGTAATACGATGAACCTTCTGGTGGAATATAAACAGCAAATAACAAAATGTCGCGATCCAGGTTTATAATTGTTTTATCAAAGCGTAGACAGATTAAATTGTTTATATCGATTTCAATATTGGAACAAAAGTTTAATATCGACTTCTTTACAAAAGCGTATATTCCACCTGAAAGTCTGCCATATTTTGATAACTTAAGTGCCTTGCTAATATACAATTCATAATCACCAAGTTCAGGTATAGCTAAACATATATCAAGAAAAGTTTCACTTAAACATATGAAATCAAATTGAAGTAAGAAGTCTAAAAACTCTCCATCATGAAGTTTGTTAGATAGACCATCAATGTTCCATGACATAAATTTAAGAGGATGGTACACAGAGTGAGGGGACGGATAATGTAGTTCAATTGTTGGTGTATCATCAGGTTGAGTACTGGGGTCTGATATATCATAGGCCCGGCCGACTTCCTATCGTGGTGTATCATGTTGCGGGTTTGACGTAGAATTCACCGGAGTAGATGCATCATTGACCACAAAACTAACACTATTTACAAGTCTGCCCGTTTTTGTCGGAGTGCCATACGTTCGGTTTAAAGTCAAACGGGGTTGTGGAAAAAGCGGTCCACGCATTTTAGGCACAGTATATGAGGCATCATTTTTGTCAGTATAAAGTTTCCCATTCTTGAAGTATGCTCGCACTCCCTTCTCCTTGTGCTCATTGATGGTATCACGCTGCCTTTTTGTCAAATCGTTCGAAACGCCAATGTTTGATTTCTTAAGTTCCGATCGCAATGAAAGCACTTTAATTTTGATTTCTGATGCCGCTAATTTGGCTATTAAAGGGCGGTTGCGTTGACCAGAACGTTTACCCACGTGATGCGCGCGTAAAATGTCTGCAGGTAACCATGACGGATTAGCTGAGTGTTGGTTAAGCACATCTACAACAATATATATAAATATCTACATCTACATAACTAACATATGAGGTTATTAAGTAAGGATAAGTGTGATATTTGTCAATATATCGTTATGATGATATAATCCTTTAAAAAAAACTAAATGCCCTGAATACATTTAAGGTTGGGTCACAAATACATAATAATTTGGTGTGGTATATTATAAGACTCGAATGGAATATTATTTCCGACGGATTCAGTGATCACAGTGTTCTATTCGGAGATAATTATACGTGTATTCAATGAAAACTATACCACGTTTTAATTGTATTTATTGAGCCTTAAAGTTTGTATTATGTTTAAGTCTGCTAAATTGCATATAATTGAATATGAAAATAACAATAAGTTAAGTTTGTACAAAGACAAATGGTGATAGTGAACATATGTCATATTCACCTGATCGTTTGTAGTCTCTTGTTGCCCCGGTTTTTTTGGTTTGCTGTTTGCTGATACAAATATTTTTACAAATGTTGCCAAAGCTCTACTTTACTTACGGAACTATCACTTGGATTAGTTTCCCTTCTATTATACCATACGGTTCACTAACAGTTTCTTGATAAAACAACATTTTTAAAATGATTTGGATCGTCTCTTTGAGGCTTTGACAACATTGTCATATTTTTCCAAGTACTTGACGAGCATTGGCCTATTTAGTGCTTTTCTCAGATAACCATTGATCATTTGAAAACTATTATTTGTAATGAATCTCAAAAAAAAGATGATGCGAGCAAATACTCAATGTCTTAAATCAATTCCTTTAGTGTTTGTAAAAAATTGAGGTTTGGATTATATCCATACAACAGATATGGACGACAATGCTCTGAAGGTTGTAGATACATTCCAGGAAAAGGGGCTTGGAGCAAACGTGTCGTGCATGCGATACGACAACGCAGCAGGCAGCTATGATTCTGTGAGTAAATGTTTTTCTTAAAATGACTTTTTCAAATGTTTTAAATGTGTTCTTGTACTGTCCATATGACGAAATGAGTCATAGGCTTTGTAACTCGTAACAATTATTCGAAACATTTCAATTTAGCTGAAATGTTTTCAATCCATTAAATGGTTGTCCAGATAATGCATTCTGTTGTCGTGACCTTTAACATAATGTGAAGGTTGCAGAAACTGTTGTACATGCTTGTTGTTTACAAATGCTGATTGTTCGTAAAGCTTACAGAAGAGGGTCGTTACAGGACAGGACCTGCGAAATTAGCTGACATCATGACGTCATAGTTCCCAACAAACAGGGACAGGGTGAAGATACTTGACGTCGCAGCTGGAACGGGTCTTGCTGCATTGGAGGCTTAATGCATTGAGATTTTCTCTTCATAAATTGTCTGAGAAAGAGGTTATGATATGATAATTTATTTAAGGAGTTATGATGCTAATTTCTGAATAACTTTGGAATATGAAGTGCCGTCCTTATTTCTAGTCAATTAAACTCTTTGTCTTCTAGTTTTGATGATACGGTCTATCCTCAGTCTCAAGGATAAGAATGCAGTCTCATTAAAATCAGATAATTGATTCATTCCCTAGGCGTTATTTTGGTTGACGTCACATTGGCAAAAAGACGAATGAAGAGAGTTTCATTTTAATCAGATTGGGCAATGTGTATCAACAATGTGTAACTGTGATTCAGTTAGTTTTCCTTTTGAAAGTGTTACCGTAGGTTCAGTGAAATCAATGTTGCAGTTATTCAAGCTAAATATAAAGGTTTGAGATATTTGTGTTATAGATGTGCAAGGTGGGGTTCACACAGATAGACGCCGTGGACCCCTCACAAGGAATGCTGGACGTGGCCAGAGAGAGAAACGTCTACAGAAGAATGATCTGCGACTACGTGGACGACAAACACCAACTGGACGTGTCAGACAGTGAGTAGGGTGACAGTAGTGTAACAGAGTCTAAATTATAAGCAAGAAATAGTTGGTGAATCATCAGGAATGTTAAAATAATTAACTTATGAGCAGAGCACCAGGACATTAGGGGGTCCATAGAAAACCCATAACATTTGGGAATATGCATGTTTCTATTCATGTGCTTTCTTTGGAATCATGCTCGTATATGTTTGGTATTTGAAGATTGTTACGACGCTATCACAATCTGTGGAGGGATGGGAAACAACCATCTGCCCCCTGGAGCCTTTGATGAGATGATCCGTTTGGTCAAACCAGGTGAATTGTAGATTTATATTTGCATTATTCAATATGGACAATTATTTTCAAATGTTCAAATTGTTAAGTGAGGTGACATATTCTATCAACAATAAACCATAAATATATATGGAGAAATGTTAAATGATATAAATGCACATAAAATGTGTGTTATTTTATCTCATATCTTTTCTATAAAGATCTTCAAATGATCAACATTCAACTTATTACAAACCACAAACAGGTACCACAACACAATCTTTCCCCTGTAGGCAAGCAGTGTCCATTAATGAAATACGTTTGTTTCAGGGGGTGTTATCGTGAACGTAACACGCATTCAGCTCTTCACTGGGATGGACGATTATGTTGACATTCTGGAGCCACACTTCCGGAAACTGGAGACTTCTGGGAAATGGAGGGAGGAATCTCAGACTACGTTTAGCAAATACTATTTCAAAATAGCTGGGATAGCAATAGTTCACCGAGTTCTCTCGTAAATTTCTGAACGTTACAGTAGAAAAATGTCCCTGTTTTGACAACATTATATAACAGTAAGACATATTAGTGAATTTTTATCGGAGGTTTTAGCACGATAGATAATGAATAGATCACATTGCACGGAATCAGACTTGACATTTCTCTATTTCTTACATAACAATCTAGACTTATAAAGGTATCAGTGGCCGAGTGGAAAAGTTGTTGGTACAGTCAGAGCTTGCGATTGTTTTCTGCCTCTGGGGGTCTGGGTTCGAACTCTGCAAAAGATTCATCCCGAAAAAGTATTAGACAATGAATTTTGAATTAACAGACTTACACATAATCTGTTATTATCCCATCACGAATATTAAAAACAGAAGTATCTAAAAGAATGCAACATGTTGTTGTGAAGTGACTTGACTTCTCAAGTTCTTATTCTATCCAGGAATAGCATTTTACTTGATTAAAAGCCACATCAAGCACATTTTATTTATTGTTGATTGTATGTGCTTTTTTAATTGTTTTTTCCTATAAGGAAATGAAAACACTTAAAACTTGTCACACAGGGAATAGCTACTGAAATGTCTGATTCAATCGAGCTTTCAAGAACAGTATGTATAAATCATGGCAAAGATTGCCATAATAAATGTGTTATCACTCAAATAGAGTTTAAATGGATATCAAACAGCAGTATACATTGACAGAAATAGGGCCTCGTACATTCAAAGCGTTATGAACATTCTAATACAAGATAATCTGGATACGTTTTAAGCTGTGTATAAGCAGACCTTGTAACAAGCTTATCAATCTTTCAAGGTATGTATGTTGCTTTCTCACTACATACAATACTAATCAAAACCTTTCTCTTAATTGGACAATATTTAGTCTCCTAATGACCATTTGAAAACGTTAGTATCTCAGACACTCATACAGACGTTGATTTGGATGCTGACAACACGCAATAATGGTTGCAACTGTCATTACAATGTAATACACACATGTATTAATGTGCATGTTATAGTTGAAGTATGGAACCAATGCTGTTGGGTGATTGTACAAATTACAATAAGCACGCAAGACCTCACATTGATTTGTTCAAGAGTGCGTTATCAACGTTAACCTATTGCCATTGGCAGCTGATTCTTCAGACAAAAAAAACCGCTGAACATCTCTAGGATCATCTTGATTATCACATGAAACAGTTTGTACCGCCTCCAGGGAAACAACAGGAGAAGAGACTCTATTGGACTTTGCTCATAATAGGTTTATTGTGGCACTGATTCACAAATTGTTTGAACTGACCTTTACATATCGTGTCGATCACATTCGATACATTTTCCCAATATATGGGTAAAGGAAATTGGGTATTGACTTTTCTCACACCTATGTGTTAAATCAATAATATGATCCACAACAGTTCCTGAGTAGTTTATGTGGAGCTTAACAGCATTTTAGCTGTAGATGCATCACACTCTTACAATGTACTGTTTCATTATTTAACGGTTTGCCCATTAGCATGTCAAGACGATAATAACCTTTAAACTAGGTGAATCAGAAACGTACATAAAAGGTTAGAGAAGCATGTAGGTACACAAATCAATAAACTTCTTAAACAAACATTTTAATGTGATATGCCGAAAACTACAAGTATTTTCCAATTCACTTTTTGAGAGAAAGAAGACAGATTCTTGACTGAAGAGTTTGGTCCATGAGAATGTGTAGTGTTAGATAAACTGTGTATTGCTGCTTTTTACTAATTGTAATAATGGATGTCTTTTAATTGTGATAAACGGTTAATCCGCAATTCATTGGTTTGCCGTCTGTCTATGCAGATTGAATTGATTTTATTGAAATTAAATAACTTTTATGGCGCTTCAGCTGAAAGAACTTTATAGTTGATGGAAAACCCAAACTTTGTTTTAAATGTTATACATTAAGATGAGATACCAAATACTCAAAGAGAATGATGATATATTAATTCTAAACGTCCTGATTTAATGTTCATTATCTGTTTATAGCTATAGGTGTATGGAGTTTTTGCTGCTTGTTGAAGTTGGACATCAAAACTAGAAAAACTTTGGTAAAATGGTTGGTATTCAAACAAAATGTGGCACTTTCTAATAAATTAGTGTGTTCAAGGCTGAATAAATCCGGTGTATTAGAAATAATTCATTAATTCTTTGCCTGCTTTTTCTTATCATATCATTTACATAGATTAATATACGTTTCGAGACAGCTGTACAATTATGTATGATGCTATTGGTGTTGTTATATTACGACCTATTGTTGTTGAAGAGGCGCGTTTCGATTAACTGTTCTGGTCATAGATGTATATCAGCGCATACTACAGCAGGGGCCTAGTGAAGGAACCATTTTCCATTTATGATTTTGTCATACGAAGCAGCTAATAATTGCCCTTGAGAGAATTAAGTTCTTCCTATGTAAGCACCTTATATGCTTGCGTTTTCTCCAATAAGTGCCGGGCCTCTAATAAGCGCCGGGGGTCAAGGGTAGTTGAAAAAATAAGCGCCAGGCCTCCAATAAGCGCCGGGTCTCTAATAATAATGATACTTATAATAATAATGGATAGTTTTTATATAGCACACACATCTCCACATTGTGGACTCGGGGCGCTTCTAATCAGTATTACCCTGGTCTCACCTAAGCTGCCGCAAAGTGCTTGAAGGTCACCTCCTCCGCATCTTAAACCGGGTACCCACTTACTGCTGGATGAACAGAGGCACGAGTGGAATAAGGTCACTTACCCAGGGCGACAACATAAGTCTTTCCACACAGTGTGTGTGGGGCAGGGAATCACCATTCAAACTCTCAGTTAAATCAGCAATGAAGCGGGTAGCCCATCCATGCGGCAAGCCGTGCCCACTGTTGCTGAACTTCAATGATAGCAGTCGACTGTGCTATGCACAGGACCACGTGCCACCAATATAAGCCAACATATTTCTCATGTGGGATAAGTCATTCGAAAAAGGATGGTATCAGTGTTACAAATGTTCACCGCAATGCGAGAACTGAGAAATATGACTCTGCTGAAACAACTTTAATTTATTGTAACTTCCTTGATTTTATGTATTAAATCAGAAAAGTTAGAACATTTATCTAAACCTGTAACATTGAAAGAGCATACAAATGTTCAAGTAAATGTAAGATTGGAGATGAACTTTACTTAATACTAGAATAGTATCTGCTAAATCAATTAAGCAACAACTATCTCTCTGCATATTATTGTAAACATTCTTTCATCGAAACACATATTTCACTCGTATGTACATCACATACGAGCCAATATTTGTTAAAATTGCTGTTTTATTAAATATGACTTTGGTAGGCTCTATATGTTGTACAGGGTTCCATATATTCTATTATGTAACTCTGCTATAAAAGATGATCAACGCAGTATATATTCTGTACGAATTGTTTTATCTTAATCACGATATTAACTTCATTCAAAGTTAAAATAATTTCTACGGTTGTGTTTACCTCGCCACAAAATGAAAGGCAACTATGGTTCAAAAGAAGGACTTGCAGTTGAAGTGTGTAGTGTAGACTACAGTCAGTACTTTGTCTGGGAAAGGAATGATAATCAGATGAGAATAATGGTGAATAATGTTGACCGATCATTGTTAAACAACCGTGCTTGTTGCTGAAGACATTCTTCCATCTTGATTGGTTATCTCCAGGAAACGTGTTGCTTGACAGTCTATTAGTCGTTGCTTAAAGACAAATTAATCTACACACGGAAAATTCCTGAAAAGATCAAATTTTCAGTTCATAACAAGATATCTTCTTTGAGAGGCATTTTAGAAGCTGGTATGATGAATAAGAACAAGTTCTATGGATAGTCAACTTCTTTATTGATATGAGTGCGACGTTTCGATGCAGATACTAGCACCGTTATCAAGCAAGTGGTACATTATCATGACAACCATGAGAATATATACAATTATGGTAATTATGTTTTTACATGTGATTGGATTGATGTACATAGTTGTAACAACATTGTTAAGGAGAGAATGGGTATACACAAGATATTAGGTTGATGTGAAGATGGACATTGAATATACTGAGGAAGCCAGATGAGCAGATTGAGGATTACTGGTGATTGGATTTAATTAGATCATGATAGGCTAGGGGTACATAATAGCCTTGATCTCTATTCAGAACAGGATTAAAGCGCTTAATGCTGATTGCTTCCAAAATCTTCCTTGATTTAAAGTCACTGCAGTTTACTTTTAATGTGCTGATGTTGTTCCACAGGATTGAGTGGTCGGGATTGCCTTTGATGTGATCCGACAGGGCTGATTTGGAGTCACTGTTCTTGACAGAGGTTTGGTGTTCCTTGATTCTCATCGGAAGTGACCTTGAGGTTTCGCCGATGTAGCTGTCACCACATTCACATGGAATGTGATAAACAACACCAGCGGGATCTTCTTGTTTTGTTGAGGCTGGTCGACCATTGGCATGGAGATGGTTCTGGAGAGATCTTCCCTTCTGGAATACGACATCAATGTTGGCCTGTTGTTTGAGGAGGCGGCGGATGTGGTGGCTGATGGGTCTGATGTATGGGAGATTGATGATGAAGGGGGCTGATTGCTGACGGGGTTGTTTCTCTCGAGGGTTGAGGGTTGCGTTGATGACTTCGTTGACTAATTTGGGAGGGTACTGGTTGTAGTTGATGAACACGTGCCGGAGATGGGTGAGTTCAGCTTCTAGGGTTTGGGTGGTGGAACAGATATTCTAAGCTCTTCGGGTGAGGGTTGATATGATACCTTTCTTGACTTGGAGGGGATGGTTGGAGGTGAAATGGAGGTACTGGTCGGTGTGGGTCGGCTTCCTGTAGACGCTGGTGATGAGTTGGGTATTGTTCCTTTCTACTAAGACGTCGAGAAATGGTAGTTTGTTGTTGGATTCTTCTTCCATTGTGAATTTCATGCGGGGGTGTATGGAATTCAGGTGGCTGAGGAGTTGGTTGGGGTCATCAGTTGGGTTGATCATGACAAAGGTGTCACCTACTTTCCGGTACCAGCATGTTGGTTTGATTGGGGCTGTCTGCAGGGCATTGTCTTCCAAGTGAGTCATGTAGATCTCAGTGATGATGGGCGAGAGGGGGGAACCCATGGGGAGTCCATGGGTTTGTTGGAGAATCTTGTCGGACCAGGTGAAGTATGTGGAGCTGATACAGGAGTTGATAAGGCGGATGATGCTGTCTATAGTGAGGTGGGTGTCTAGGCTGGAATGGACATCTTGTAGTCTCTCTCTGATGACGGCGAGGGCTTCATCTCTGGGGACGTTCGTGAATAGGTCAACTACGTCATAGCTGATTAGTCTGCCTGGATTGGTGATGGCGGTGATCTTGGAGCAAAAGTCGGCTGAGTCTGAGACGAAGGAGTTGGCTGATTTTCCTAGTGGGGCAAGGAGGCGGGCGAGGTGCTGGGCGGTGTTGTAGTGGACGGTGTTTCTGGAACAAACTAGGAGACGGGCTTTGACTGGATCTTTGTGGACTTTGATGGTGGCGCGGGCATAAGGAGGTCGAGGATGGGGGACTGCTAGTTGCTTGTGGAGGGTTGGGCCTATCTCGTTGTTGTCTCGTAGTTCCTTCAGTAGGGCTTTATGTTCTCGCTGGAGACGGTTGGTGGGATCTTTCTTCAGCTGCTTGTAGGTGGATGGGTCGTTGAGGATGTTGTCAGTCAGGGTGGTGAAGGCGTCGGTGTCCATGATAACAGTGGCTCTCCCTTTGTCTGCTGGGGCGATGGTGATTGCCGGATCAGAGTGCAGTTTTTTGAGAGTTGCCCTCTCTGCATTGGTCAGGTTTTCTTTAGCATTGTTGTTTTTCTTTTCTAATATGTTGACTATTTGGTGTCTCAGATAGTCTACTTTACCACCAGGGGCAAGTTGCTGCAAGCCTTTCTCAACATTCGCAATGAATGTGTCAGTATTAGGACGGGTAGAGGGGGCGAAGTTTAAACCCTTGGAGAGAACCATTCTATCTTCCTGGGTGAGGTGTCTGCTGCTGAGATTGACGACTGTTTTCTTTAGGTATTCTTCTCGTGATGGCCGTCTGGTTTTAGATTGTTGGGGAAGAAGGTTGTTGAGCTTGGTGATATGGATGTTCTTAGTTGTATCATCAAGGTTACGGTTGGACTGGGTCTGGGCTTGTCGGAGATTCCTGTAGGTGTCAGGGCTCAGCAGGTTCTCAAGTTGTTGTTGTTGCTAAGCTATGCTGGTGAGGGTGATGGCTTTGGTCTTGCGGTGATGACGTATTCTCTCATTGACTAGGAGGTGTGAGGCTTTCTGGAGGATATTGTTTGCTGCGATGGAATGGACAGGGCTTGTTAGTCTGAGGCCTTTTGGGATCAGATGCTGGTCTCGACATCTCATGAGGAAGGTGAGGTGGTTGGATTAGCGGATGTATTTCTTCTCTAAGTTGCTGAGCTGGTTGATGGATCTAATTGCCACGTCTCCATGAAGACGTATAACTTCTTTGAGAGGCATTTTAGAAGCTGGTATGATGAATAAGAACAAGTTCTATGGATAGTCAACTTCTTTATTGATATGAGTGCGACGTTTCGATGCAGATACTAGCACCGTTATCAAGCAAGTGGTACATTATCATGACAACCAGGAGAATATATACAATTATGGTAATTATGTTTTTACATGTGATTGGATTGATGTACATAGTTGTAACAACATTGTTAAGGAGAGAATGTTCTTATTCATCATATTGTAATTAGATGTTTTATCAATTAATGTACCAATATATGTTTTGGAGATGTGCTTTATTGCCTTTATGAGTCATATGTTTATATATATGGAAATAAAACGAAATGGCAACACTTGATACACAACTACAGAAAATAGTCAAACAGAGAATATGTAGGAGGATAGATTCCAAAGGACATATATTGGCCAATACGTTTAAATATGTCACTACAGTTGAGTGATGACCCGGAGTTTAACACAACCTTCCCCTTCGTTAGCGAACAACTGTCACACGATATTCTAGATAGAGTTATTCACGTTTGGAAACTCAACAACGATGACGTAAAAATGGAATGGTTTCCTATATAGATCATGTTATTATGTGATTTGTCTTATTTGGTATTTTGGAAAGACATGACAAGTGCCTAAATTCTACAATTCAGATGGGAAAATCAAGCAAGACATCAGGTTGTCCAGCATCAGCATAGGAATTCTTCGTGATATATGCAGCATAGCTTAACCTATTTAAATTTCATTTAGTTAATCGTTGTACACTGCGTGCACATAAATGTACATATATTATCATTTCTTCACCACATAAAATAATTAGTTACACATTTTCATTTTCATAACTAATAATCTATATGGATGTTTAATTAAGATTAACATCTGATATTCCAGGGGATTGGCAATTTGATATTCTGATGAATTCAATTATTAATATAATACAAACTACAATAAATGTAGGCGCGCCGCTAAAATGTTCACAGCTGCATAGAAGAGAGCAAGGTGATTCTACACGCAGGTAACCAAGTAGGGACTATAGCAGAATCCGTTCTTACATCGTGTTAAAGATTGATAAAATAGCCATGTAACTATATTAGGATTGAAAGTGGGCTTTTACTGTTCAACCTATAAATCAACGAGCCCTTAAAGTGGGAGTTGAAATTTTGGTATAACAGATTGGTATTTTGGCATATGCAGATGATGTCATCCTCATAGCGGAATTATCTAAGGAACCAAAAGTTATTCTTTCATAGATGCATTTGGCAATAGACCTTAACATTGTCCGAAACAGTGCTATAGCAGGCGACATGGGATGGATCCCTCCAGTTATGAGACAGTGGTGCAGTGAAAAAAGGTCTTACTTGCGGCTGAAACACATGAACAAGAGACTATGATGGCCGAGAGGGGACACCGGTATTTCGCCCTCTGGTAACAACTCGATAAAGCAATAAAGCGATATGACAACAAGACAAAGCGATATGGTCACATGACAAAGCGATATAGCAACACAACCACATCGCTTTGTCATGCAGTTATATCGCTCTATCGCTCTATCGTCTATCGCTCTATCGCTCTATCGCTTTATCACTTTATCGCTCTATCGCTTTATCACTCTTTCACTCTTTCGCTTTATCAATTTGTCGTGCCACTGTACCATTTTGGAATACTTGAGAGTGATTTGAGAGTGAGAAATCATTTTATGTATTTCCTGACAGTTAAACTTTTGAATTGCATTTACTTGTCTGAAATTATTAAAGTTCTAACAAAATGATAATACTTGACCTTTAAGGCTACTTCAAAAGATGTGCTTTTTGCTCAGTAATATTAAATTGGTTCAAAACTTGAATTGGGCAGGAAAAAGAGAATAACTATTTGTAGAGGTGTTTAAAAACAGTTCCAGTCAGGCAGAATTGTTTTATATATGATCACATTTTTCGAAACACTTGAGTGATGTTTTCTTTCTCTGTTTTACAAAATGCCCAATTCTCGTCATTTACAAACTGCATTTAGTTTTAAACTCCTTCTTGGTATTCCCTATGCTGTGTAATTTTACATCATTTGTACAGCATCTGTACCGCCAAAAAACGTATTTTCCCATTTTAAAGAATATAGATCGAAATGCCCATTTTTCACATACATTTGTTCATTTCATACCATTATTCACACGTCATATCTCGAGCCCTTATCAGCTTTAAATCATGTAAGTTATTAAATGCCTTACTAATAATCAAGGTATATATCCGCATGCGAAATTCATTACAAAAACATAACTGAAAAAACTGTCAAGGCACTTCGTTCTCAAACTAATGGTCAAACCTCCTGGCAAAGTCAAAACACGTGGTCAGCCATTATCTGTTTATTACCAACCGGAAACAGTACATAAAATCCGGAGAACACTGACTTCGGTTAACCGGGAACAAACATATACGTTAATAAAAGCCGGGCAAAGGGGTGTACACTTCTTGACAGCCGCCCCCAAATTTGGCACAAATTTGAAACATAAACAAATAATAATCAACTGATAATGATCATTAATGTCTACAGCTTCTGAACGTTAAATCATCTTCAACTGAGCACTGTCACAGTTCAGGCAACACTAGACAAGTCCGTAAAACTTAGTCCTCAGGGCACTCAGGGAGCCGTATTAATCGACAAACCGGCCTCATGATCCGCTGATCACCAATCTTAACAGAGGCTGATCGAATCCTACCATCAACCCCTGGGAATGTCTCGTCTACCCTGCCAACCTGCCATGCCGATCTGACACTCTGCGGGTCCAAGATCATGACCACATCTCCACACCCAATGTCCTTATTACCCTTGCGATCATTTTGCCATTTCTGCCTCAACTGGAGCTTAGGTAGGTAGTCACGAATGAAATGTTTCCAAAAGTGATCTGCAAGGACTTGGCTGTGTCGCCACCTGCGGCGACTGAGTATCTCATGTTCGGGATACACAACCTGTGGCATAGAACTGTCCCTTCGACCATTTAGGAGTACATTTGGGGTCACTGGGTCAATGTCACTCACGTCAGATGATACATAGCTCAAAGGCTTAGAGTTCAACATCCCTTCTACCTCGGCCAGTACAGTCTGGAGTACTGGTTCTGAGATGCTTTGATCTCCAAGGGCAACTTTCAGTCCGTACTTCACCGACTTAATTTCTCTCTCCCATACACCTCCAAAGTGGGGAGCACTTGGTGGATTAAAGTGAAAGCGTATCTTCTGTTTGGCAAGTTGTGTTGTCAGCGATGGCAACATTACCGCCCATGCCTCATTCAGTTCCTTCACTCCCCCTTTGAAATTGGTTCCATTATCTGACCAAATCTCATATGGTTTCCCACGACGAGCTATGAAACGTCGTAGTGACATCAAGTAGGCATCCGTGTCCATTTTGTCGAGCAGATCGAAGTGAACTGCCCGGGTAGTCATACATTTGAATATGATACCCCACCTTTTCTCTAAGCGTCGTCCAATCTTCACTTGCATTGGTCCAAAGCAATCTGTCCCAGTGGAATAAAATGACGGCTTAAAGAGTCTCAATCGGGCAGGAGGTAAGTCAGCCATCTTTGGAACTTGTGGATTTGCTCGCCATTTCTGACAAACCGCACATTTACTTTGATGAGATCGAACGGCTTCTCGTCCGTGCAAGATCCAGTAACTTCTGCGAATTTCGGCAAAGACACGCTCTGCTCCACTATGTAATAAGTCATTGTCATATTGGCTAATGAGCAGACGGGTTGTCGGATGTTTAGGGTCAAGAACAATGGGGTGTTTGGTGTCATCATGAAGTTCTTCAGAGCGGCGGAGACGCCCACCAACGCGGATAAGTTGTTGTTGCTTGTCAAACATAGGGTCAAGCTGCAGGAGTCGGCTCCTTGAAGGCAACCTTTCACCTTTCTCAAGTGCTGCCATATCGTCAGGAAAGCATTGCAACTGTACGTCACGCAACAACTGCAGTTCCGTTGATTTACGCTGGTCAGCAGATATGGCCGCCCCATCAGAACCTTCCATAGTTTTGGTCACAAGTTCATCCCAGCTGGTACATTCAGCAGGATCTACTGTCTTCAGGTCAGATACTACAGCAGTAGCACAGAAGGTTGACTTCAGTTCGACAGTGTCATCAATTGTCTCAGGATTTTCCTGGTTTGGCCACTGATGACGTGGCAATGAGAGAAAGGGTGGACCTAGTTTCCAACGTGAGTCTTTGCTGAGTTCCAAGAGTGTTTTCCCTCGTGTAACGTCATCTGCTGGATTGTCTTTGGTATCCACATAGTGCCACTGCGTTATATTCGTCAGGGTTTGAATCTCTGATATCCTAGTGCCGACAAACACTTTGTACCTACACGACTCTGACTTCAACCAGGTCAACACTGTCGTGGAGTCACTCCAGAGAATTACATTGGCAATCGGGAGGGTAATTTCTTTCTGGAGCACACTTGCAAGTTGCGCACCTGTCAAGGCAGCACATAATTCAAGTCTTGGGATCGATTGCTGACGTCAGAGGCGTCACTGAATACATGGAGTTCTCTGGTTGCCCCTCTTGGGTCAACTTGCAAAGGTGTGTAACATCTTGGTAATCAGATGTGAACTATGTCCTTCAGTTCACTCTCCCAGGTTGTCCAGAGGTCACGTAGAGCTCCTGTTTCTAACGGGGCACTCCAATCTCGTTTCTTGTGCCAGAGGTCCTGAACAATACATTTTGCTCTAGCAGTTTATGGTGCAATATATCCAAGCGGGTCGTACTGGCTAGCCAGAACACGATAGATGACCCTCATACTCAAACAGTCATATGGTATTTCCTTGCACTTGAAGCTTAGGTCATCAGAGTCACAATGCCATCTCAGACCGAGCGCGGCCTCCGAGGGCTGACAATCATCAAGGGTCGACCACAACTCACAGTCTGAAGATCTATCTTCAGGAACAACTCTGGATACCACATCTGGTACATTACTTGCCCATTGTCTGAGATGGAATCCTCCTTCGTCTAGCAATGTACTCATTTGATGCACAAGAGTTTTGGCTTCCGCTGCGGTAGGCACACTCTGGAGGCAATTGTCAACATAGAAGGCATTTGTGACAGATTGGTATATGTTCTCGTTTCCATCCCTGTGGTCACTCGCATGTTTCCTGAGTGCAAAGGTGGCACAACAAGGGCTACACGTTGTTCCGAAAGGCAGGACTTCCCACTGGTATATATCTGGATCTCTGTCATCCTCTAGATCTCGCCAAATGAACCTCAGAAGAGGCTTATCCTTGTCCAACAGCCTTACATCCCTTTAATATCCCCTGAGATTGCAACCGGGTTCTGTTGAAATCTCAATAATACACCAAGTAGAGATGATCCAAGTTGAGGACCTGGCAGGAGCAGTGAAACACAAGCCTGTGCTTATTGTTGTGATGTAAAATGTGGTGGGGAATGTACCACGACTCTGTACTACCTTCTGCTTCATCGTTTGAAATCTTTTTCACCGATCCTGCCTCAACTAAATTGCTGATCTGTTGTTTGTGGACTACAGCTAAATCTGGTTGGTTTCTCAAACGCTTCTCAGTTCTTCTCAAGTTTGGGAGCATTGATTGCGAAGTTGCATTAAAGTTTGTACCATCCTTCACCCTGAGTAGAGGTGTAGCATACCTCAAGACTCCCTCCACATCGATCCTCTCAGATTCAGATTCAAGGGTTTGTATTGCTTGTTCGTCCTGTTTGGATCTGGTGAAGTCCTTAGTACTGTAAGGCAGGACATCCATTTGCCATAGTTTTTCGACATCTTGGTGAAAGTCACTGAAACTAGGTTCTTGGATAATGAAGAAGCTATGCTGCTCCATCTGACAAGCTGAGTGAGCTGGACCTTGCAGAGACCATCCCAGTTTGGTATGAACTGCTACTGGCGTCGATGGTGGTCCAAACGTGATTGGCTTATCTGGTACTATCAGTTCAGCACAGTCCGAGCCTATCAAGATCACAGGCTTCACCTTGTTGATAACTGGCAATGGGTGTTCCCGCAGATGGGGCCATCTGTCTTGGAGATCCTCGGTTGGGTATGTGTATTCTGAGAGGGCCAGTTTCTCAGAGGCGAATGCTCCTTTAATAGAAAACCTTAGTTTCTGATTATCTCTTGAAGAGATTTCCAGGTCAACACTTAATCCTTCACATAGGAACGGTTCTCTTCTTATTGTGGTCAACAAGATCTTATCTCTTGTAGCGTCAAGTCCTAGTTGCTTCACAACTGGCGCCATCAGCATAGTCCTTTGAGACCCATCATCAAGAATGGTATGTGTATCAATTTAGCTGTCATTTGGTCCATGAAGGGTAACTTCTACTATCTTCAACATTGTCAAATATGGTCTTGAGGGCTGGTCAATATAAGCAGGAGATTGATCCACCTTTGTACAGAGAACTTTCTGCTCAGTCTGACTGTTAGCATCGTGCAGAATAGTAAGGTGAAGTTCATTGCATATGCGACATGGTTTCTTCAGATTACAGTCTTCTACCTTATGCTTGCGACCACACTTTCTGCATCTCCCATTCAACCACTTCAAAATGTCATTAAGATTCAACTTCTTGATCTCTTGGCAAGAACTAAGAAAATGATCAGATGATTCACACTTCGGACAATAACCCTTTGGGACGGATTCATGAGTCTCTCTCATTTGAGGCTTCTTGGGATCAGAGTGAAGAGATTTAGATTTGTTGAAGAATGCTGCTGTAGGAGCATGATCTCTTCTCAAAGAATGCGGTTTTGTCTTGTCTTGCCTTTCATATGAGTTGACAGCATTATTGGCCATTCGTTTAGCTCTGCTCTTGATTTGTAGCCATTCATTGAAACTCATCAAGTTGTAAGATTCATGAATTCCAAGTTTCAGACAATGTTCAATAAATCCATCCCTCATGCTTGGTGCTAATTTACTTAGCAGTCTGACAACGTGTGAGCCTCAATTCAGTTCTGACCCATACTCATCTTCAAGTGATCTTAGCATTCCAACAAGTGACTGGACCGCTAATGCTAAGTTGTCAAATCCTTCACTGTCTCCTGGGCGGATGGGCGGCAAGGCCAGGATTGAACCAAGTTCACTCTGTATGAGTTATCGAGGCTGGCCATACTTTTCCTGGAGGGCTTGTAAAGCCATTGTGTAGGGGCTAGTTTCATACATGTAATATTCAGCTAACCTCTTAGCCTTTCCTCCTAACTGACCAATCAAAACCTGGTACTTGTATCTTTCATCCAAATGTGGGTGGATGTTGACTAGGTGCTGTAAAGCCATCTTCAATAGGGCAAAATCACGCTCACGTCCGTTCGTGAAAGTTGGCAACGATGGTCTAGGGACACCGTAGGATGAAGAGATTAACAGCTCTGTCATATTTGGTACTGGTGGCTGAGTGTGTTGGAAACCTGAAGGCACATGATGTGGTTGTTTGACATAGGGGGATGGCATAGGATTTGGCATACTTTGCATAGTATTTGGCATAGTATTTGGCATAGGATTTGGCATGTTTGGCATGGTATTGGAAACTCCCATTGAAGAAAATTGATCAATGAGATTCGGCATTTGGCATGGAGAATATGGAATGGTAAATTGATTTGGCACTGAAGAATATATTGGCATGGCAGAATATGGCATGGTAATGGCATTTGATTGGATTGAATGTTCAGTATGACTCACCGGCACAGCACGTGTGGGCTGTGAAGGCACGGTATGATTACTTGATGTAATAGGGACAGTGTTATCAATATCACGTTCGCACTTAACGTCAGTCTTACAAGGTATTCCTTCTTTGCCTTTCCCGGACAGAGGGGGTTGCTCACGCTCTTGTCCTGACAAACCGGTAGGGGCATGTGACCTGATCTCATGCTTTGGCACTAAAGGGGTTAATTCCCATGGGTTTTCCTCCTTCACGATGTTTGTGATAAATTCCGCTTCCAGAAGTTTCCTCTCGGCCTCTCGTATGTTTCTATCTCGTTCAACGTCCCTTAACTGCTGTTCACGACGTTGAGCGACCTCACGTTCAACCTTCTCCGTCTGTCTTCTCAATGTCTCTGACTCGATGTCAAGTTGTATCCGAGCAGAATAGGCTTGATCTTCAAGTTTCCTTATTTCTTCATCAATCCGTTTATCTTCATCTAGTTGCCGTCGCATTTCGTCCAACTCGGCCTGACGTTTCAGTCTATCAATTTCGGCAAGCTGCCGATCACTCATCCGTGACCCAATGGACGAGTGTTGTGATTGTTTGCTTGTACCAGAATGTCTTGATACACTAGTTACTTGAGACCGTGTAATTAATTCTGATTCTTCAATTGGTGATTCATTCATATATCTGTCTAATATATAATCAGATAGATAGGACGGTCGTTTCCTCTCACGCGACGAAAACCGAACACCTCTCTCGCCCGACTGACAAGAATCATCACAGTCACTCTTACCGGCACTGGCAGCGTTCATTGTCATTGAATATCTTAGGCTAGGGTTATTATCCGCTTCGCGGGACCATGAAAAAACTGTCAAGGCACTTCGTTCTAAAACTAATCGTCAAACCTCCTGGCAAAGTCAAAACACGTGGTCAGCCATTATCTGTTTATTACCAACCGGAAACAGTACATAAAATCCGGAGAACACTGACTTCGGTTAACCGGGAACAAACATATACGTTAATAAAAGCCGGGCAAAGGGGTGTACACTTCTTGACAATAACCAAACTAGTACACCTTTATGGATTAATTAATTGACATAAGTAAAATTTAATAGTTCTAAAAACTACTTACAATCTAAAAAAATAATTGTCTAATTTAAAAAAAATGAAAGTAGCCTTTTTGCTGTGCATATATAAGTTATAAGGAGAAAGAAGACACTTGGGGGAACTATATATACATGGGTGTCCCCCCTTCGTCTCTGTACTTCCTGAAGCTTTAAACATCAACAAGATAGGTTCTTCTCTGAACAGATATCGTGAATATTTCATTCCTAGTGCTTATCACCATTTACTGACGTAATCGTACAATTAGTTTCTCATTATATTAAATCAAATAGTTATAATTCGGTTCCTTGTGTGTTGGGGGGAGAGGGGGGGGGTATGAGCGCTGAACACCTGGCTACTACTGAGGTGTTGTTCATCTACTAACTATATCTACTTCTAATGTACATTTTATTTTAAGAAGACGCAGAGTTAGTTTCATCAAGAACAAAGCCAGCATAGATGTAACATTCACAAGCGGCAAGACCCTCAAGCAACTACTCAGCAAACGGCAGAGGAACCAGCAATGCAAGCCCCAACCCAAGAGGATGCATCTACAAAATTCCATGTCATTGTGGCCAAGAGTACATCGGAGAAACGCTACGACCTATCAACACAAGGATCAAAGAACACCAAGCATCCGTCAACAAACTTGACCAGAAATCCGCCCTATCTGAGCATACCCTGAAAAACAAGGATCACATCATCGATTGGGAAGCTACCAAAGTCCTGTCAACCAACAACAAGAACTGGCGCCATCGAAAACTCGATTGATATTTGAAGGGAAAAACCTGCAATATACCGCGATCAAGGCATCTTCCTACCATGTGCATGGGATTCACTGATCTAGAACTTCCATCTCCTGTCGGAGGAAATATCCGAGGAGAACTCAACCAAACCAAATCCAAGTATCGCTACCTTCCATCCACTCCTGTCGGAGCAAATTATCCGAGGAGTCCCCAATCAACGCCTATCAGCTCCAATCACCATGCAACAACTTCAAAGCCACCCATATCAACAATTGGCCTCTCCTCCAATCAACTATACTTAGTATTTGCTTAACAATTTCAATAAAGCCAATTGGCCTCCCTCGTTTCACCATGTGTGTTTATTTACATCTTCAATAAAGCCGACAGGCCTTTGTTTATCTATTTACTCCCATTCATGTTTGTATTGCAAATCCTCATCATTGCAAATTCTCATCAATCTCATGCTTCATTTTCATTGTGTTTATATTGCAAATCCCCATTGTATACCATTCTCATGTATGTTAATCTCCCTGATTGACTTCCTTCACCATTGTTTTGTTTGCTATATAAATGTACTATATTTTTTTTATTTCCTTACATTCCACCTGAGGAAGGAGTGAGTATGTACTCCGAAACGTCATGTATTTTCACATTAAAGAAGTTGTTATCCAGAAAATCTTCCTGTTCTTGTCTGTATTAGTTCTTTTATAGCAACCTTTAAGGAGAGATGTATATATATTACTCAAAAAAAGAAACGCACAGCACAGATATTCAGGTCCAGTCACTTGAGGTTTAATCGCATGTATATATGAGTTTTATACTGTGACAATAGTGATTTCCTTTACCACTTTCCGAGTTTGAATCCTCTGTCGAAGAATTTGATCGCCCAAACACAACCGAAATTGATTTTTTTAATTAAATGCTACAAAAGACAGGTATTCACGGAAATTGACATTTTTCCTTTGCACGTGCACTTCGTGTATGATTACCAATAAAGGCCCTGGGTTCTCGCCATGTCAGTGTTAGTATTTACAGGTGTAGTGAGTTGTAAAGTCGTGCCTAGACTTACTGGGGCTCAACGGAACAATGCAATTGGTCATTTGGACGCTGGTGAATCACAGTCAGCGGTGGCAAGGCGACTACACGTATCTCCGAGCACAATAGGAAGACTGTGGCATCGTTATCAACAGCAAGGAAACACAAGGGATAGAGCCCTGTCCGGTAGACCACGTGTCACCACACCCGCCCAAGACAGATTCATCTGCATACGGCATTTACGTGAGATTCCTTACTGCTTCCTCTACCACAAACTCAGTGCCTGGGCTCAGGAGAATCTCGGACCAGACCGTTAGGAACCGTCTCACACGTCAACATCGACGGTTACGACGAGAATGGTGTGTCACCCATCGACTATGGCCTTTACATAGATGGAGAACTGTCATTTTCAGTGACGAATCAAGGTTTTTACTGAGACGTCCAGATGGACGAGCACGTGTCTACAGACGACGTAATGAACGTTTTTCTGCAAACTGTGTCCAGGAAGTTGACAGATTTGGGGGTGGTAGTGTTATGGTGTGGGCCGGCATTAATTTTCATACACTGGCAGGAAAGATCTTGTTCAGATTCTTGGTAATCTCACAGCTCAACGTCATTGTGATGAGGTCATCAGGCCACACGTAATTGAAAACACCATTTTTCAACAGGATAATGCTCGACCACATACGGCATGGCCGACTTCAGGATTCCTTGCACAGAACAACTTTCAGGTTCTCCCATGTCCTTCAAGATCACCGGATCTTAAACCCATTGAACACTTGTGGGATGAACTGGATAGACGTGTGCCGACGTTATCCACAGCCACAGACACTTCCAGGACTGTTTTTGACATTGCGTGTATCTGACATTTCCAGGCCCGTCAACCGGAATCTTATTCTGTCCATGGGTAGACGTTGTCAGGAAGTAATGGTGGACATAATCGTTACTGATTTCCTCTGACCTTGACCTTCATTTACAGTGAAGTGTATTGCCTACCTTATCTACACTATCTAGTGTAATCTTTGCACTAACTTTACATCATGTGTACTCCATGTGTTGTTCATATTACTGTATTAAAATTTGACAAAATATGTGCTGTGCGTTTCATTTTGAGTAGTATATGTTGATACTCAAAAGTAGTCAGAAACTGTTTCAACACATTCTAAACTTCAAAAGTTGTTCTTGGCTATGAACATTACTTGTCCATTGTAAACATCCGAATATATATAATTAGAAACACATGCTATTTAGATAGTGAATGTGGGATTCGAACCCACACCCTCAAAGTCAGAAAGTCAGAATACCATTTTGTATTATTTATCCATTTCTCAATGTTTTACGAACGACTTTACCTAGATATTACATTGAAATTCCTGGTTTTGAAAAATCTATGCAAATGCTTAACTCTTTAGCGAAATAGATGTAAACAAGTGGGATGTCCTCAACAGTCAGGAAAATGCATTTTACTACTATGCAACGTATAATGCCATGTGACCAAAATGGAGCCATTCAAGTGTGAAAGAGACAATTTTGTAGCCTCAAATACGTATTTGAATGTCGCTGAGCTCCTTGCACTGAAGGCGTACAATCTATTACCATCATACTAATGATTCATGGCGATGAACGGAGTTCACACTTTTAATAAATTTAAACAAAACGTGCTTTTTCATGAATCAGACCCTTACAATTATTCCTGTCAAAGTCATTTTTTTTCATCAAAGTTGCTTTTTTAATCAAAACAATTTTTTCATCAAATTCATTTTTTCATTTTAATTCATTTTTCTCATTAAAGTCGGTATTTTATTCAAAGTCATGTTTTCATCAAAGTCAAGTTTTCATCAAAGATATTCTTTCTTCATCAAAGTCAGTTTTTCATCAAAGTCAGTTTTTTCATCAAAGTCAGTGTTTTCATCAGGCTAATTGTTTTTCATCAAATTCACTTTTTTTCATCAAAGTTAGTTGTTTTCATCAAAAGTAATATTTTTTATTTAAAGTCAAAGATTTACAAAAATTTTCAACGTTATTGAAGATTATATTTACAAAGCTTTACAAAGCTTTACAAATGTTTACAAAATAATAAATATCTTGTAAATACCATCTTTAATAGATATTCATAACCTTTATTATTTCTGTAAAGAAGTATTTAAATATTTGTAAATAGTTTGTAAATACAATCTTTAATAAATATTTAATACTTTGTAAATATCATTATTTCATGTAGAGTCACTTTTTCAAAATGTTATTTCGGCCAGAATTTTTGGCATTTAACTAAAAAAATCATAAAATGTAGAAATTGAATTAATAAAATATGTTACGACATAAATAACCTTACTGAACTAAAATCTGTTAATGCGTCTTTCCTGTAGGACGTCATACATCTTTCAATGTTAACCCGTCTGTCATGTCATGTCTTCTTTTTATGTAGCATTTATCCAAAGCATTTAAACGTTTTCATTTCATTGTTGAACAAAAATTGTAAACATTGCAAGTAAAATCGCTGGGGTCAAATTTGAATGTTTAACAGAAATATATGAGCGGCAAATCTTAAATCAAGCTGTTAAAATCATATCTGACCCAACACATTATTTACATTCGGAATATCACATCCTCCCTTCAGGCCGCCGCTACAAAGTTCCAGTTTTGAAAACTAAGAGAGCCCGTTCGTCATTTGTACCAAACACAATATCTCTTTTAAATACACGTGTAAATACTTAAAGTTATATGTCAATATAATGATATGATGTATTTGTATCCCTGTTTGTTTTTGTTTTTTTAGCTCTGTTGATGTAAAACAAATTCCTGAGAAGGCAATAAAGTATTATTATTATTATTATTATTAAAACAAGCCAAGAAACCAGTTTTTGACTCCCTTATCTCGTCCAGTTATGGAGATCCAAAACGATGATTTCTTAAAATGTGGGTTTCACAGAAATGTGAACAGATAACGCGGGTTGAATTATCTTGTATTTTGTATGGAGACGTTTCATTTGCGGTTGAGTGTATCTTATATTCAAGGGGATTTGCAATTGCGCTGTAGCATATTTTGGTTTGTAAGAGGGTAAAACATATCATTACAAGACCCGATAAGCCGTATAAGCCGATAAGCCTTATCCATAGAAAAAAGCTATCCACATTGAAATAGTAATTCGAAGTGAAATGGACTGGCATGGCTTAACCGAACAATGTACATTCGTCTGAGAACTCTTTTTATTGATTTAGGAGTTTATTTAGCCATTGATAACACTTATGTATATACCGTTTTGTGAGATCACTTTATTTTAGTTACAAAACAAAAACGTCTTTAATATTATTGATTAATTCAGTTATTCATATAATACAAACTACAACAAAGGTTAACACGTCACTAAAACGTTCACAAAGAGAGTAAGGCGGCTCTGCACACAGGTAACCAGATAGAGGTTTTCCCAGAATTCGTTCTTACTTCGTGTTAAACATTGATTAAATAACCATGTAAGTCTCAAGACGACACATTGAAGCGTATCTACACTGCAAGCTACAAGAACCTAACGGGAAATGAAATCTTATTACTCCAAACAGCAGAAAGTTGCCGGCAAGATATTTTTACTGCAGTTTATTTCCTTTAGTTGCATGAACAATGGATGACTGCGGACGAGCGATAGTTACCTGTGGTCATTTTTATATAAAGATCTACATCTACATAACTAACATATGAGGTTATTAATTAAGGATAAGTGTGATATTTGTCAATATATCGTTATAATGATATAATCCTTTAAAAAAACTAAATGCCCTGAATACATTTAAGGTTGGGTCACAAATACATAATAATTTGGTGTGGTATATTATAAAACTCGAATGGAATATTATTTCCGACGGATTCAGTGATCACAGTGTTCTATTCGGAGATAATTATACTTGTTTTCAATGAAAACTATACCACGTTTTAATTGTATTTATTGAGCCTTAAAGTTTGTATTATGTTTAAGTCTGATAAATTGCATATAATTGAATATGAAAATAACAATAAGTTAAGTATGTACAAAGACAAATGGTGATAGTGAACATATGTCATATTCACCTGATCGTTTGTAGTCTCTTGTTGCCCCGTTTTGGGGGGTTTGCCGTTTGCTTATGCAAATATTTTCACAAATGTTGCCAAAGCTCTACTTTACTTACCGAACTATCACTTGGATTAGTTGCCCTTCTATTATACCATACGGCTCACTAACCGTTTCTTGATAAAACAACATTTTAAAAATGATTTGGATCGTCTCTTTGAGGCTTTGACAATATTGTGATATTTTTCCAAGTACTTGACGAGCATTGGCCTATTTAGTGCTTTTCTCAGATAACCATTGATCATTTGAAAACTATTATTTGTAATGAATCTCAAATAAGATGATGCGAGCAAATACTCAATGTCTTAAATCAATTCCTTTAGTATTTGTAAAAAATTTAGGTTTGGATTATATCCATACAACAGATATGGACGACAAGGCTCTTAAGGCTATAGATACATTCCTGGAGAAGGGGCTTGGAGCAAACGTGTCGTGCATGCGATACCACAACGCAGCAGGCAGCTATGATTCTGTGAGTAAAAAAATGTTCTTAAAATGACTTTTACAAATGTTTTAAATGTGTTCTTGTATTGTCCATATGACGAAATGAGTCATAGGCTTTGTAACTCGTAACAATTATTCGAAACATTTCAATTTAGCTGAAATGTTTTCAATCCATTAAATGGTTGTCCAGATAATGCATTCTGTTGTCGTGACCTTTAACATAATGTGAAGGTTGCAGAAACTGTTGTTCATGATTGTTGTTTACAAATGCTGATTGTTCGTAAAGCTTGCAGAAGATAGTCGTTACAGAGGACCTGCGAAATTAGCTGACATCATGACGTCACTGTTCCCAACAAACAGGGACAGGGTGAAGATACTGGACGTCGCAGCTGGAACAGGTCTTGCTGCATTGGAGGTTTAATGTGTTGACATTTTCTCTTCATAAATTGTAATTGTCTGAGGTGGATTTTATGATAAGGAATGTATGTGTTTATGACTGGACTATGAAGTGCCGTCCTTATTTTTAGTCAATTAAAACTCTTTTTGTCTTCTGCTTCTCATGATACAGCCTATCCTCAGTCTCAAGGATAGGAATACAGTCTCATTAAAATCAGATAATTGATTCGTTCCCTATGAATTATTTGGCAAAAAGATGAACAAAGATATTTTGATTTTAATGAGATTGGGCTAAATGCCACCACTGGGAATATTCATCAAACTCAGATTGTGTGACATATCGGACAACACGGCAATACGTTGAGGATTATAAGAATAATCAACGAGTTGCGAGGAATTATGGATTATCTGTCCGAGTTAATTATTGTGATAAACTCCAAGCTTTGGCAAGGAGTTTGACATAATAATTAATGGGGGACAGATAGTTCGTAATTCCGAGCACCGAGTTGGTTATTCTTTTTCTTACCCAAGATCATTTTAATGCATACAAATCGAAAAACAAAACGCGAATTCACGACGTTTGATAAGACTGCAAAATACGAATTGTACTCATACGCCATTCATGAACTCTCTCACACCTTCAAGATGCGCACATCTAAATAGTTTACAACTTGCGCACTTTTTTTCCAGAAAGATTCTAAAGTAACTGTTGAATTTTATTCCCAATATGGTTAACTGACGTAGTAAACAACTCATTTATATGGTAAACAATGTGTGTAATTACGTCACCAAATGACGTCATAGTTAATGACGTCACAAAGCAATGACGTCACGGCAGTGCAGTCGGCGACTCTTGCATGCTGCTTCGCCTTGCAAGTTCAGTACTGTAAATACGGTCTCGGAAACATAGGTTTAACATGATTTTATATTCAATATGATTTACTGATGTGTGACTTCAATTAGGTATGCTCGAAATTCAATTATGTGATTTAGCTTGAACAGGAAAGCTAATGAATGAGCGCAAAGTAGTTCCGTCAACCAATCAAAATGCAAGTTATATTTAGAAAAAAAATAATTCCCATGACCATTATGAAAACTTTAATACCAGGCATATCTGTGCTAGCTTGGGTAAGAACCGTTTATTGTGCATACCAGTCGATAATTCAGTACCAGTCGATAATTCAGTACCAGTCGATAAACTGATAAGACATATGCTTGACAATAACATTCATTACAGATTGTATACCTCTTTCAAGAACTAAAAGCCTAAGAAAGCATAAACGTTGTATACAACATAGATTGTAGTTTTGTTTATTCTCAACAAATACTACTGTTTTTGTCTTTTTTTGTTTGTAGCCTTATACTAATACTTAACTAACATTATTGAACAGTGTGCGGTGTAACAGTGATTCTGTAAGTCTTCCTTTTGAAAGTGCTGCTTTATGTTCAGCGAAATCTATGTTGTGGGTATTCAAGCTAAATATAAGGCTTGAGATATTTGTGTTACAGATGTGCAAGGTAGGGTTCACACAGATAGACGCCGTGGACCCCTCACAAGGAATGCTGGACGTGGCCAGAGAGAGAAACGTCTACAGAAGAATGATCTGCGACTACGTGGACGACAAACAACAACTGGACGTGTCAGACAGTGAGTAGGGTGACAGTAGTGTAACAGAGTCAAAATCATAAGCAAGAAATAGTTGTTGTATCATCAGGAATCTGAAAGTAATTAACAGAGCAGAGCACCTGGACATTATGGGGTCCATAGAAAAACATACCATTTGGGAATATGTATGTTTTTATTCATATGCCTTCTTTGAAATCATGCTCGTGTATGTTTGGTATTTGAAGATTGTTACGACGCTATCACAATCTGTGGAGGGATGGGAAATAACCATCTGCAGCCTGGAGCCTTTGATGAGATGATCCGTGTGGTCAAACCAGGTGAATTGTGGTTTACATTCGAAATATTCAACAAGGACATTTATTTTTATATGTTCAACTTATTGAATGAGGTGACATATTCTATCAACCGCAAACCATAAATCTTTATGGAGAAATGGTTTGCAATTGTATATAAAATGTGTGTTGTTACCCCATATCTGTTCTAATAAAGATCTTCAAATGATGAACATTCAACTTATTACAAACCACAAACAGGTACCAAAACACAATATTTCCCCTGTAGCCATGCAGTGTCCATTAATAAATACGTTTGTTTCAACATTAGGGGGTGTTATCGTGAACGTAACACGCATCCAGCTCTTTACTGGGATGGACGATTATGTTGGCATTCTGGAGCCACACTTCCGGAAACTGGAGACTTCTGGGAAATGGAGGGAGGAATCTCGGACTACGTTTAGCAAATACCATACGAAATCAGATGGGATGGCAATAGTTCACCGAGTTCTCTCGTAAATATCTGAACGTTATAGTAGAAAATGTTAGATTAATACTATCGGATTGGCGGAACATATATATGCCTATTCTGACAACTTAATAAAACACCAAATTTACCCAACATAATCGTGAATTTTTGTCTTGTTGTTTTACTTAAAACTATGTAGGTCTTAGGATAGACCTCTCCACGGAGCAGTGCGTCACGACGCTCTCAGTTACCCCCCTTTGTGGTGGCGCTAGCATCGTCCGCCATTAAGCGGCTGCAAAATGACGTTTTACGTTAGGGCATGGGTCGAAAGCTATAGCTTGTCTCTAAAATAACTTTAGTCCAAGTTTTAAGTCCAAGTTTTGGGTGAAGGCAGAAACAATATATCAATTTAATCCTGACTGTTTACTGCTTCCAAAAATGCAATGTTTCATCGGGTACTTGTTAATTATGATATTAGGGCATGTTAAAGTGATGAATCAGCATGCAGTTCCGCAAAAGGTCTTAGTAATGGAAAAACTTATTTTCAAAAACAAAGTTCTTAAAATATTTCCACATATTACATACCTTCTGAAAGAGAAAATGTTGTTCTAGTCCAACTGGGTTTCTTATGTATAGATAATATATTTTTGCAAAATAAATTCATTAAAATGCATTTTTTCTCAAACTGTTAGCCTACATTTCATTTATGATTTGAAATGGTAATGATTCATTTAGCCCCGATTCAATTCATGGTATAAGAAACAGATGTATGTGTAACAATGAGATTTGGATTTTTTTTAAACTACATCAATTTTCAAGAATTTCTGTAATATGGGTGAGTATTTCTCATTATTTTTAACATTTCTCATATA